>MU182045.1:950442-1019126 GCA_016904865.1 Pissodes strobi
TAGGAAAAAATCGAAAAAAAATACTGTTTATTTTTTTTGCTTGCCATATTTAAATCACCAAAAAAATAGATTAAAAGGATTCAGCAACTTGTTAATGGATACCTACCAATTATGGATACGCCACTGGTCACCTCAAAATGAAGTCAAATAAAATGCACTCACTACAAAGCAGACAAATCCAGGTGTTATATTCACCTACCAAAGTCTGCTCTTACAAAATACAGTAAGATCTACTAACATGAAAAAAAAAATTACAAGGATTTCGTAAACGAAGAAGAATATCAAAATTCCGAGAAATTATTTTTTTGTTTATAAACAAATCAAATCAATCAAAACAAATATTGCTTTATTGTTTTAACATAAAATGTTTTTAACAAAGCCATAGCTAATAATAAAACATGCATAATAATTATAAGTCTAATAAAGCAAATAGAATAAAAAAAAATATCCATAAAGTAAGATTTGAAGTGCAAAAAGGCATGTTTAAAGATCAAAAGTCCAAAACAAAAAAAACAGACAAACTTAAAAATACTTAACATACTTTACAACAGATATTTTTAAAAGGACAGAAAATTTAAGAACAATGTAAAGTTTAAATTTAAATATAAATAATGTCAATTGTCAACACATATGTAATAGACACAAATGGTAAAAAAATTTGGCTTACAGCAACAGACAAAACTAGTAACAAGTTAAAAAAATAAAAATATACACAAAGCAAACGCCGCATCACATGTCATTCTCGCAGTATACCCGTCATAGTGCATCCTCGAGGAATTCCAGGAGAGTGTAATAAGCTTTCTCAATTAGCAGCCTCTTTAGCTGTCTCTTGAATACCTTGGGAGATGCTGAACTTTTGATATAAGGTGGGAGGTGGTTAAAGATATTTATACTTTCGTAGAAGATTGAGCGCCTCGTGAGCGCTGAAGTAGGCTGGGGAAGACGGAAAATCCTGTTATTCCTGCTAGGATACCGGGAGCTTCTCATCGTAAACCTCGACTGGTATTTAAAGACAATACAAGCAGTCTCGAGGATATACAAAGATGGAAGAGTTAATATTTTCTCTTGACGAAAAAAAGGTCGACACGGGTCTCGGGGACCAGCTCTACAAATATATCTAACAGCCCTTTTTTGAATAATGAAAATCATTTGAATCATGAAGCCGCTTGCACTTCCCCAGAAAGCAATTCCATACCGAAGATGGGATTCAAAAAGTGAATAATACACCGACTTGCCAATCCTAGGGCCCAGCTCCTGAACAGTGATTCTAACAGCAAAACAACTAGATGATAGCCTACTAGCAAGTTGATTTATGTGTGAATGGAACTTAAGATCTCCATCTATGAAAACTCCAAGAAATTTGCTGTCAGGCCTGATCTCAACTGGAGCATTATCAATGAATATGTTTGCGAGATTACATTTAAAACATATCAATTTTGTCTTTGTGGGATTGAGTGTTAACAGGTTAGAGTCACACCAAGTTTTCACGCTTTGGAGATCCTCCAAGATGATTTTTTGGAGGGAAACGGGGTCCAGAGCCTTCCACAATATGGTGGTATCATCAGCGAATATGGTGAACTTACCGCGAATAGGAAGATTAGGGAGATCATTTATGTAAAGCAGAAATAGGACTGGACCCAAAACCGAACCCTGTGGCACTCCGTGATCAATGGATTTGTAGGTAGAGCAATTAGGCCCTATGAAGACACGTTGACGACGACCAAGCAAGAACGATGAAAACCAAGACAAAGAAACTCCCCTGAATCCATAATGGTACAGTTTCCGCAGCAGAATTTCGCGACTAACACAGGCAAACGCCTTTGACAGATCACAAAAAACTGCTGCCGAGATCCCACCATCATTAATATGTGAGTACAAATCATGCACTAAATGATAAATAGCATCATCTGTACTAGTGCCCTCCCGAAAACCAAATTGGCACCCACTCAAGATGTCATTAGCCCGTATAAAGGAGAGCATGCGCGTTTTCACGAGCTTCTCTATAATCTTAGACATAGTGGATAGGAGTGAGATGGGGCGGAAGTTAGACGGGTTGTCTGGTGTTCCCTCCTTATGGATCGGAACAACTTTTGCCGAACCTAGACACGAAGAAAAAACTCCCGTCTCCCATGACCCGTTCACTGCCCTCACCAGAACCATCAACACATTATCTGGTAGATTGAGAAAAATGTTTGCAGAAAGACCATCCTCTCCTGAGCTGTTTTTATTTTTGATTGAGTGTAAAGTAGTCTTTATTTCTTTAAGATCAGTTGGGAAAAACAAAAATGAATTTGGAATATTTATATGAGATAAATAATCTATTGGATCAACCGAAGGTTGGAGTTGCTGTTGTAGGTTACTGGCTATACTACAAAAAAACTATTGAGTGAATCCGGGGAACTGAGAGGAGTTAAAGCAGGACGATGAGCATTTTTTTTTACGTATGTCATTCACAATAGTCCAGCATTCTTTTTGTGAATTGTGGCAGTTGCTTAGGCGATCTGAATAATATTTTTCTTTGGATAATTTTATTAAGCGACGGAATATGGAGCGATATTTGGCAAAATACTCATTAAAACCTGGGCATGAAGTGAACTTTCTGATCATATGCAGTGAGCGAAGATTCTTAGAAGAAATGGTTAGACCTTTAGTAAACCAGACTTTTTTTGACTGTTTTTTAGATTTAATTTTAGTTATTGGGAAAGCCTTGTTAAACAACCCAACTAACTTAGTATGGAAAGCAGATATTGGATCTTCAGAATCTAGAATAGGGACCCAGCAAGAGAAGGCACATAAACTGTAGAATCGAGCATAATTGTTTCTGCCAAAAATTCTGCCAGAATGTATTAGAGATTTTGTCTCTTGAACGATGGGTTTTGAGATCCTGAAAAAAATCGCTTCATGATCCGATAATGCTGCATTCTTAACTGTACAACTAGCAAGTTCATCACACAAATTAGAACACACATAGTCAATGGTACTAGATGAGAACTGAGTGATGCGCGTCGGCGATCTAACATGCATTTGCAAATTATATGAGTCGAGTAAACAAGATAGCCGCACTGTGCAAGCAGAACTCTTTTCATCAAAGTTTATATTTAAATCTCCGGTCAGAATTATGTGTGCTGAGCTCGACATGTTTGATAGGATATCCTCCAGCCCTACGAAAAGTACATCACTGTCAGAGGTAGGTGAGCGATAAATGCAAATTACATATAGGTTGTGAGATTTTGAAAAAATTATGGTAAATTCGAACGCGAATTCTTGTAGTAAGTGGTCGAACTTTGTTATCGATTGAAATGAGTTCTGCTTTAGAAAAGTTTCATTGACTAGGATTAAACAGCCACCATGGGTTGACTGGGATCTACAAAATTTTGATAATATAACATAATTTGATATAAAACATAGTTCATTCTGCTTCAGCCAGTGTTCCGTCAATAAAACTATGTTGGGGAATTTGTATTCATTTAAGAAAAGAAAGAGTTCGTTGGTTTTATTCCTTAGTGATTGAATATTTAGCAGCATAATTGAATAAAGTTCACATTTATTATCATTTACTATAAGTTCACTCCTTTTTTTCTTCTGGATTGGTCTAAAAAAGTGTTCATTTCTGCAAAAAGTGACTGTTCCTCACATGAATCCACCACTGGCACCTCAGGTGAATTGTGCACACTCTTGGTCGAACCTTCTGAATTGGGAGTTTTATTGTTGGTGATTGCAGAGATTGGTGCCATATCTTTTTGGATGAAACAAGCTACTAAATATTCTGCTAAATGTTTTTTGTGGATCGGTTCTCGAGAAGTTAGAGGCAGGAACGTTGCACTTGATATTTCCCTGAAGCAATTCCCAAGTAAAAAATTTTGAGCAGCGACCATTATATTTAAAACTGGTCGATTAGGAGTAAGGTATGGACCGATTAAAACTAAGTTTGTATGCTGGAATTTAATGAGCTTATTTTTTAGGTCAGTTTCGCACAATTTTTTACCATTATATGAGTCCTGAGGGTCGGCGAATAGGAACACAAAATCTCTCTTGGTAAAGCGCTTGCAGTAGGGCAAACTTAAGTCCAGCAGTGTTGATATCGATGTGATTTGCATTCTTTGGCTATTAATATCAAACTTTCCTCCTGTCAGCGATTTCATCAGAGAAAGGTATCCTGTAACAGCAGAGCCGGCAATAAGTATTCGGTCCCTTTTTTTGTGGAAGCGAGTTTTTTCCAGATGATGTAGAATTTGAGGTAGTAGACAGTGGAACAGGTTCAGGCCTTGGTATGGTTCTCCTATTATCTGCTATTTGTTGTTTTAACTTATGGAGCTCCTCAAGATGCCCTCTGTTCACGTTCTCTAAAACATTGATGCTTACTATCATGTTTTTATTTAGCTCTATTTGCTCTCTGATTCTTTCGTTCAATTCATTTTCCCTGTTTCTATAGTTGTCCACGTTTAGTTTTAAATCAGTCTCTATCTCTTTTGGCTTTTGTAATTCCATTTGCAGAGTTTCCATCTCCTTTTTTTGCTGTTCTAATTGAGATATAAACTTTTTTTCAGCTTCTAGGACAACATCATCAAACACTGCGCTATTCCGCTGTAGACGTTGGATATGTCTATCCTTTGCAGATAACTCGTCCTCCAATTCAGCTACGTGTTGTTTCATGGTCTTGATGTAATCCTCACTCTTGTTATTCTCCAGTTGGCAATTTACAGAGCAAAAAATTTTATATCCACCCAACTTGACTACTTCATTAGAGCGCTCCAAACAACTAGGGTGAAATATATTGGAACAAACGATGCAGCAGAAGTTTGAGAACTCCTTGTTTCTGCAGCATTTAAATGCCCTTTGCATTTTCGTCACTTAATTTACAGGTAGCACTGTAAATGTACAAAATCTAGTACAATATCAATTATTGGGTCAACCGCTTGTGATAAGAGAAGTAAAGGTATTCACTGGTTATCGCTATCGCCGAAATTCCAACAAAAAATAGCACACAATAGACAAGTACACAAATTCCCGCAGTTGGTCTTACTGAAACTGCATAGGATTTATGTAATTAACCGACACCACGATCAACTATAGATACCGATTTATACACCAAAATACACTAGAACATATACTGAGTAAAATGATACCACATACATGTATTAAAACATTTAACTAAGTCGTCAAAAAACGCTTAAAACGGGACCACGAAATATACGTGTGGACAACACAACACAACACTTCTAGTTGAAACAGAGTACTTACAAAATTTTATTAAAATCACACTTCTCTTTAAAACCTATAGACAGTAAAATGATTCAAACCAAAATATGCTGTCAAACAGGCGTATTTTTAGAACTAAATTCTCTTTTAACCCTTTTGCTGCTACTATCTATCCGAGCAATCAGAGACCTGGTTGCGGCTATTTTCATTTTATTTTTTTTTAATATAAAAAGAACGAAAATAAACAAAATGTTTATTATTTGACGAACAAAAATACATGCTGAAACATAATAAAATATAGAAACAATTTATTAATTATGCAGAAAAGAAATTTATAAGAAATAAAAAAACTCTCATCATTTTTATGAGCAGAAGGCAAATCTACAAATAATAATAATAATATAATAATAATTATTATAATAATAAAAATATTAATAATAATAATAATGAGGTGCAAAGAGCAACTCATAATCTACTGTCATCTGTAACCAGGCATTTTTCAGTCGTAGGAATCTGTACATGGCTTACATCGATTATAAAAAGGCTTACGACTCTGTGCCTTATGAGTGGCTATTAAAGATTCTTCAAATATATAAGAGTGATGCTAACTCTGTGAACTTTTTAAGGCATGCCATGAGCTCTTGGCAAACGAAAATATATCATAATGAAGCCGAAATTACCACCGAAAATATACCAATAAAAGGAGGCATATTTTAAGGAGACGCCCTCAGCCCGCGATGGTTCTGTATTGCGATAACCCTCTATCCCACCAGCTGAATTCTACTTCCTATGGATACAATATCAAAAACAACAACGAAGCAGAAAAGAAAGTCAATCATTTGCTCTATATGGATGACCTAAAACTTATGGGAGCTACCAAAAACCAGGTGAAGCAAATGTTTAAGATTGTAGAACAATTCTCCATGGATATTGGAATGCAGTTTGGATTGGAAAAGTGCCGTACAGTGAACATTGTACGAGGTAAAGTATGTCCAGGTCACTTTAAACTTAGGGACGGCCAGAACATCAAGGCAATGAACGGAGATGAATTTTACAAGTATCTCGGAATGAAACAAACAATGCGCATAGCACATGGCGCAATGGAGGCTGAATGAACGGAAAAATTTACTAGAAGGATAAAACGTTTAGAAGAAACTCAACTTATCAGAAAAAATCTCTGCAAGGCTATCAAAACTTATGCCGTCTCAGTTCTTGGATACTCGTTTGGATTGGTAGCATGGATCGACACTGACATTGAAAATCTCCAGCGGAAAACAAGAACCTTACTTACAAGAGCACACAAACACCATACGAGGCGCGCAGTGGAGCGAACAACCTTGCCAGGACATCTAGGTGGAAGAGGTCTAGCGGATCTACGTAAACAATTGGATCGGCAAATAAATAATTTGCGCAATTATTTTCACAAGAAAGCGAATTCCTCAGAAGTTCATAGGACAGTTTGTAACGTAGATGACTCTTCACCACTGCTTTTAAAAGAACACCAGGTTCAAGACCGACCTTGAGAAAATACGAGTGTGGAAGTAAAAGCCCTTACATGGGATGCATGCGAATGAGGCTACCTAGGATCACGTCGACAATACAGCGTCGAACTATTGGTTAGTTTCAGGACAAATGTTCCCCGAAACCGAGGGCTTTCTGCTGTCTATTCAAGATCAAGTTATTCCCACGAGAAACTATCTCAAGTACATAATTGGAGATGCTTTGGTGGCGGATGATCGATGTCGATACGGATGTCAAATCACTGAGACCATCCAACATATTACAGGAGGATGCCAAATGTTCGCAGCAACAGAACATAAAGTTAGGCACGATGCAGTTGTGAAGATAATCCATCAGAAACTAGCAGACAAGCTGTTGCTGCTGCAGACGGAAGAGGTGAGTTACTATAAATACGCTCCCGAAGCTGTTTTAGAAAGTAACAACCATAAGATCTACTGGGACCGCACTGTGCTTACTGACCAGACGGCGACCCACAATAGGCCGGACATCATTCTCGTAGATAAGTGGGCCAAGGAAGTCATGCTGATCAACATCGCCATACCTAACAACAATAATTTGCAGGTCAAGCACACCGAAGAGATCGCCAAACATCGAGATTTACAAGAGAAAATCCGGCAACAATGGGGAATGGAGAGAATAAGAACGGTGCCGATCATTGTGTTTTCAACAGGACTCATTCCAAAAAACCTGTTAATAAACATCAAGGAATTCGGATTGAGCGAACAAATTGATGCAGAAAGCAGTACTTCTCGCAACAGCCCAAAAATTTGTATGAAATCCGTAGATGCCACCAAGGACCCGATAACATGTAAACGGTTCTCTCAGGGATTAATAATAATAATAATAATAATAATAATAATAATAATAATAACAGTAATAATAATAATAATAACAAAGTACAAAAAACGATTATTATAATAATTAAAAGATGAAAGAAGCACGTATACATTTATGTATACTGTTTTATGAAAATAAAAAAAAATCTTTTTATAAAAATCTAAAAATGTTTTATGGCATAAAATTTTTCAAAACAAGGAAAAACGTGCAATGGAACGTCACACTGGCGATACATAAAGCTCGTGTTATTATCTCATTTTGTTTTTACGCGCATATCACACCTCTTGTGACCTTAATGCAAATTCATGTTGATGAACATAAAATAATTAAGTTGCTTCGTATAGATAATCATTCCAAGAATTTTGACGAAAAACTTTAATAATGATACTGGACAATATTTAGATATTTCGTCCACCTTATTACCTGTCTTACGAATAGTAATAACTTTAGTTACTTTAAGTTAGCCAGAAAAATTATAATTTTGGAATATAAATCTGAAATCTGTTGCTAAGTTTTTGCCATCCACTGATCGTAAAAATTATCCAGTAAAATATTTTATTAGCAGCCTTAATATAAAAATACGCGACTTAAATTAATCCAGACTAGCTGGAAATATCAGGAGTTCATTTTAGTTCAGTAATGAAATTTTTCTAATATTTGACGGAATTCTTTCCATTATAAAATCAGTTCAGACTCCCAATGCATTTCCGTATCGATTTTAGTGTAAAGTCCTATGGTTAAAATATGCTATTAGTTGGTGGCAAGGTAATTATCGGCTCGTTTTTGTGACCGAAGTTAATAGCTCGACGTTGTGAAGCTTATTAAAGTATAAATGTTCGATATAATAGACTGTGGTTTAGATTGGCAAACTAGACTTTCATTTCGTACGACAGCTTCCAAAAATAAATTTAATGAGAAATACCGCTGATAAATGACAATGGTAAATCCATACCAAATTTGCATTATTTATAGAGGACAGGTCACTTTCCTAGCCTGCTAAGCTAGGTGTTAGTTTAAAGTCTAGTGACCGAAGCTTACGGTCAGTTGGTCGAAAAAGAAGTATACCGAAACAATAAATTGACGTTGGCTCTAGTATATCTAAGTTGCAAAGAACCTATTAATTTTGAAGGAAATCCCGCTACCACTTTTTAAGTTATTCTTCTTATTCTTCTTCTTTAGCCTTCTTTCGTTCACTTCTTCTTCTTCCGTGTCTTTATTTTTATCGATCTTGGGCTTTTTGGAACCAGTCTGTTCCAACTATTTCTTGATATCATCTATCCTAAGCTCTGCCATACGTTTCGTCACGTCAGTCACTACGGTTCTTTTTCTATTTTCCTTATTCATAATTTTGTATCTTAGCGAGGTTCTAAGCATTGCAAGTTGCATGGGTCTTTGTGTGATTTTAAGACGGATGGTACTTTGTTTTGTCAAGGCTATTGTTTCTAGCCCATATGTAGCAATTGGGGAATACAAGAAATATATGCTCCTTTCTTCAGGGTTATTGGAATGGTCTGTTTCTGAGAATATGATGGAGCTTTCCAAAGCCCCAGGTGAGTCTTATTTTGCAAATCACTCTGCTTTTTGGTATTCTTTAATGGTCATTTTCAAACCGATTTCATCGACTGCTTCGTTTAATTGCCCAGTTCAATCGCTTGTGATGAGTCAATAAATCGTAGGTAATTTAAATACCATCTATCGACCTATATACTTTTTGTCTCCATTTCAGAGTCTTAAAAATATCTTCAAAAGCTGAGATATATAATGTTTGAGATATTGTGCCTCCTTGACGTGCTCCCCTTTTTATATTATTATTTTGGGGGTTACCATGTTATCGTCTATTTTTATATGTAAGGTTGCATTTTGGTAGATATGGATTACAATCGTTATGTATCTTGAGTGAACTCTTGCACTGTTCATGGCTTTTAAAAAGGACCAAGTTTCCATTGAGTCAAAAGCCTTATGAAAGTCCACGAATGTCAAATGAATTGGGATTTTGTATTCGGTTGCTCTTTCCATAAGAGTGCGTAATGTTTGTATATGATCAATTCTGCGAAAGGCGGCTGTTCTACTGATTAATAGAAATCGAGTTTATAACAAACTGATTGACTGATAGTTTCCTTTGTTTGAGATATCTCCATTTTGTATGACCGTTTGTCCGATAAAAGCTGATTATTTAGACTAGCATTTTTAGCAGACATGTTTGGAAAACTTAATGAATTAAACCTGCCACTACAAGGAAAACAGACAACAGTTTTCAATGCTAAGAACAAGATAACCGCCTTTAAAAGAATATTAGATTTTTGGATTACTTGTGTTGGTAAGAGAGAAATAGAAAGCTTTTCATTGCTAAGTGAGTTCCTAAGTCACCTTAGTCTTAGTGATACAGAAATTTTTCAAAATTAAACATTTGTTGAATTGGTGCAACATCTCAGTGATTTGCGAGCGACTTTTGAATCTTACTTTCCTAAAGAACAGAATACGAAACTGAAAATAAACTCATGGATTCAAAACCCTTTCTCATCCAAATTGCAGCAGCCTGAAAATATGTCAAATCAGATTTATGAATCATTTTTAGAAATGGCATCGGACACAAGCATGGAAAAACAATTTCACTGAATTATTTTTCGTGCAGGGTTGGTGATGAATATCCACAACTTGCCACAGAGGCTTTGAATACTCTTCTGCCGTCCCCAACAACGTTCTTGTGTGAAACGGGTTTTTCAGTATATACAGCTACAAAAACAAAATACCGCAATAGACCGGATGCAGAACCAGACATGAGAATTCAACTTTCTTCTATCAAGCCTGACATTACCCAGTTGATGAGGAATAAAAAACAATATCATGCCTCCCATTAAATGAACTTAGTTTTATCAGTTGCTTACTAACTTACTACTTACTGTATCTACCTTTTTGTATGATTATTAATAAACAATGCACATATATATTATAGGTTTTGCTTTTAGTTTAGGGTTTAGGGTTCCGTTAAAAATTTAGTTTTTTAAAAGGGTTGCGTCACCAAAAAAAGTTTGAGAACCGCTGCCATAGACCATTCAGATGTAGAGTAGGTTACCTATCCTATGAAGCATCGTTGTGCAAAGTTACCTTGGATCGTGCGAAGTAACCAAAGACATATAAAAAAAGAGTAGACTGAGTAGGTCATTCATAAATTACCAAATGTTTGCATGCCAACATTAGAAATATTAAAGTGAAGAGGGGATAAAATAAAGAATGAAAGCAATGAAGATGGCGACCGAAGCGCGCCAAAGATTTCATTTATGTTTCATTTATGTACGCCCACAATGACGCGCCTGCGCCATGTTTCTCCAGGCGGCGCACCATAGGCGTAACATTTTAGGGGACACCTGTTTAAAGTCAAGGTAACATTGAAACAAGCCTGCTGTCAAGCAGAAAATAATAAGCCATCACAAAAATGAAAATGCCTAGACACAAAAGAATAATTTATTAATATTGAAATATGCACATAACTAAAAAAAATAAATTTTAAGTCACAGTTCGGGAAAAAACCAATTTACGTTTAATTGATAATTGATTAGAGGATTAATATAATAGAATAGAATGGAATATTTATTAACGCTTTTAGTATATACAAAAAAGAGACACAAAATGCTGCACAAGAACCTGCAACTATTTAGCAAGTAGTAAATAAATTATTAACAATAAAAAATAAAATATATTCAGTATTATTTGGTATAATTTGTAATAATATAATTACCTAGATGGTAAACAACAAAAGAAAATATTTAATCACTCAGATTAAAACTCACAATCAGTTAGGTCTTGTAAGATTCCATAAAATTTTTTTTTTATTTATTACATTTGATATTAAAGAAACCAATATATTTTTTATTTGTATTTTCATTTGCCAATTTTGATATTCGACATAATGGAGTGTTTACACCGTAGTTAGTCCTATGATATGTAACAAATGTGTGTGAGTTTCTAAGAGATCTTTGTGGAAGAAGGAGTACCACCAGCTGCAGTAATTCCAGAGAATTGATCATATTATTAAATTAACTATTTTAAATAGAGTACATAAATCAAAATATTGACGTCTAGAATCCAAAGTGCGAAGATTAAAAAGTTGCATAATATTATCATAGTGTTATTATATGTTATACCCAATTTTTATGCACTAAATCTCAGATTTTTTTTGCACTCTTTCAACTTCATTTTTACTGGTAGAATAGTATGGACACCATACTGGAACTGCATATTCCACTACAGATCCAAGAATAGCACAAAATAAATCTTGCAACATATATTATTTAAATCTTTCAAAGTACGAATCATAAAACCTAACATTTGTAATGCACTGTTTACAGCCATCGGTATACGATCCAAAAAGTTCAATTTAGAATGAAACCAAATGCCTAAGTCCTTAACCAAGAAGATTCTTTCTAAATTAGCAGAATTAACATTATAAGTGCAATGGATAGGATTCTTTTTCCTACATTTTTCGACATTTAAGTATAAATAATTTTCATTACAGCATTCAAAAAGTTGATCGATGTCATGCTGCAAATCTTCTGTATCTTTTAAACAATTTATAATTTTATAGAATTTAAATCCGGACGTTTTAACTTCCACGTATAGCGTATAGCCCTCCGCTCGCTTCGTTCGCTCCGGGGCGCAACCAATCAAAACTAACCTAAACTAACTCAAGGCATGCCCAATATAAAAAAAATGTCAGTAAAGAATGCAAATATGTTTTCTTTCTTGATCTTGGGCATGCTTTGGGTTACTTTGGGTTAGTTTTGTTTGGTTGCGCCCCCGGAGCAAGCGAAGAACCATGCGTATAAACATTTTTTACCATTTCAGCTCCTCAAAAGTCGAACTTTGAGGCTTTCTTATGGCATAACCAAACAATTGCGCAACATTTTAATGGTCAAAAACGCCTTTTAAGAATGTCTAAATATAGAAGAAAGAACGTTTTAATCCGATCGGACGAAAATCTATACCTTTCTCACCGCAAAAGTCATGATTCCAGTATATTGTATTTGTTGCTTGGCAACATGCAATAACTCTACGTACAATATTTTCGTCCTAGGACGGGAATATAACATTTCCGTCCTATTTAAACACCTTGTTTGTCAGATCTGACGTTTATCAAAAGCAAGATTTAGATGTGGTTTCCGTAGTTACGTAACTCCAAGCTCGCTCGATTCAAAACTTGATATTATGTTGAGTTTAAATTTAAAACACAGTTTTTAATTAGAGTAATATTTGGTTCGATTCTTATAAATACGTATTCTAATTAATTCCGATCGGATAAAAAATAGTATGTGCAACTCGTAGGATAAGCACATTCCTGGACTCCTGTGTTGCTGCCCTCGGCTGCGCCTCGTCCAGCAATTACCACAATCGTCCAGGAATGTTTTGCTTTTCCTACTAGTTACACAATATACTGTTTTACAAAATCCAATTGTTGTGACACTGAAAATTTACCAAAAATAGGTATAACACTTCATATTTTTTTTTGTGTTTTCTATTTGTTTGGTTGCGCCCCCGGACGGTATACTTAAAAGCGAAAAATTTATATTTTGACATGCTCTATTTTCTAATAAATCTAATTTTTCTGTTGCGTTATTAAAAACAAGCTGCCGATTTTCCATGATCCAGACACTCTTAAGTGTCATCGGCAACAACGCCGCAGGAGCGGTAAGTAATACTAGGGCTTGCCTACTATTTTATAAGAAAGGAAAGAAGAAGGGGAACAATGTTGGCGTGTTCATATTTAGTAAACAAATCGGTCTACTCTTTTTTTATATGTCTTTGGAAGTAACCCAGTGAGGGTACCAAAATGAAGCAGAAATTAGGTCCAGAACTATGTTCTGCATATCATAGTAATTTATAATGTTCACTAAATATATGTCGAGCTTTAAAACTTTTTAATATCAATGCAACTATTTTTCCATATCAGTTAAAATTTACAACGTACGAATACAGAGAATATAAATTAAGGTGCCTCATTTTGATGGTCGGTTTTAATCATACGTTTTCTCTTTTCATCAATATCCCGGAAATAGTATGTCTGATTCTATTTAATTACTATGCCATATACTGCTTACTAGAATGTTTCCAAATGGATGAAATACTACCGCTAAGAAACTATTTGCCTTTCATTCCCACAGCCCAAAAAGCTAGGATTTCACGTTATCTATTTACCAACGGCGGTATACGTCCTTATCAAAGTTTATTTAATTTCTATCCCTAAAATGTAAGCGTTTAAATTCATCTGCATCCACAAAATTGGTAATTCGCTAAATGAACGTGCTTTGAATAACATAAGCATTTCCAGTCCGTTTCAGGAAATGGCTAGGTCAAGTTTCGCAATATCTGTTAATATGTTTGTCCACATAAAACATCCCTATTAACTAACATATTGTGCATGTTCTAAATTTCCTGAAAAATAAAATAATTTCATCTATGTAGCGGCGCAATAATTCAGTGCTATTTTGGTTTTGATAAACTTACTTTTTATATTGTAAATCAGTTTCTATTACAACCTACGTACTTACATCTAGAATTTATTGAAAATAATCGTCATATATAAGAACTAACCCAAACTAACCCAATATTAAAGCTTTTTTCCTAGACAAATAATTACAGCCACAAACAAAGTAGAACCTGACTCGATATGTAAGCATATAGAGTTTAACAAATAACTTCTCGGAGAGACCTAAAAATGCCACCTAACATACTATGTTACATTGCTCTAACACTCAATTTAATTCGGCTATATTTAATAATACACAAACCTGTATCATTAGAGATAAAAATTCGTTTTTAATATCACATGTCACATAATAATCTGTCATGTTCTTGTTCGATTTGGGTGAGACTAAGAGATTGTAATAAGACATATTGAATTAACATCATCAGACACAATTAACTTCTAAACCTAAGAAGCAAATTCGATATTCGATTTATCAACGACGCGCCCGCAAGTCATCAATTTCAAGTTAATGTCAGTCTCAAAAATGGTATCATATAATAATTTGCCGTTAGTGAATTGATAGTTTGTGAAATTGACGTTTCTCGAGCATTAGTGGATTTTATTATTGATGTAGAAAGAATTAAATTTCCATATGTGTCGTGCCGTAATTGGACTCTTGAATTTGATTGGCAATTGTGAAAAATCATCATCTGCTGATACGTCTGTAACCGTAATTGTTAAGTTACATCACAATATTGAATACGTTTTTATCCATGGCCTATCGGGCATAGCCCGACACCTTATAATTATAATTATGCTTGGACGCTTCTGTAAAAAGTGAAAGGAATGGAATGTTAAAAAATAGAGCAATTACATATGATTCGTATTTGTAAAGTTTGTTTTGTGAGTCTGTGAATGAACTAATTTGACAAATTTAAGCAGAACCCTCTTCTATGCGACAATGTTCTTGCACTGCCAACAGTGATAACACTGGTTAGATGTATTGAACAGATTGAGCTCATACGCGTGGATGCCAAATTTTAATGACCATTCGTCAGTCGGGTTGGGCTACTGATTTATTTCCATGGGAAATCGTTGAAATAAAACAGATACTAAGGCAAATGAAAAATTAAAAATCATCGGGTTCGGATCAGTTATCGGTAAGAGTCTTATTGGAGCTGAGTTATTCTGCTAATCAGGTACTGGCAGATAGATAATTCATTTTACAGAAGGAGGCTTCCGGAGATTTTAAAGCGGACTGTAGTTATTCCTGAATGGGAGTGAGATCAATAAATAGTCCATCTAATTTTATTAGATGGACTATTTATTTATTATTGCTAATTTTGGCCAAAATACTTGAAAACTGGTAGAAAAATGAATAATTTCGTTTTTAAGCAGAAACAGTGTTTTATGCTTACGATAGTTTAAGTTTCAAAATGAAGAATGCTAATGGTGCTGTATTGCACTTATTTTGGTATGCTCATAGCAAGGTCAAGTTGAGTTTATGAAATTTCTTTTCAGGTTTCTCAATATTCTTAGATGGGATATTTTTCTAAATATTAGATACTACCCTAAATTCAATGCTTAAACATCATTGATATATTCGTATTACGAAATTTAGTGGCTTCTTCGCATAACTATCTACTCTACGATCCACATCTATAAATAATAACACCGCTGAGTGAACCAGGCATGTGAACCGGTTGTTAAGCAATTAACTAATTGCGTTACAAATACTAAGAATTTATGTTTTTAATAACTAATTCATTGTCTGATAGAATGCCTGCTATATCTGGCCCATACTACTTTTCACGGACTTACCCAAGATAAAATAGGTTTGTGAAAATAAAAGTATTTGTGTCTACAACTTTGATTAATATAAAATTATTTTTCTTTTAGTAACAAAATGCATTAAAGTTCCTTAGTTTCGTTAAAATATAAAGCAAAAGTATGGAAGTAGGTATAATAGCTATTCAGCACGCAAAACTTGATTTAATGCCCTAATAAACATTGGATCGTATGATAAATTCTTACAATATCGTAGTTAGTTTGCTCTTAATGCATGAGATATAGTCATAATATGTTTTTAAAGCAATTCGTATATGTAGCTAGTCATATTGGAGAGAAATGCAGCAAAGGGTCGCTTCCATCTCATTATAGAGTCCTCATCGCATTGAGTTCCGTGCCATATGTTGTTTTAGTTACGCTTCAAAAACGCAGAATAAGGATGTGTGTGCTCTAATAATTCAGTTTTAAATAAATTACATGTGATGTGTTTTGCATGGTTTTGCTCTTAAAAACAATTTTGAATTTAAGACACTTGTTGAGTAAAATAAAAAACATCTCTTGATTCAGTAATTCAAAATAAATATATCAAATAACACTTAGTTTATATATTCAGAAAGTCAACCTACTTTCCACATATTAAAATATTTATCCCTCTCACGAAAGAATAATAATATATCACTTGCCAAGACAAGGTATATATAGATTTTCAGCTTATTTTCCAATGTCACAAATGTTACTTTTGCTTCCTGACATTTCAGCTATTAATAATAATATTCTCGAGATTCGCAACCCACAGACCATCAATTTGCTGACATAAAAAGACTTGAAATGGAAATATTTTTAAATTGAAATTTCTCGCACTCCGATGTCCTGTAGAAATTCAGATGACAGAGGAATTACTGTTAAAACAAAAAATGTCTTTATTAGTGAAAGTACGAAAACTCTAAAAAGAATAACGTCAATAATAATTTTGGTCGCTTTTAAAGAAGGTGCAGAACAAGATTAGAAATATTTTATTTTTTTATTTATACCTTTTTTATATCCTTATATCTCAGCTCTTCATGCAATCGTTTCAATGAAAAGGATAATGGGCAAAATAAAACCAAATAAAATATTAGTCACTAATTAAGGTTAGACTCGTGGACTTAAAAAGGAATATTTAATAGCAAGAAAAGCTTTTTAATATTTACAACATTCAAAAGCAAAGTTATAACCTATGGACTTTAGAACAGATTTATTGTATGGTTTGGGTTAGTCCCTTAAACCCCTTAAAAAATAATCTGAATGGGAATATCAATGTATATCATGTGCTGCATTCGATTCGTGTCACATAAGGCGCTCCTACCATTTGTCGCCTATGGAACTGACTTCGTTGCAGTAGTTGCGCTGTGCTCTTTCAGGTGACGTAGCTCAGATAGGTAACTGGGAGCGATCGATAGAAACACTAGGTGTAAAAAAGATTGCCATTTATTAATCCCAGGTTAAGTATAAGGTGGTGAGAATTACCAGAATATCCAGGAATGCATATCTCGTAAGTCCCAGGGGTTACTCTGCACGAAATGTAAGAAAAGCGAATAGCAAAAAGAAAGCTTGCCAGAAGGGCGTTATGAACCAATCAATCTGAATAATTATTTATCAAGGTTTACTTTTAATTATGTTAATTTACTTTAATCAGCACTTCACCTACGGCGCCGGCGTTAAGAGAATCACTTTTCAAGAGTAGCTGACTGTCAGCGGGGTTTTTCCCTTTCAGTAATTGGCACTGACAGGTCTTCGTTAAAGGGATGGTAGTTGCCTGTCAGAGGGGCTTTTCCCTTTCGGTAATTCGCACTGACAGGTCTTCGTTAAAGAGATGGTAGTTTCCTGTCAGAGGGGCTTTTCCCTTTCGGTAATTCGCACTGACAGGTATTTTTTAAAGTGAGAGCTTTGGTTTTCCAGAAGGGCTTTTCTCTTTCGGTAATTTGCACTGGAGACCAAAGTCTGCCGGAATGGGCTGCTGCGCAGCTTTTTATACTAAACTCTGACCTCTAATTCGAGTATTGTGTTGAATTGTCAACAAGGTTAATCATAGCAGTTTATACTTTAATTAATAACAATTTATTATTGAGATTCAAGGTTAAGTTCAAATCTTAATGGACATGCTAGTTGACACATGCCCTCCCCTTAGAAAACGACGGTCTCCGGAGTTTATTACCAGATGCTATTCCCTTACTACATATATATATTTTTTACATTTTGCACTCAACCTTATATTAACACTTTTTCACTGTCACAATCAGTCCGTACAGGTCCCTGCTCTATCCAGGACTTTCAGTTTGCATCAGCTTGTCCATTCGATTTACTTGTTGTACACTTTACGTCTTGGTTCAGTTTTGTCCACCTGGTAAAGTCGCCTTCCACTTAACGAGGCGGGTCCTGATTTCCGAAAAAAATCAATAAAAGCAGTTTATATGTCTGTTTCTTTTCCATACAATAAGGGTGAATAAGCCTATCGATAGGCTGAACAGTTCGTCAAAAATAAAAGACAAACCATTAAATGGAAGCAATTTTATCAATTTATACTAGAATCAATACAGTAATATGTAACTATTTTTGTACAATTTTCATTAAATATTTAGCGTTTCAGTAAGGTTCCGTAGAAAAAAATAAAAGCAGGTGTGTGAGCAAAAATTTTTGGTTAGTTTGGGAAATAACGTTGTAAAATTGGACCTTTCTCGGCTCTATTATTACTTTCTCTACTTCTTAAACGAACTTAAATAGAAATGTAATATAACTAATTTTAAAAAAGATGATAATTTCTTGAACTCCCACGTGCAGTTAGTTTGAGTTGTATAAAAGTATATAAATTACTTGTCAGAAAAGAGGTCTCCAATGTACTTACTGCACCGCTTTATGTGTATGTTTAATAAATTTACCACCCGACACACACACGTTAAGCTAACACTATGACTTTCAAACCATTAATATCCTGTAAAATCCGAGCCACGTCGGTCACATAAATCATCCATTCACCGACAGTAGACAATTTTATACGATAACAGTTTTGACTGTTTGCTCTAAATATTCGTGGGGCAAAATTCGTTCTTTTTATAATGGTTTTTTTTTCAACATTGGTTTAATCTGCCTAGGTAAAGATCTAATGGAATTTTAGGAGGGCAAAATCGACATATTTTTTATGCGTCGCTTCGTATGGACAGGGATATATGGCATAAAGTGAACACCCCCCTCTTTTTGTACTTGAACATTGATTTAAAAAATCAAGATAGTCGCTTGGTGTGTTTTTCTGTAGAACTCGAACATGCTTTTAAAAACAATTTTACTTTTAATAAAAGCGCTGTGACAAGGAAAGGAATTTTTTAAATAGAATACCTTATATTTGTTAACATTTTTGAAAAACCTACATTTTTCCCTTTCGAATATATATAGTTTGTTGGCCTTTATTTTAACAGTTTTTCAGAAAATATTGGAGATGAAAAGGCTAGAACATTAATGACACAGAAAGCTTATAAGCTTAGAGAAAACAAAATACAAATTGGATTACATTCTTTATGAAATATGATACAGAAATAATATAACGTTTTTCTTAAGTAAGAAAATGTTAGTAATTCAACTTTTCTATGTATCCTCCTGAAACCACGCTTTAATCTGTCCAAACTCGCTGATATTATGTCGTTATTTTCATTAAGCCTGTTCCTATTTTAAATTCTAATTCATCTAGGTTTTCATTTTGAAATTTATAAACAACATTTTTCAGATACCCCTATAAAAGGTGTCCAAAATTGTATTAGATGGACAGGAAATAATTCCATTTCGAGCGATCCACTGATCATAATGGTTGTTTAAATAATGTATAACGGTCCTTGTCAAATGCGGTGCTGCTAAATTATATTTCCGTATAAAGTGAATCTGTCCCTCTAAAAGTTCTAGATAACGTGAATCTGTTATTGTTCCCTCATAACATATTAGACCAATTATTTTGTTATGAAAAACACCACACCAAACATGAACCGATGTTCTTCGGTGATTTTTAATAACCTTTTATTTATATGGATTTTAGGTTGCTCAATATCTAGTAGTATGCCTATTATATACGCCTGATATGGTAAACGTGGCCTCATCGGTACACACGATTTTTTGAATCAAATTTGCATCTGTGGTTTGTTTCAATAAAATTAAGCGGGAAACGAACTTCTTTTCTGCGTCTGTCAACATTTGGACGGGTAGAATTCGATTGGTAATAGCTCTATTATATTTCAGTATTCTTTGAACGATGCCAAAATAAACTTGCTTCACCCTTACGTATGAACATGTCTTACAGCGGCCGGAAATGAACTCTCATGACTTCCTTCAAAATAATTAAGAATAATGCGATCATGAGCACCGTACGTTTTTTACGTTTTAAGCACTTAAATGTGACATTTTGCTCTAATTTGACCGACACTGTATCTCTTACGGCTTTTGAGATCCCCATACATAGATTCGAATTCGAGCCACCCTATACATTGATCCAAAATTGTGTACACACGACCAAACTATTCTAATATTTTTAAAAAATGATAAATCGTAAAAACTCAATAGCTCTTACAATTTGGAGGCTAAAGCATATCAGAAGTAAAAGCTGACATATTTATATACAAAAAAAAACCGTGTATGCTTAATACGACAGAAGCGAAAACTTCGCCAAAGCGATATTAAACACTGAAAAAAAAATTAAAAGTAAAATATAAAGTTAGGTAGATGATTATTTAAATAAATATATTACAGGGAATTCCAAATAAGACTTTAGAGGCCTTATATTTCTTGTTGGTATCAACACTCGAAATGGCGAGAAGTTTCTATTCAACCAACCCACCGTGTATATAAAAGGTATCATCATTTGCAAAGTGGCTTCATATACGGTTTAAGGCGTAGATTCACGTCTTTTCTATAAAACAATTTAAACCTTAATTTCTCTGACCTATGAATCGATATTTTTCATTTTCCCTCAAAAGTCCATTTTTCCGACATTTTCGAAGCAGGGCGGAAGCCTTTATAGAGTTTTTTTTCCTAGAAATTGTTAATGTTGGCAATCATTACAATTTTATTTGATTATTTGAATTTCAATACATTTAAAACCGCTTCAGACAAGAGTTTCGACAATTAGGTACACCTTTTGTGTTCGCAATTATAATGTCTTAATATATTTTATATAGAAATTGTTATACAATGAAAAACGTACTCATGGGAATGTTAAGAATTTTACCCAATTTTGTTTGACGAATTCTCTCAGTTCGTGCCCAAAGTTAGCTATTTCCCATTTAATTAAAGCAAAAGTTTAAAATTCTGCATGCCATAGTAGAAAAGCTACCATATTCACTTCACGGAATGTAATTTTAATTTCATGCAAAAACTACTTAATGTTCTAATATTAGGTTCACCTTTTCTATATTGCTACGTGATTGTAATTAATAATAAAAATAAATAAATAGTACCATATCTGAAGCGTTCGACTAAACTAAAAACAAATAAAGTCATTAAAGCTTCACCATAGCAATCATATTCTCCGACCTCTTTATACATCGAATTCTCCGATGACACGCGAATTTAATCTTAAGAGTTTAAGGTCCCGAATTGGCTTTTAGTCGAAAAATTGCCCGAGCAGTTCAAATATTTGCAGAATTTCCTTTTAAAACTGGTATCGATGCCGCAAATCATAGCCAGCTTGGCTTGCCGACATTGATACTTTCAATTTTCAATTGCGTTCCTCATTCTGGATATTACATTTTTAATACTAGGCCACGATATTGATTTTAAGAATCTATGGTTCTGCCGTGATCAGTTATATTGCGATTGGTATGAAGATAGAGTCATTCTGCACGTTTTTGCTTTATTTTAATCAGTAGTGTCGCTACTAATAAATTTATTTCGAAATAGTAGGTTCGCTCTTCTTCCTGCGGTAAGAAAATGTCTTTGTAGACCATTCACTTTGCCATTTTAATAATAAAAAAACTTCGCACAAAAGAGCATCAACATTTATAAACATAGTTACTCATCAATCAAGTAATGGAATGCTGAACAATTAAAAATGTCTAGGGTGTTTTACGTGTTTATATTTAATTTTATTTTCGCATATGCATTTACAGCAGTAGTAGGGAACCCGGGTTCCAGAGCCAAAATAAGTATTAGCATCCTTTGAAAACCGATTTCACCTAAGGGTTGTTTGGGTGTGAGTTTTTAATGCTGAGTTTTTAAGGAAGTAGCTTTTCTTAGTGAAAAATTAAAGTCTTTTTGTCTTAATGCCTTTTTGACATCACCCATCAACCACTGTCCCTTTTCCCCGAGGACGACGATGACGACTTTGAATAAAATCCAAATTAAATTAATAAAAGTTTTTTTGGTGCGGTGGAAGCAGCAGGAATCGAACCTGAAACCATTAGAATAAGAGCCGGAGCATATCCCACTAGGCTACCAGAGCACTCCTTGAATTTTATTTGAAAATGAGGGCCTAACGTCATCAGCATGTGCACGGGCGCTACGACGCATGAGAACGACAGCGTCGCGCGCAACGTTGAAGTAACAAGCATGTCAGCCGAGCCCACCTAGCCTAGCCAGCCTAGCCTGATGAGACGCATGTCTACTTATGATTCATAACAATATATGAATGTCGATGGCATCGCTTCCCATGAGCTGAAGAAGTCATCGTCATCGACAATGACCAGAGGCTGCTGAATATTAATAATACAAGTAATATAAATATCTTATTTTTAACATTCCTCGTTTAGCAATCGTTTAACTTATAAAGAAAATTTAATAGAAAAGTATTTAAGTGAGCTTAAAAATATAATTTGTTCTTCTTGATCTTCTTTCACCACACGAATTCGAATATCTGCATGTTTCAGTTTTACTGAAGAATAAAAAAATTTTCAGCAAAGTGGACAATATGCTTTATTTTATGTCCAACGCATTAAACATAGAAAACAGAATTCATGACAACAAAAATTTGGTATAACAATATCGTGCTGTCAAATAAAGAAAGAAAACAGTTTCTACCCTTTTAATCTCAAATGAATTCGGTATGTGTTACCGAACACTTTTATTATATGGTTTTGCCGCCAGGCAGAAATTATTCAAGTCAGTGCTCTGCAAACACTCCACGTTGCTTGATCGGTCTTGTCACCGCGCTCGAGCAAGTGCCTCTTCGCGCCAAAAGGTCAAATTCCTTTTTGGGCAATTTCTCTTGTATGCACAAATATTAGAGAATATTTCGTGCACCTAAGTTATCTTTGTCCAAGGTTGGACAAAGACCTCCTTTCGGGCTATTATCCCAAGTTTTCAAGGCAAGAAACGACGTAGCGTCTCTTTCCCCCTTTTGTTGAAGAGAATCCATAAAATGGCGGCACCGAATTGATAACTCAAGTGGTCCCTATACTGTACAAGTTAATTCAAGGATTCAAAGTGGCTGATTAGAGTGAAGTAAAACATTGGAGATTAAGGAATTCTGTACGAAAGAAAGGTGCTAGATCGAAAGCATAAAAGTTCAGTTCATTGAAAGTCAGAAAGGACAAACATATTTCAGTTTTAAATTGCATAAACAAGACTGTTTTAGTCTTTAGTTAATAATTAAGAAACCATTTGTAATATTAGTTTTATACTTGAATGAACGAATGATGAATGATTGCAAGTTTTAGTCTAAGAATTGTACATATATAATTTCTATTTAACATAGAAAACACTGTTTATTTATCTCCATTATATTTAAATGCAATTTACACCTGCATTATTAAATTATATCAATACCGAATACATTTTTCAATTTATCTCACCACCCTATATTATACTGTCCATTAAAGGTGGTTAATTAGGATACCACACCCGTCTTTATGGTTTTAAGCAATAATAAAAGCACTTGTTTATCCCGACCATAACATATTAGACCAAATGCAAAAAAAATAATTGATATATCGTTTAGACTTCTATTGCCTCAGACTTTTCAATTTATTTGCAGGGCCAAATGAAACTAGGCGGTCTAATGTATTTAATTGGAACTAACATGGCGTCACATTGACATCATTTATCGGATTATTCCTGATATACCCTTAGAAAAAGTTTCATAAAATAAATGTCCTGTATTTCTTCACGTTAATTAGAAACGAATTAATATTTTGTGTTCATTTTCTATTTTGACTTGAGCATGTATGTATCTGGTTTCTGCTTGTTCAGCTTTGTACAATCTCATTATTTGATGTTCAAGAAATGTTCGTTCGTTCGTTCTATCACCCTCTTTCGGGGGGCGGTTGGCTTTCCTGCAAGGCAATTCGCCAGCACGCCCCTCTTCCGGCGTTTAAACAGAGGCACAAATGAATTGGATATCGCACAACCTATTAAGTATTATTTGTTAATTTTCTTATGCATATAAACTAGGACTTAATGCTTTTTGAAAATTTTACTTCTGTCGTGTAGTCTTAAGCACACACCGTTTCTTTTTAATTTATTCGTTCTTTAAAATCCGTCAGCTGAAATGGTTTTATATTTAAGAAAATATTTCACATAGTTCATCTATTAAACAAAGAACTGGAGCAATTCGGCATTGCCCTTCCACCCGCCTGGACGCATCACTATGGTTACGCCCTCCGGTTTCCATGGTTACGTTCACAATTATCTTTAAGAAACGGACGCTAGCCAATTGCTCTTAATATTTATGCTTGTGTTACACGTTCTTCCAGTTTGAGGGTCCTATTTGGCATTAACCTCCACTGTGACGGGCTTGTGCCCTTGCTGATTCACTTTTGCACGAAACTATAACCTGTTGAAAAAAGCGTTGAAACATGAACAGGCACAGGGCAAAAATGACCCCACGGAAACATCCGGTTCCCCCCGGTCTGATTACCGGCGCCGGCGTGAATGAGAATTTGCCTGGCTATTACGTCCGGTTCTTCCTTGGGGAGAAACAACGGTTCCGGAACGATAACCACGTGTCCCCCAATGGCTGGTGCGAATGGCGACTAAAGAGCTGCTACACTACGCGATGCTGTCCCGACTAAGAACGAAACGGAAGTGTCTGAATTGAAATGAAACATTTATTAGAATTAGAAACTAACTTCTTAGAGTTGACTATGTTGGAGTTTGGAACCTTCGGCAACATGCACTAAAACAGAGTTTTATCCACAATACCGAAACAGAATTTTTGCACTCGACGCGCTTTTCGCTAACCATATTAGCATAATCCGGAGATGATGAAGACTACGAGTCTATCCTGAACAACGCAATCGAATGCCCTTATATGGTCACAAAAGATTCCAACAGGGCACTCAGACTCTTCCAAAGTATGGTGGTAATTGTATTATATCAAAAGGTGATTTACTCATAATGACATATTATATTTCCATCGTAAGCTGCAAGCTCCTTTTTGAAAAAAAGTGCTGAATTGCATCTGCTGTAGACTTGCCAGCACAAAAAATAAATTGATTGCAAATTAAAATATCCTCTAGAATTAGAAACGTGTTCAACCTTTCAGCAAAACAATACTCAAACATTTTTGAGAAACTAAAAGAAATTGCCACCGGACGATAGGTTTTCTAATAACTGTGCATCCACCTTCTTATAAATGGGAACCACCATATTAATCTATAAAATCTCTGGAAACTTGCCCTTCTCTAAGGATTTATTAACCAAATAAAACAAGGGATCAGCCATATTATCAACAATTCGCTTCAAGCACACCATCATGGATGAATGATTTTTTGTTGTTTATTTTGGACTTTAACATATTTAAAATCATTTATTTGTTTAGGACCTGAATTGGGGCATTTTGAAAAAATAATTTAAACTTACTGCTATATCGGCTTGATTATCAACTAAAACCCCATTTTTTATGGTTATTATTAACGGTTGTCGTTTTTGTCCTGTCAGTGATATTACAACTTTCCAAGCCGCCCTCGTACTACTCCCAAAATCTGATTCTGGAAAAAACACCCTTTAGTTTCACTCACCAAAAAAACTGAAACCTCTCTTTGCCTCTATATAAACAGTTTCCATACGGGTATTGTTTTTCATCTAAAACGAGAGACGTTGGCTTGAGGTTCTTACCTCCTGGGAAACCCAACTATTTTAATTCACCCTAATAACTACAACTCTCAAAG
Organism: Pissodes strobi; assembly: GCA_016904865.1. Classification (NCBI taxonomy): domain Eukaryota; kingdom Metazoa; phylum Arthropoda; class Insecta; order Coleoptera; family Curculionidae; genus Pissodes; species Pissodes strobi. The sequence goes on from MU182045.1 coordinate 976,366, forward strand.
GAAAATTATTGGAATGGTATAAAAAAGTATCATGAAAACATCAGTCATTTCATATTTTTTGTGTATCATAAACTATATTCGAAGTCTCCTGTCGGAGATCATTTATCAATTTTATAATATTAGTTTCACTAAACATACGTTTTTGTTATTACAAAAATTCTTAATATATACACTGATTTTTACTAACACAGTATTATAGTCAGAAAGAGCATTGTCCAGTACTAAACTGCACCCTCCAAAAATAGTAAACGTTTCGGTGGTTATTTTGGATTCGAAGCCTATTGGACATTCAAGCAAGCCATTATGATTCATTCAATCAAGCCATTTCCACCAATATTAAATTCTATTATAAAATTTAACTCTGGCCGCTACTAAATCATGTTTGCTCGCAAAAAAATCTTTGCTCGGTTTATAATTTTATATTTACAAACCGTTGAAGGCTAAGTTTCGAATAATGGGGCCCCCCCCCCCCCCCCCCCCTGATTCCAGTAAAGTTCCGCTTTGACGTACTTGAATATTTTTAGAATGCAAATTCTAGACGCTTGTTTGGAGATCTTTGTTAAAGGCACATTTACTGGCTTAATATAAAAGCATTTTCTGCTCTTGCTTTATAATACTTGTTTTCAGTATCAAAGCAGTTAAATATATCAACTTCTCATAAGAACTTTCTGAAACAGTGAAACATTATCTCTGCGCTAGCTCTATACTGTAATACTTTTTAAGAAATATTATTTTTTGCCAAATATATTGATGTCAATTAAATTAGCGAATCTACATATAGGTATACAAGTTATTTTCGTAAAATGGGGCGTGCATATTCAATTTAATATATAAATCTGAGAGATGAGTAGAGACAAAATTGAAATATCAAATATTAATTCCAATGACAGCATTCTAGCAACTTTTAGTAAGCTCAATTCATAGGCATATCAAATTACTATATGGTACAAAAATACAATAATACAAAAATAGCAATTTATTAATGGGTACACACAGTTTTTATTCCCAATCTCTGATTCTCCCCAATGTTGAATTGTTTTCTTAATCATTGCTCGTTATATATCTTGACAAATACATCTTTTGTATTCCCCTTCAACCTCATTAATCGTATTATAATTCTTTTCAGGGGCGGCCGAAAAAAGCTCGAAGCACGGTGCCGAAGATAAGGCAAACAGCATAATTACCGCTATGAAGGAGCGCATGAAACAACGAGAAAGGGAAAAACCCGAGATATTCGAACTTATCAGGTATGTAAGTAGACATATATGAATTGTTCGCTCATCAACTTTTACTTTAACCGAAATAATTATTTTTCAGATGAATGACTAATGCATTTATGCGCCTGTTTAAAATCGTATTTTGTTGAGGACTGGTGAAAATATCTAACTTGTAATGGCGTAAATTATAAGACTGTGGTATTTTAATAGGTTTTCAAATTACCATATTAATGAGTTCTTCATCTCTTGTAATTTAAGTGCCTATTCCCATTAAAAGTTTACTGCTTTGAACTTTAACATAAATGTTTTATATTTAATATATTTTTAAATGTCCCGACTGGTATAAGACAATTATTAATGCATCAAACCAATGGATTTTTGTGCCCTTAGTTCATAAGCTGATAAATACCTACTTATCTTAAAATCAAATTGTCAGAATGAATATTTGGTTAATACTGTGAGGTATAACTTCAAGAATGCTTGAACAATATGACATTATTAAAAATAAAAACTAATTAATAGCGGTAAGATAACACTGAATCTGAAAAATTTATATTAGATTAAAGTTTTTTATGCAAGTATTTATAATTATATCTATATATCTAACTATGTCTCTATCACATCTAAAAGGCTCTATTATCATTAAGCAGGGACAAACATGAAAAACGTATAGAACACTTTATCAATTACTGCAGCTTAACCAGATTTTATCAATTTTTGAGACATAACCGCCGCTCTTAGCACCTCTAAGTTTACGTAGCTTATATAGAGCCAGACAAGACTATATTATTGTGGCTGTCATTTCCAGCCATGATACATATAAGGCACAGCTTTATCTCTGGAATAAGCGAATCTCGTGCAGCTTAAATTTCGAATATATTCTGTATGGTAAAGTATAAATAAGAAGTACTATCACAGACAACTGCAACCATACACTCGTAACGCGAGAAAGCTTGAGTAATGAGATCCTTGAACAGACTTTGTTATATATTTTCTTAATATTTTATATTTGTATGTTTGTATAAATCCTGTTTACAACAGAAAATGTTCGAAAATGTGTTGTTTTGCTTCAATTTTTTTTTTCGACTTCCTATCTGACCATTAGGCCAAAATCTAGTTCCTTGTCATGAATTCATGAAGTATTAATACATTGTTAGCGTCTTAACCCTAAAAGGATCACACGAAGTATCATTTAATGAACTTAAGTGGCTTTACTTTAATCTTAATATAATTTCTTGTTCCATACCTATACTTTTTAATTTTTTTATTTATTTCCTTGTTTTATGAGACCTAATTTTTTATCGTCTTCCTTCATTTGTACACCTTAATTTTATGAGCAGACTATCATATAAGTCTAGTTTTATTAGTAAATTTGTTTCTACGACAGATGTACGTTCGACTCCACCCTTACATATTCTATTTAAATAGAAATCTTGTGAAGTCAAAACGGCTTCGATTTAACTATATTTTGCTAGATATTTGAAGCCCTTAATCTATCCGAGACTGAATAAGATACGCCGGAAAGGCCATTATATGGTAAATTGTTTGGAACTCTCCAGAGCCCTGCAGCCAAAGGAGTATATCTGGCTTTGAACAATTGCTGGATTTCAAAGTAAAGTTTATATATACTTTTGAGAAAGAAAAACAGATTCTAATTAATAATGTATAAGCAACGAATTTAAATTGAAGGTTTGATATTCACGCCCGCAATTCTTAATTAAATAAGATTTCGGTACGTAGCAAATGATTCTTTAATTATACTAGTGTACGGAATTGTTCCATAAAAGCTACAGATGTGCATTATTCCGATGAAAAAAGATCGAAGATGAATATATGAACACAACAAAATTCAAAGAAAAAAATTGTCCACTGTATTTGAAATAAAAATTATTTTTTTGAAAGGATAACTTCCCTGTATACTCGGAAAATAGCTTATTAGTGTTATTTCGGCGTGTTATTTTCGGTTGTACCTTATGCAATATAAATTTCGTTTTTTAACTTAAATTGAATATACGGAAAATTTTTCATTTAAAAGAAGTATTTATATCTGATTTTTAGAAATGATTTTGATTTGTGAAAATGATTTAAATCATAAAAAGATATATGAATCGAATACTTTTCTAACGTGAAAAAGATCTTTTATTTAAATCATTTTTTTCTCTTTCTCAACCTGTGTTTGTCCGTTTCTGGATATTGGTTACTATCCTCATCCACTGCCTGCCAGCTATGTCATCGACCCATCTCGTTTCTCTTGGTGTTCACTCTGTTAGTCGTTTAGTCCATCTATCTTGAGCTTTTCTAGCCACATGCTCATCCCAATGCCACTTTATCCTATGATGTGTCTGTTTCTCTTCTGATCTCATCATTTCTTATTCTATTTCTCAGTAACATGACAATCATAGTTGGCTCCATGAATTTTTACGTCATTCTAAGTTTGTTGTCATTTGTTCTTCTTAGAAATATGATTCCCATTCCATACGTATTAACAGGCAATATACATGTCTTGTAAACTTTTGTATTTAGGTTTTTAAGAAGTGTGTAATTTTTGAATTATTTATAACTCAGCTTGCCAAAAGCTGGCCAGGAGTAGTCTGATGATTTTTGCACTCTGATTTTATTTGCCCAGTTTTTGATGAGATGGTTTCCAGTTGTCATATCAACGTTTCCAAAATTGATTATTTGGTTTTAGTGTAGTCCATTTTTAAACCTATTTTCGTTCAGGCTTCATTTAGTTTGGGTTAGTCTGGTGTTGTCTGCAATTAAAACGACGTTAGATGCAAATTTTTAATTAAACTATTAAGGTGCGGTTTTCGTGGATAGCTCAAAAGCCCAGGAAGGAGCAGGCTGTGGAATTTACTCCCGAAGCCTGCGAATTGAACTCAAATGGTCTATGGAGAGACACGCAAACATATTCCAGTCTGAAAGAGATGGCTCGCAGGAATACTGAGGAAAAGACACAAAATCTACACGGACAGTAGACAAGCACTACTGGCCCTGAAAAGATATAAAGTTATAGCCAGGTCAGTATTAGAACGCCAAAAATCACTGGAGGATGCTGCCCGCAAAAACACAAGTTCTGTGTGCTGGGTTAAAGGACATGCACAGTGCGAAGGTATCAAATTAACGGATAAATTGGCTAGAAAGGCAGCCGGTTCAAATATTATGGGAGTCGGCCCTTCAAACCTACATATCGGGACGTTGTTTCATATGATAAAAAAGATCAATCATGAAGACTTTAGGGCAAGATGGGACGAAACAACTAACTGTCGACTGGCGAGGAAGCTACTAAGCAACCCTAATCAGTCTGCAGCAAAGGCATATGTGGGTATGTCAATGAATGACGGGGATTCTAACTGGACACTGCCAGCTAAGGAAACACACAATGAGATTATTGTGAGACACCTCTATGCAGAGGCTGTGCACAGGAGGACGAAACAGTAGAGCATCTGCTCTGCGATGGCGAGGCTGTTTCGGAACTAAGGGAATCCATTTTGGAGAACGATGGCCAACCATGGTTTTTCTCAGAACAGCCTCCTCGGGCAATATCGCCTCCTTTTTACAACACAAGGCTGGGCGATGGCCTAGACGGATTGTTTGACTTAGGGAGGACGCACAGGGGATCCAATGGGGCCCTTCAAAGCCACCCTCTTACGATTTCCACATTTCAGATACGGTAAGTGCAGTCAATATTAATGACTTTCTTATTACATTATGGGCTTTTGCAAGATGCTCGAATGCGATAGCGCGAAGAGTTTGGGTGATATGACAACGCCTTATTTTGCAGCATATTGTGATGGAATTTAATTCGTACTGTTCGATTTCCCAATCGCTTTTTTATATATAGTCTCGATTATCTGTACATATTTCCCTCCAGTCCTTGCGGAATTTAATGCAGCTTCTGCCTCTACAGAGTCAAAGGCCTTTCTATTTCGTGCTCTTTTCTAAGAATTTGATCTAATATTTATAATCTATGGCACTAAATCCTGTTCTGAAGCCCGCTTGTTCCAAAGATTGGTAGAAATCCAGTTTCAATCTGTTAATTGTTATTTACGTGTAGAGTTTATTAGATAAAGATCGATGTAAGTGTCCACAATTATTATTATCTATAATAGAATTGTTACCTTTTTTAAAGAAAACCATTAACTTCAGAGTTGTACCATCTCTTGGGCACCATTCCTCTGTGAATGCATTTAACAATAATAGTTCGATTGCGTCTTCTAGAGATTTTCCTACGAGCTTTAATATTTCTGTGGTGATTTGATCTTCACCCGGACGTTTCTTGATCTTCATCTGACTTGGCGCTATTCTGATTTCATCTACAGTTACTTGTATTAGTTCTTCTGATCCAAAATTTTGAATGTTTATGCAGCTGAGTACAGATTTATGTAAAATGCTTCGATAGCATGGCTAATGTCTTTTTCGTTTTGTACTATTAGGTTTTCGTGATTTCCTATTTTTGCTTATCCCGTTGACAGTTTTAAGCGTTTGCTATTTTAACTGATGGTTTCCTCTATGATCTTTGTATCATAATTTGCATTTAAAGATCGTTTACAGGCGTAGCCGACTATATCAAAATCGGCCTCTCCTATTGGTCGATCCATCTCGTATTACAATATGTCATCGTGATACAATCGATTTCTCGCAAGAGCTCTCGTGGCTGAGAGGTTTAGGTAGTTGGGTCTCACCTGGACGGCACGGGTTCGAACCCTGTTGCTTTTTTTATTTTTTTTTAAAGATTATGTTTCTAAATAGGTTTTTTCTTGATTTTGAGTATGTCTTGGGTTAGATTGGGTCAGCACCTAGTTAGTTTCCTTTTCTTGAGCCCCCGTAGCGAGCGAAGCGAGCGGAGGGCCATGCGGATCGACCAATAGGAGAGGCCGATTTTGATATAGTCGGCTACGCCTGTAAAGAATCTTAAAATGCTCATAATTTCTTGCATAATTTCGCAAAATTCTTTCTTGACTAGTTTGTTAATTTTTTTAAGGTTTTCTGATATCTTGTTCTTTTCTCAGTAATCATTGTTATGGTGTTGGCAGAAATCCTCGAATTTCTCTGATTTTTTATTCGGAAGCATATCTTTTTAGCTGCCGTGTTTAAGCCTTTTGTGATCTTTTCACGATTCTATCTATTTGAGGTAGTAACATTGTCACTCTTTGTACATCTGAGCTACTTCATTTTTGACGCGTGGCATCTCACATTTGCCAATATGCACCCGTATGGCAAAATTATCTGTCACTTTCATTTTTCTTCCGCGTTCTGCTTTAAATTCCAACTGTATATCTAGCAATATATCTAGTATCTATAGGCCTGTTCATTTGGCTTTGCTCAACCTGCTCGGAAAATCAAAGAAATCAGCTTGGAGCAGAACACGAAATGCCATAACACTACTCCAAGCAGATATTTCCTGCTCGGACGACTTCCTAGCTTGCTACCCCAAACGAACGCGCTCTTTGTTAAGACAGCACGTGGATAGGATATTTTACATATAGGGATATTTTTCACAAAAAGGACCACGATGCCTTTCAGCCTTTAAAAATTTAAAAAGTGGGGTTATATTATTATTTTATATTCTGCGGTTTTTGTTGATTATCTGTCATCTTTCTGCTTTTGCTCTAACTATTCCACCTCCAGACTAGGTGCAAGTAGAGCATGATCTAACTGATCTCGAGCACAGTGCTCCAGCCCAAGCGAACAAAAAAATATCGGCTGCTTGAGCCAAATGAACATCGATCACCTGTTCCAAGCCGCTTAGAGTAGTGAGAGCAGACCAAATGAACAGGCCTCATGAGAGACTGTGAGACTAAATCTAGATGAAAATTGCATTTGGCATCATCTTTTCTCAAGAAGAATGCGTCTTCAATATGAATCGAGATGACGCGTTACTACAATTATTACAGAACTATATATGGAAGTGTTTCTATTGTCGTTAATTTCGCTTACAGATCTTTTTGGTATTCTCTTTCTCTCTGTCTTACACTATCTTCAGTGGCGTAGATAGAGTTGGGTTAGTTTCGGTTTGAAGAATTTTCTTCGCTCGTTTTTAACGTTGAACTTATGATTTGCTCTTACTAGCGTGTGATCACTTGCAGTATATAGTGTATTTTAGACACTCACATCTGTGCATACTATACTATTCTTGGGAGGTATAAAGTCGATTTAATTTTTCCTGTTATGGTTCCTCTTTCATTGTATAGGTTTGTTGAACAAACACTGCAACATCTCTCATTTCTGTGTAGTCTTCATTTCTTTGCCCAATACTAGCTTTGAAGTCACTGCTGATATTAGAAAATATAATTTTTCTTGTTGTCTATCTCTTATCAGGTCTTCATAGAATGATTCTGCCACTTCATCTTCAGACGAGCTTGTCAAAGTATATACGTGCATTATTTGTAGAATATATCACTTATTAGGGGCATATTGCATGATATTTTATGACTATAGGTTGGATTTTTTTTATTTTACTAGAGGAAAAGTATCTTTGGTTTATGATTTAAGTATTTTTAAAACGTTTCGTTGCAGCGAACGATGGCGCTAATTGAACAAACATTCAGTCAATATGTCACCAGCTATAACCAGCGGAACTACTGATTTATGGCACTTAAACTAATGGACTTGGAACATAAAATGTGAACGCTTTAAATTTCAGCACAAACGGCAACAACATTATTACATAGGCGACCCCATAATTTCTCGTTCTAACTAGAAATAGGAATCATGCAAGTGATCTTACCTAAAATCATTGCGGATACAATCTTTATAAAATTATGGTAATATATTATTCTCAAGGCTGTAGTAAAGCAATGGCAATAGAAGTCATCGGAGCTGCTTTTTAATATTTCAGTAGGAGTCGTGTCTGAACTATACGAGAGTTGAGTTGGGACAATTTTTTTCTTTGAATTCGTCTCATATTAGTTCATATAGATAAAAGCGCTAATTAAGAATATGTGGCTAAAATGAATGCTGCTTTCAAGTTGAATCATTTCGGTTCTGTGACAGATAGATTATTATAATAGTTTTGCAGACTCGCATCTGAGAAATTATTATTTTAAAGTATTTCAGTCAGTTAAATTTCCTCGCGATTTGAGTCACAACATTAACATGCAATCAACAGTCCCGGAGTCTAGCAATTTTTCATAACGTATCAGTTAGACTGACAGCAGATGTTACCAAAGAATCGCCCGCGCCTAATCTCGACATGTGCCCCGGAATAGATAATAGTGTTTTCATTTTACAGATAAATTCTTTTCAATATTGCTTGGGTAGTACGTACGATATATAAGCCTATCAACATGCAAGAGTTTTTGATCCATAAATGTCTGGAAATTGATTGAATATCTAGTCGATTACTGCTGTGTAAAATTTCGAGCAGACTTAAAATACGTAAATTTATTTAATATACGAATTGTCAAATGTTAAAAATCCCCCTGACAAGAATTTGGAACCGATGCTATATACCCTTAAATAATTAATACAGAAGTGTTGGAAGAGTCGAGGGTTTCAGTATCGTCCGCTCCCAGGGAAAGATTATCTCAAATTCTCAGACGTCATTCCGTTAAGGCCTGTCCTGCGTTCATTGACATAGAGGGATCATTTGACAATACCCATCAGAAGAGCATTTCAAGAGTAGAAAGTTGAACTTCCAATCATTAGATGGACAAAAAACAATGATAAAGCACCGCTTCGTAACAACAGAAATAAACAGAGCGTCAACAACCATCAGGGCAGTGAAAGGGTGCCTTCAAGGAGGTGTTTTATCCCCCGTACTGTGGACACAAGTAGTGGATAAAGTCCTTACCAGTCTGAGTAGAGCTGGATTTATAGTTCTAGGCTACGCAGATGACCTAGTAGTAATATAAAGAGCAAACATGAGGGCGTTATTTGAAACCGCATGCAAAATGCCCTAAACATCATCAAGAATTGGAGCGAAGAGGAGAGACTCTCCCTGAATACTAGAAAAACTACTCTTGTCCCGTATACAGAAAGAAGGAAGCTAGAAATGAGAGCACCCATCCTACACGGAATACAGTTAACTTTTTCCACCAAGGTAAAATATTTAGGGGTCACACTGGACCGTAAACTTACCTGGAACATGTATTTAGAAATACCATCTTTAAAGCCACAGTGGCAATCTGGACATGCCGCAAAATAGTTGCCAAGACATGAGGCCTAAAACGAAAAGTGGGATATTGGATCTACCAAACAATAATAAAGCCCATGGTCACCTATGCTTCGCTGGTATGGTGGCCAGCCCAGCAGGTCACTGCTCGAACCAAACTTAATAAAGTGCAAAGGTTGATATGCCTGGCAATAACAGGAGAAATATCAACGTGCCCAACCGCAGCGTTAGAGGTACTGGTGAACATGCCTCCTCTTCATCTTAGTGTGAAGAATGATGCGATTATCAGTGCTCATAGGCAAATCCAAGCCTGGAGAATTGACTGGGCACCTGCGTATCTTTGAAGAAATAAAACTAGAAAATGCCAGCAAACCAAGTGACCAAATGACGGTCATGTTAGACCTAGATGACCCATTCGCAGTGGTTATTGATGACCGCCAATCATGGGAGAGTAAAAAACGACTTCAGGCCGATACTGTGTACCACAGCATCGGTGTGGTACACAGATCATTCAAAACCAGCGAAAGGAGCAGGATTGGGCATTTCATCCAGACTCTAAGCTTCCCAAACCGCTAGGAAAATATATAACCATCTTCCAAGCCGAAGTGGTTGCCATAAATATATATGCAGAAGAGTGCCTCACATAAGGACTTCACAGAAAGCACATCTACATATGTTCAGACAGCCAGGAGGCTCTAAAAGCTCTAAAAGCTTTCAAGTAGTGATGGGCTTATTCGAATGAAAAATAACCTGTTATCCGGTTATTAAAATAACCTGTATCATTCGGTTTTCATTCCACAAGTATTCGAATGAAAAATAACCTGAACCTGATACGAATACGAACACGAAGGAACAAACCTCGCTGTCGCGTCACGTCGCGTCGATCCGTCGAACGATCAACGAGCAAGGAGCGGTTTTAATTTAGTTATGAGTTAGCAAGTTTCGATGTCTTAGCTCGAATAAAAGATGAGTTTTAAAATTTCAAATGTACCGGTAGGATGTGGAATTGTGGAATGTGGAAGCCGAACTTGGGGGTTGAAAATTAGCGAATATTAAGTTAAGATTACATAATTTACTTTTATTGCGGACCTAACATAAAAAAAAGATCCAATTTTCGGCGCTTGAATGCCTAAAAAGTGCAAATACAGCAATTTATTGACATCTTCAAAGAATCAAAATAAAAGGCGGTCGCTTTTGATCCGGCCGACCGATATTTTTTGTTGCGGTCCCACATATTTTTTATTTCTTTCATACACTTCTTCGCAATGAATACGGCCTGCTTTCCAAGACATAACACCAATTATCACCTAATGTTTGTTTAGTTTTTAGGTTATATATTGGAATTTAGAATGTAGAAGCAATAGAGCAATACATAAGTCGTAATATAACTATACCAATATAATATGTACTATTAATTATTAATATTATTATAGCACTATAAATACATCGCCAGAGAGAAATACTTTTTGCAAAGTAGATTTTTAATAATAATTATGTTCATGACATGTAATCAACACATCCAAGAATCATATTTTGGAGTTTAAGTATTTTTGATTGAAAAACGCTGTTTATTATATTTTGTTCAATAATATTGCGTAATAAAATATTTGCTCGTATTCCATTGTTATTTACTTATTTATTAAGCCATGCTTAATAAGACAATTACAGCAGTTACGAGTTACGAATGAGATGCCTATGACGTTGAACCTCCTTCCTAACCGGCTGCGATCGCTAACCGGAATTTATTCGAATGATTATTCAAATAATCATTCGGTTATTAATATTATTTGAATACAAATAATTCGGTTATCAAAATAATTCGGTTATGCCCATCACTACTTTCAAGTATGTGTCAAAGCTAGTCTGGAAATGTAAGCAAACCCTAAAACAATAAGCAACACGCAGCCAGGTAACTTTATTGTGGGTTCCTGGATATAGAGGCATAGAAGGCAACAAAAAAGCAGATTGCTTTGCGAAAGAAGGAGCTGGATTCCTATTATGGTCCAGAGCTCTACTGTGGCCTTATGAAGAGCCCCATCACCGAAGAACTAAACAAATGGGGAAAAGACCAACTGTCGTCCTACTGGAGAAACACTCCAGGACCGAGGCTAATCACCATCTCTGCGAAAAGAGCAGAACAGCTCTTAAACATGAACATAGCAGATAATAGAACTGTCGCCGGACTGCTCACTGGACACTGCCCGGTGAAATACCACCTAAAGGCAATAGGCAAAGCAGAAGACGACCAATGTAGATTATGCAATAATGCAACTGAAGCCGCATCTACTCTGCCAATGTCCAAACACAACTCTGCAAAGGGCTTGAAGTACCTTGAAGAAGTACAGCTATTACCTCAAGAAGTGAGTCAACTACCTCTCAAGAAAATAGCTTCGTTTAGAAGAAGCCTACGTCTCTTGGACACAAATTAAGTTGTACTCATGCACAAAATATCTGTAAAGATAGCAATGCCGGGCGGCTGAAACGACTCCCTAGCGATCTACAATCTAAGGCTCGTCCACTTCGTTAACATCACTTTTTGCGTATGACATCTGTCAGATGGGCGCGTATATGTCATCTGTCACTCTAGAAATAATATTTTACATTGTCACCCTTCATACATCTAAGCCACTTCATTTTTAAGGCGTGACATCTTACAGCTGTCAACATGCACGAGTATGTCAAAATTATCTGTCACTGTGAGTTTTCTCTTCCACGTGAGCTTCGCCATGCATGATGCTTCGCTAAGATGCATCTTTTGCATTATATCCAGTGGCACTTTTTCCAGGTCTGTTTGTTTTACTGAAAAATCCGTAAGTGAATGAGTATGTTACTTCGTTCTGCCCTAAAAGCCAAGAGGGCTAGCAATATATCTAGTGTCTCTACTGCGAGACTTTTGTATCAAGTCTAGATGAAAATTGCATTTGGAATCGTCTTCTATCAAGAAGAATGTATCATGAAAACGAATCCGATGCGAGGCTACGATTAGATAATGTCTCTGTAGTACTCAAATTCATATAGTTAGGTACCCTGATGGTCTATTAACGAACAAATTTTAAAATAAAAAGCACACGATTGGGAAAAGTTCAATTACGTCATATTGTAAACTACTAGAAACATTTAAACTGCTAATTAACTATCACTATGTCCTAAGTTTAAACTTGAAGTTGAAAAATATTATATAATCATTCAAGTTAACTTATAAACAACGCAGGTTCATGCACCCTTTCTTTTGCCAGCTCAAAGCTATCGATTTCGATGTCCTCCCTCAGGAGGGTATCCTCGTCCACTGGGGCAGCATCATCAGTCGTTGCCGACGGCTCAGCTCTTCCAGCTTCAGTCTCCATACGCTCCTGTACTGGTTTACTGATTTTGGGAGTCTCTACAGAGGGTGTCCCATCTGATTTTTCAGACCGTACTGTAAGTACGAAGGAGGTAAAGATGTAGCTTAACCTCATCGATTTTGACCTTAGGGTTGCCACGTCCTCGTCTCCGTCACCGAAGACGAGGAGGTGGCCTTTCGGCTTGTTTTTGGCCTCATGGTGAAAGAGACACCACTTGCCAACGTTTAGTGCCGGGTTCTTTCCTGCCGGGCGACCAAGCACCATCTCCTCCTCCCCGTGGGCAGCGCCTGCTTCTAGGGGGATCCAGAGAGATTCCTTCGTGAACACTGGCAGTCGATCCACCCGAACAGTAGCAAGGGTCGCGTTCTCCCAGGGCCATTGCCTCTGCCCATGATTTCACCGGAATATACCCACGAGCGGAACGCTGGCGGCTTCGAACTACTGACAGAGGGTGACGTATTTTCTTATAAATATTATTTTTACATGTTTTCCTCCCTTTTTGTGCTATAGTTTGGTTTATTTTATTAAATATTTTGTAAATGGCTTACCTTATATGATGTTTTACTTTTACGGACATTTATGTTATTCTATTTTTGTTTCTTATAAATATTATTTTTCATATACATATGTATGTTTCATTCTTTTTAATTGTTTTTTTATCGTTCTTATTTTACATGTGCTTGATTGATTTTTTTGTAATTATTATTTGTACATCTTCCTTTAAATTTTGTTGTATTCTATTGATTTCTTTGTTATTATTATTTTTACATTTCTTTCCTCTTTTTGCAATCGCCTTTATTTCTTTTTTACTGTACATATTTAATATTCAGTCATTTATAATCATTATTTTCAATGTCTGCCTCTTTTTGTGCTACAACTTGTTTCATGGATGTTACCATAGTGTTATTTGTACAGGTTCTCTGTAAGGTGTATTCTTCGCAATAAAACTTATTTTGCATTGAACTTTATTTGATATTTCTGAGGATGTCTTATGAAGGGTGAATCAAAACAACGCAGGAAATAATGAACCTTAAAGTTGCAATGTTTAGCTGATTTTATGATATAAATATTCAAGAGGACCATCAGCCGGCAGGCTTTTGTCTCTCACCTAATCCGCTAGACTACCACAGTCCATAAGGACGTGGTAGCTGTTCTAACCATATCCTAATCTTCAGACCCAACTCAGGAGTGCAGTTCACATAAACATATTTCTTGGGGGAGTACTTGCCTGAAAAGTACTAAAGTCAAATAAGTATACGAAAGTTCTGTCTTAGGAGTCAAGAGATTTTTAAAGTTAAGCTTATAATGCCTTAAAGTGCTCAGTGAAATTAAGATAAACTGAGAATCTTCAATAATTAATAGCCAAACCTAAACATAAATTAACACACCACCGCTCTTAAAGAACTTTATTATAATACAGGAACTTAGACCTATAAACAATTGAAACCATACCCCAAACCGAAAGGACATGCGAGTTTTAATAATCGGGTATAGTGTAAACTCATTAAGTCTCTAACCAATAGACGTTGTTATTGTTTTCTCATTAAGTCGTTGACCAATAGACGCGGTTATTGTTTTACCGAAGTGTTCTTTACCATCTCTTGTCACCTGACGTAGATCTATCCTTAAATCTGAGCTATATAACCTGCATGCCAACCAAGGCGTGGCGTCACGGATAAAACTATTCGTGACAATATTTTGAGTTAGTTTGGGTTAGAGCGAAATGGTTAGCACAGTTTTGAAATCATTATCGTTTGACATTAATTTCCGTTGTAATCGGAAACACACGACTCTAAAATTGACGTCATTCGATGAGTGTAATCTGTTCCGCATTAAATTTAATATAGTAATATAGAACCAAGATTTTCAAAATTTTACATAGATTTTGGAAGTGTGTAAAAAAATTACTCAGAAGTCATCAACATATAGAGAAAACATTATATATTAGAAAAATATATTAGAAATTTAAGGCACAATTCAGACCTAATTTACTCAAAATTTCCGTACATAATCTAAGTGATGAATCCAGCTGAAGCAGTATATAATGAAATGTATTTACTGTAACGGTCGACTCGCAATTTCATATTTCGCACAATAGTACCAAATCAGTCTAATTATGCCTTTTATCATAATAACAACTTCATAATGCAAGAGACAATATCGCGCGGCGCCCCATTACATGTTTATGTTTTATCACCAGTCCTCACATTGAAATTTAAGGGAGTTTTCCTAGGTTAACCCTTAAATAGTTTAGGTATATTATATATACTATACCTAATAGTTATTATCCTGCTTTAATAGTTTCAAAAACTGGTTTTAAAAATTTCGTTCACGCTCTCAGAGCGATATTGATTAAACACTCCATAGAGGGTGCCAGGTTTCAACGTGCTAATGAACCGGGATGCATATCACAACTCATCTCAGTTCAGAACACTCTGAAAAAGCAGCATAAGAATCCATCTTACAGAATATATTTAGTCCCTACGTTTAAAAATTTACATTTTACAGCATGAGTTTGAAGGCTGTATAATCCAAACGAACTAATATATATCCGCATTAATTTGTATGACCAATTTCTGAATATAAATGTTTTTCACCGCCGATCATGTCGAAATTAAATGTGCTTAGATAAGATATATGTCATTACTCTATTATTCTAAAGGATATTGTTTGTTATTTTACGACACGACCTCCTTTTATGGCAAGTCTACGAAAACTCCCCATTAGAGTTGTTAATACCTCTGTTTTCAAAGAGCTGCACCCGAAGTAACGTAAGCCCATTGTAATTCAATAAAAGCGGGGCGAAACGAGAACACTTTGAACATAACATAGTATATTTGCCATGTCTCGTAACGTTTCTGATAAAATTAGGGCTTTACTTCGTATTTAAAGCCCGTTTTTTGAAGTGGGACCTTCCTTGATTACGATTGAAATGTTTTCAATCAAAGTTAAAATAAATATTTAAAGCGATTTGAGTATTTAATCAATTTTCACGTTAACTTGATTAGAAACAGGACTGCTAATTAATGCCTGAAGGGCTTTTATTGTGAAAATTCGGATACATGCTCTTCAAGCTAATTTTCCTTGGAATTTATTGGCTACGAAATTGCCCCTAAATAATTTTCATTAAGCAGAGTATTTAAAAGCAAAAATTCCATATTACTTTTATGTTAATTAAAAACAGGAGGAATTATAATGGATTTTATATCTATTTGTAAACACTGTAAGATGCTTCTTAGTTACATGTAGTAATTTACACAGGAGACCCTTGAAGTAAAAGTAAGGCAATTTAAAAAACATTTTTCAAACGTTCGTTATAGGATTTTAGATGTTTCATGTGTTTTAAACAATTTCACTTTCTTTCCCTATGCATTTTTACAAATTTAGAATCGAGCATATTCATACTTGTCAGTTATTATTACGCGATACAATCGTCATAAACTACCCACTTTTATTCAGAATTCAATTATATGTTGCCTTTAGTATCTATAAAACGTTTCTAATTCGAAAATTCCTCATCAGTGTAAAAGAATACTGAAACATCTCTTTGCAAAAAAGTTGTATAAGAAACCTTCTACAAACTTCAAGGTACTAAAGGAAAACTTGTAGTTATTTTTTCAGAGGTTTTCAATTCAGACAAAATGAAATAATTTCTACCAACTAATTGATTTTCTGTTTTTTTAATGCTAATATAAAAATAATGCTCTCTATTCTCCTGATATACTTCCTCTGTCTGCAACGATTTTATTATACGTAATTAATACATAGTGACAATTCGGAAACTTACGATGGCTATATTTTCTACACAGAAACAAAAATACATTTTTTGCAGAAACGGGGGGAAGTAAAAATGAGCCCACCCTCGCCACCACTCTATAATCTTAAATAGCGCTACCATACTTGTGACAATGCTTTTCAGCGATTCCAAAATAAATGAGATTTAAGTGCGAAATGCTATCAAAATTTTGGGAAAATGTTTTAAGACTGGCTTCTACAAACTTTGGCAGGAAATATTAGGAAATAATCGTAAACTATTAAAAAATATCCCAAGCCTAAAGTAAAACTCGATTGCAATAACGCAACTACTTGTTCGTTGCACTTTTTTGTAAAATCTTCAATAAAATTTGCATCTTTTAAATAATTTCAAATTTAACTTGTTTGCTGTTCGCTATCACTTGTGTGTATTTTTCTTCGAATGTATTTTAATTCGGAAATGGTGTTAGTTTATGGAAGAACAAGTGGCAATGATTTTTCTTTATCGTGCTCAGGGTATATACTATTAGAGAACTGCAATTACTTATGATCAAAACTCATCTCATCTCCTGATAACGCTAACGTATTTCGTTCTAATTGCAACTGAATTCCATTTTTGCAATCAGTTGTTGCAATTAAATTCAATGTACCACTGGCACAACGAACATAAATGAAAAGCAATATTCTATTATTGGAGGTGTCTGAAAAGTAGGCTTCTTGGAAGCTACTTCTTCTTCGTTCTGGTTTGTTTTTATTTCATCACTTTCACCATCGTCTTAATTTTTTCCAAAATTAACTCTACCAACTTCCCAATGCAAGTCTTGTGCTTCTTCTACAAACGCGCGTTGGGTGCAAAAATTCTGTTTAGGTATTGTTTATATAGGGCTTTGTTATCGCTGAAAATAATTTTTGATAAACTTTCCAGACATGTGTCATAAGTTGGGTAGAGCATTTAGGATTTTAAAGTGGATGAGAGTAGTGCTTTAGGGGTGGATGAGGGTGGACTATAAAATACCTCATTTTTATACTCCTCCGCGTTTTTTATATCTTCTTAGTGTAGATCATATAGCCATTGTAAATTTTCAAATTGTCACTCTGTCTAATTCGTTACGTTGCTAGCAGAGAAACTAGGCCAGTTCTGCACCAACCTCCCTAAGCCTCCTCGTAAGCCAACAGTCTTAGACAGATTTGTATACAGCTTTAGACAGCCTAATGCAAGTCTGTATACAGTTTTATACTGATCAATATATAGATAAACCTATCTAAAGTTGCATAGAGTGTGTAACAAAAGCCTGGGGCGCTTTAGATACCTTAAATACTCTTCCTCCGACTCCGAGCTAAAGTTCGGTATTTGTATGTAAAAGCTTAAACTGCGAGTGACATTTTCAGTATTGCCAAGTTTACAGGATTTTAGCGATTGATATAAAAATATTTTTTTTAAATGGGACACTGTATATTATTCAACAAATTGTTTCCTCGTATTTTCAACAACTTAGGATTAGGTACTTAATATCTATTCCAGCTCGAAAATTGAGAATTTATTGAAATATTACTGTGAGGTAATTGTTTAAACCTACTTATTAAAAACAAGTTAAAGAAATTAAATTAGGTGCTTAAATTGTCTGTATTAACTTCCTGACAATGCGCTAAGTATTGCAGGAAAGTATACAAAACATTAGGAGAATACCTGTTTATTCGATTCTTCGACTCTCAACCTTCTTTCCTTCAGCTCTATATCATTTAGCTTGATCTTGTAGAAGCGTTTTTTAAATATCTCACGACAAGAACTAATCGCGAGAAATCAGATCTGGTAACCGTGGGGCCCACTCAATTGCACCTCGTCTCCATATCTATCTTTCAAAAAATCCTTCGTTCAGATAATCGAAGCTCCGGCGTAATGTGGTTAGGTCTGATATCGTCTTGTCGCAGCGCTACTTTCTTAATTGATACTGCAAGGTTGTTCAATTTTTATTTCGTCCATAATCAGTTTTAATTTACTTTAATGAAACTTACAAGTATTTGGCATGAATGCCAACAAATATCTAAAAGTATTATTTGATTAATAAAATTTGGATTAGCATTACACCGCTCCATCATCTTCTTACAGAATTCTAAACGTCAGAGATGTCTGGAACCAGAGTAATTTTGTATGGGTCAAACACTCTTCAATAGACGATTTACAGGCGTATGCGATGTATTGTTATCTAAGTCAATAATTTGAGCAGAGAAGTGTCGATTTTCTCTATGCTGAGCAAAATATTAAAGCTTTGTCACCGCCTGTCGCAATTTTTGGACTCCCAGACTTGACATGTTGCTATTGGATTTTTATTGACGTGCTTATCATTAAAAATAGGGTAAATGCGAGATAGATGCCGCGTCAGGTTAGACCCCTGTGTCGATAAATTGTGTTTTTGCGAAGGTAAGTAAACCTTGTTGTGCTGACATTTTATGGGTTCTTCTTTAATCATCAGTAAATATGCTTTGATGGAACTTTTCCAACAGCGATTTCTGTGAGACTTTAGGTGTCTTATGCTTACGTTCAAGAACAACATAATTTAATTCGGCATTTCACGTGCATGTATGTGGAGTCTCTCCCAACTAGTAATGACAGAATATAATTTATTGGATAAACGGTCGCACGTTCAGCTGGCGTTCAGCTTATAAACAAACCAGGCAAAATGGTTACAAAAAAGGAAGAATGTTCATATCCTCACCTCGAAGGAAAGAGGAGAACATGTTACCGATATTGCGTAATGCAGTGCCGATGGATATGCACCTTCAACTTTAATATTCAAGGGCGGTAGTGAAAAAACAGGGTTTTCAAATAGTCCATCTGTTTTTATGAACAGAAAATCTTCTTACATTAATTCAGAGTTATTTCGACGGTGGCTGAGGGGGCAATTTGGGGCAATGTTTGTTGATTCTCGATGGTCAGACATCTCACAGTTCGGATATTGAAATGCTTAAACTTGCTGTCGATTACAACATTATTATTTTCTGCCTACTCAGTGATTGTACCCAAACCGTACAATCATTTGATAGAACTTTTTATCATCCATTTAAAATTTACTTCAATCAGAAAGCCCAATTGTGGATGCAAACTAACAGCAGTAGAAATATTACGAGGTACCAAGCTAGAGGATTGATTGGTAAAGCGTGGTTACGGACAGCTTCTGTAGGCAAAGCTGCCAATGGTTTTAAAACCACCGGAATATGTTCTTTAGATCTAAACATTCTTTCAATGCTTAAATCAAATGACAAGACTTCAGGCATTGTCCGAGCTACCACTCCCGAACTTGCTGCAATTGAGTAACCTAGCACTTAGAACTCATTGCACGAAACTTTAAGAATTGATGACTCTGGTCTTACACCCACCAAAGTGTTGTTTGAAGCTTCTCAAATGCCTAAAGTACCAATACCATTCAATAAACGAAAAAAAAAATTTGCTAAATTCGAAGCAAAATATTGAACTTAAGAGGAATAATTGGGCAAAAGGAAAAAGGATATCCAATAAAATTGCGGTAAAGAAGAGTAGCATCAAAAAATTTTATTTTTCTTTTTTTATGACAGTGGCACACACCCTAAAGAGAAATCCTATGACACTCGAGGTGTGTGTGCGAACATGTTGATTGACAAGGTTCTTAAATAGTAGTAGGTTGTAATTAGGGGGAAACAGATATCCTGGGAGTGAGTCCCACAATGATGCAGTGCGCCAGGCAGATGTCCTGGGAGTGAGTCCCACAATGATGCAGTGCGCCAGACAAAGGAGTCCCTGTAAAGCGACTTTCTAGGTGTTTCCAGTTGTACGACGAACGGATGCGCCCTAGCCATCTGTGATGACTGTCTGACAGGCGCTGCGGGATGATGCTGGCCAAATCCTGGGAACATCTGCCGTGAAAATATCTATAAAACAGGGAAATCTCGACCACATGTATGTGGTGTTTCAGACTATCCAGATCCCGGGTCAACTCCGGGTCGCCGACGTGACGCACAGCTCTCTTCTGAATCGAGTCTAGCAGCTCTCAGATGTTCTTAGGTGGGGCACCCCAGATGTGTTGGCAATACTCTAAGCACGGTCTTATTTGCGCTTTGTAGAGCAAGAGTAGCTGCTGCGGTGTATACAGTTTTTGTTGCGAAATAGCGCACCAAGCTTCTGCGAGGCTGATTTTGTGATGTTAGTAACGTGGTCATTCCAGGACATATTGCTGTTGACCGAGACACCCAGTAGCCCAATAATTGACGAGGATGAAGGAATGGTCAATCCTGCCATAATGATGGCCAATACGGCGTGCCCTGAACGCCGTATTGGCTTTCTTGGTAAACGTGGCTGCTTTGGGTTTTGCAGCATTAAATTGGACCAAGTTCCTATCGCTCCAAGTTCGAACTTTCTCCAGATCTTGATTAATTGTTGTAATCTGCTCCTGTCTGCGATGATAAGTCTCAGTCGTTGGTAAAGGCTTTTCTTATCTAAATTGGGAGAAAAGGGGGCTGTCTTCTGCAAAACTGTAAACAGGATTATTGGTTTCGGTTAGCAGGAACAGAGAGAGTGAAAGTATTGCACCCTGAGGCGCTCCCGCATTTATGGTGAATGGGTCTGAGATATGTCCATCAATTTCAACTTGCAGAGATTGGTTCTTGAGGAAACTGGCAAACCAGCTGCAGAGAGACGCTGGCAGTCCGAAGTACGGTAGATTGTTGAGCACTTCGTCGTGCCAGACTCTGTCGAATGCCTTCGAAATATCTAATGCAATCCGTCGATATTCTCCATAGTTCTCAATTGCCCTTCTCCATATATAAGTGACATAGGCCGATATATCTCCTGTCTATCTCTGTTTGTGGAAGCCGATGATTTATGCAGGAAAGATGACACATCATATTCAAGCCAAGATTCAAATCCTACTGGCAAAATGAAAGGCGTTCCCGTCAATACAAAGGAATAAAAAATATCAAAATAGCAAGTGCGGCGTCTATCCGTTTTCCATGCGGCGCCCGGCGTCTTACCGAGGCTGGAGGTGAGACGCTTGTTTGCAGCCAGAAAAATTATTTAAAGTGTGTTTTTTTGATAATATTTACCTGTTTTTTGTTTCGCATGATCAAGGAATGTATTCCCATGATTTTCGTAAAGTCCTAACAGGCAATATTGCCAAAAATAGACGTCTTTCTGAAAATATGCGGCATCTATCCCGCATTTACTTTATCACAAACCTCCTGCTGCGTTCGATCACCATAACCCAATAGCATTAATATTTCTATTCGCTGTGTTTCTGTTATTAAAACTGATAAACTATGAATTAGAAATACCTTATAAAAATTAGTTCAGTGTCAACGTCAGAAATTTCCAATGACATAAAGTGATGTCTCAAATTTCCAACATTTGCTTATTTTTCTATCAGTTTTCCCAGATGAATACTTCCTACGATATTTACACTCAAATATCGACAAAATTCTTTATTTTGAGCATTAAGTAGCGGGTGGCTTAGAAGTCCTTGGAAAATTATAATAGAATGTAGCATTTAAAGAAATATATATTTTTAAATCAATTACTGAAAGCTCTAAATTTGGCAACCTTGTAAATGTCATTAGCAACTCTACCATAAGCATTAAGCTCTTACACACAGATTCCGAATATTAGCTAAGCCCGAGAAAATATATTTAACATATTTAAATCATTCCAGAATGTATAATGACTTAGGCCCAAGTCGCAAAAATGTGACATATTTTTTAGGATCAGCCTTGGAAGAGGTTGGCGCAGTACTGTCTTTCTTTCTCTACTACAACTGTTTTATCAGAAATTCCTAAAAGAACCTCTTATTTCAGAAGTATGGGTATTTGTTGTGTCATAAATGTCATAAAAAATATTATGAGTTACAGTACCAAAGCGGCAGGATAACCGGTCAATTTTCATGCTCGAAAAACACATGTTAGCCAATAATGTTGATGTATAAAGTCTGTATAATATAAAGTTAGAAGCAGAAAAAACATTTTTAGTTGACATGTTGTACCGTCTCAGCTCTCAACATGTTCATTTAAATTGCCTTGTTTCGACTTCAAATACCTGGCATGTTGTACTTACCTGAGGAATTACATGATTTCTACAAAAATTGCACCCTGAAAATGCCTTACTTCAAGTTGAACACAATTATTCAGGTTTTATGAATAAGCATTATACTTTTGCTCTATGACTAACCTACATTTTCTATAGCAACGTTCTTCAAGGAATTATAAGGGCATGCAACGCCGTTAAGAGATCAAAGGTTGAGTGCTTTATAAGAACCGTTTAAAGCTCTTTGGTTGGAGAGTTTTTATGTGGTATGTGTGGAATAGCACGAAGTAAAACTTGTTCAATTAATTTTTATACATATTAGACCCTGGAAGGATTGACGTATAATATATTACAATATTTATTTTTTTGTTATATTTTAATGCTTATCGTCCCATGTTTAATGATTACTTTCTTGAGTGTTTGACAAATTGAGTTGTAAATATTATGTGTACGATTTCCAAGCCGCAAAAATCTTTCAACCTAAACACGGTACTGAATGTAAAATTCTTAGGGACGTATTCGGCGTTGAGGAAAAAAGCCACGCGGGACATATGAAAGCAGTTAAACAATCGGTACTGGATGGTACATCGAAATGGTCTGCGAAAATTGCCATTACAGGTTTGTGGGAATATAGTGTCCCAGTGGCTCGACTAAAAACGTATATAGTGTACTTTTGTGGTTCATGTCGTTTTTCATCGTCATTGTTTTACTTTTTGGAATTACATTTATGCTATTATATGATTCTGGTTCTTAACGGAGTTGATTGTTTTAACTGATGAATTAATTGATTCTTGTCGCTCGAAACGCATAATGTCAGTTTTTAATTAAAGTTTAAGATTATTGCGTTTGAAAACTGAATTTATTTATAACTTATTTAATACCATATGTATATTTTATTGTATGCATTGATTTGCAGATAATTGTGTGCACATTATTTTCTCTGATTATTTAGCTCCAAGTTTTAGCTAAAACCTTTTAAACAAAGCCATTAATTAGAAACCGAAAAATATGTTTTCGTTTTCAAACTATTTCATCTTAAACTTTCAGTGTACGAAACATTATGGCTTTCTAGTAACAAAAAATATAATGCTTACCTTTGAGTAAAAAACGATTTTAAAAAGTAAAACATATTTTTGTCGCATATATTGTATAAAACAAAAATCTTTCGTTCCATTCTATTAATGTAATTTATTTAGCTGTTCATTTTAATGTGTGTACAGTGTGTATGTTTCCTCGTGGTAGTGTAAATATGAAGGCTACTAAAACAAGACAGGAATTTAAAATTTTATACAATTGGTTTGTTACATTTTGTTATTTTTACTTTTAAAATCCTTTATTTCAAAAATAAACCTACTGTCTGATAATTTTCAAATGTTCTAAATGCTTCATATTATATTGATTGTCGAATGTGCGAGTAAGCTTTTGCTATATATCTGTAACCCCTGTATATGCTCCCTCGCTTTAAGCCACTATAAACGAGTATTTATCATATTAATTAAAATACCTTAATAATATAGTGATCTAGTGTAACCTAATATAAGTACCATATTCAAAGGGTTTTAAAAATCTAGGTCCTTAACGCACGACCAAATTTTAACTCATCGCTTAAAGCCTTGAAAATCACGAAATTATCTATTCATTTAGATACATAAATTTTAGTTAGACACACAGTTTAGAAAGTTGTTCGCACGTAAAGTTCAGTATTTAGAATTTACTGCTAACGACCACTTGAATACTTATGTAAAATTGTATGAGATTTTAGCTTTTAGTCGCCACTTTAGTCGCAAAGTAGGTACACTGTACTTTAAATATCTATAGAATGATTTTGAAAATACCTACAGTATACTCTAATAGAGGGTTCACAAAGAATGCGTTCTGTCTTGGAACAAATCCCCGACAATCATTTGATGTAAAAATATTTTAAGTAACCATTTTTCTTATAATTTTGTAAGTGAATAGGTTCATTTCGAAAAGCGACAAATTTCTGACTTATTGTTTTGGATTATGTTAAAGTTTATCTGTATGGACATTAAAAAACTTTTTATATGGAAGTTCTAGAATTATGTCCGAATCTCTCGAATTTGTTATCACACGAGCACATAAGCATTTTAAGTTTGGAAAAACTACAATGCTGCGTTTCATTTGATATTTTTTTTGTAATTATTTTTATTTATTTAAATCTTGGCTTTCTCCGCTTCTAACATGATATTTATTTGGTTTAATTGCATGCAGGATATATTATTCTGATTATAGTATATTGTATATTGTATATGGACACAATGAAAAAAAAAACAAATTAACAGTAATGAAAATATTGTGCAAGCTGTTGAACCAAAATATCATATATACAGCATTAAAATCGGAGAAGAGTAAATTTTAGTAATCCAAAATCTATATAATTTATTGAAAAAAAAATAAATAAAATGTGCATTGATCCAAACTAACCTAGCTTTGCTATGTTCGTTGTTATCAGCTTGGGCGGTTCAGACAGAATTCTACAACTTTCTTTAAATGGGTTTCTTGCTTCTCAAATAAAAGCTATAGGAGTGGTTCAAAATGTAAAGAAATTTCTTGCAATATAGCTTTACCTCCGCTGTATTCATGGTGGTTGGTTAAGAATGGCAATCGGCCATATCTCGGAAACCGTTTGTCCTAGACATTTGGGGAAAAAAATCCATAATAAATTCGATCAAGCCACTTTTTCCAATTTATTTTTAGAGTTTCTAAGATTGACGGTTTTCTCAAAATTTTACCCTATATAGGTATCCCAAAAATTATGGGGGATGATACTCGTTTCCTCTCGCACAAGAATCGTTGTAGCTTCGAAGTGTTTTAACCGATTTTTAAAAAACTATATCTTGTTCAATATATTAAACGGTAAAAGATAGCGAATTGCAGTTTAGACAAGTCAATTTGTCATCTTCTATTCGCTATGTGTAGCTGCTAAGTGGGGGAATCGGTGAAAGATCGTGCGCGCCAGTGGCAAATGCTTAAACTTTAATGATCATACCTTATACAGGGATGGCCAAAGGTCTGGAATAAAATTAATATTTTTTGAGCAAGCAATGTTTTCAAAAAATGCTGAAACACGGTATCTGATTTTGAGTTTTTCACGTTTTTTTTTTGGTTAAATAAAAAAAATCCCAACCCCCTAATCCGGGGCTCGTTGAAAAGCACATAAAAAATTTAATCCAGCCATACCAAATAAACAACTTTTATGTTTGCAATAACCAGGTTTTTTTTTATTTATAAATTAAAACGTTTTTATAAAATTAAACTTTATTAAATTCTATTCACAGGTGATCTAATGCCGCAAATGCTGAAAATGTCCTCCATTTACTGTTGACATTCTCCTAGGTGATAGTAAAATCCGTCCACAGCATTACGAATGACTTCACGTGGCATATTACGTATCTCTGCCGTGATTTTGTGCTTTAGATCTTCAGTATTGTCCGGCCTATCCTGATAAACTCTTTCTTTCAAATATCCCCAAAGAAAGTATCTAGGGGCGTTAAGTCGAGGGATCTTGGTAGCCCTTCAATTGTACCGCATCTCCCAATCCACCGATTCGGAAATATTTGATCTAAGTACCTGCGGACATTAATACCAAAATGTGGAGGTGCGCCATGTTGTTGGAACCAAATTATTTCATCATGTATATCTGGATTTATTCTATGAGAAAAAATCTGAGCTAGCCCAGGTATCAGTTCAAATGTTAGGAGGTCTAGGTAGCGTTCGGCCGTAAGGTTTTCTTCAAAAAAATGGATCCCAAATTCTATTGTTGATAATACCTGCCCATACATTAACTTTTTGAGGACGCTGCGTATACGCTTCTGATGTCCAGTGTGGATTTTCCTGATACCAAAAGCGATAATTGTGCCTATTAACCACTCCACTTAAATAGAACGTAGCCTCATCCGAAAGTTATATTCCGTGGAAAGTCATTGTTGTCGTTACACCGTCTCTTTTCCTCACAAAATTCCAAACGCCTATCATAATCGTCTTCCAATACCTCTTGAACAAGGCATACCATACGGATGCTATTTCTCTATTTCTAAAAACCTTTGAATTGTGGTTCGAGGAATATCCGGACTACGAGCCAATGAAACCGTTGAAATGTGAGGATTTTCAGTAATTTCTAATGCTATGTCCAATTTTTTATCGTGTTCCTCAAATTTGTGAAATATTTTACTAACTGTCCCTTGTGAGATTTGGTGTCCGGGATATTTTGCATTAAATAAATCACACACTTCACGTTGACTTCTTATTTTGTCTCCACATCCAAGTGGTATAAAAATTTAGATACGCTGCCTTTCCGACAATATCATTGCAATTTTAAAATTTTGGTTTTTGACACGTTACTAATATTCAGACATCCGATTTCCAACTAAAGTAAATAATTAGCCTGAACAGCCTGGTAGATGAAAAAAGACACACAAATACCTGATTTTTTGCTCTAGCAACAATAATAATGGTTCAAATTCTTTATCTGTTATTAATTTTTCCCAATAGTTCCTCACTACAGTAGTTATTTTATAAGGCCTTAAAATCGTGGTTATTGCAAACATAAAACTTGTTTACTTGGTATGGATGAATTCCATTTTTCATGAGCTTTTTAACGAGCCCCCACAAGACATAGGTTTCCATTTGAAAAAAAAGTTGGGGTAACTGAGGGTTGGGATTTTTATTTAACCGAAAAATGTGAAAAACTCAAGATCAGTTACCGTGTTTCAGCGTTTTATGAAAACATTGCTTGCTCAAAAGATAAGAATTTTATTCCAGACCTTTGGCCATCCCTGTATATGTAATATCAATAAGTTTGTTCTAGCAGCGATTTCAAACGGTACAAAACCATCCGGAGTTTGCGCATAGTAATATACGCGTTCTAGCAAAACAAAACCAGAATTCCGACTACCAGTCAGATGTTCTAGCAACAACAAAATCCAGTTTGCAAACTAGTTGAAAACCGTCAAAACAACGAAATGTCAGTCACGGTAATTGTCACCTGAAATAAGCGTTCTAGCAGATGAAAATCTCAAACCGCTTGCACCAAATCTCGGACGAACATGCGTAGTTGGTCAATCCACTAAACTGGCTTCTAACCGTCCGAAATTTCATGCTAGAACAAACCTATTGTTGAAACGTGGGAGGTCGCAAATATTGTATTATTACTTGAAGAAATACATAAAAAGTGGGGGTCCTTAAAACATAAGTAAAAGCTTTGCACGATTAATTGTATGAAATTCTAATATTTTTTGTGCTCTATATTTTGAAATTATTAGCCACAACTTTAATGTTTAAAGTAAAATTTTGCCTCGAAATCATTCACAAAATCGGCAGGAATTGCTGCTTATGGCTTGAAAACTTTCCAAATTCTAAGATCATCGCCCATTTTCTCATGTTGAAATTGTTTTAAATGAAAATTCAGGCAAATAAATCTACTTATTTCCACAAAAAATATACACATAGATATGCTAAAAGTTTAAATTTTATCTGGTAATCTATAAAATCTAATCTAATAAAATTCATCACGAATTGTCTCTAATCATCAAAAAATTCTGATCATAACCCATTATTCCGGATTCAAATCGTTTTCAATGACATTTGAGGCAATTAATGTATAAATCTAACCTAAACGTCATGTCAATAGATTGGAAGACATATTGCTTCAAATCCTCCATAATGCATCAAAAGCAAAGCTATCTAAGTGGGGAAAGAATAGGTGTTGTGTGCCCAGCGCCACAAACAATACATAGCTATATTGTTTGTGCCAGCGCGCGCGCCGCCGCGCCGCCGGCGCCGCCTCGGAAGCTGCGCGAGGTTTTTGGCAACTAGAGCTGCTTAAATAGCTTTTTAGGCAGATGGACTGTCTACAAACTGTCTAGGCTACCTAACAGGCTGTTTAAGCTGTTTGGGCAGTCCAAGTCACCGAAATATTAGAATCACTGTAGCGCGAAGCCTCCGCCACGTCTCGCGTTGGTGGGCACAGAACCTTCATTCTTTCCCTACCTATCTATTCAGACTCGTAAATTTTGTTTTGCGATTTTCTGCATATTTCAATTTAACCTCGATTTTCTCGTATTTCTCGATCTCGTACGGAAAATAGCAGTAGATTTTTCGAATTAAAAGTCAAAAAAATCACCAATATGGCATTTTCAATCAGATCGATGCGATTTCAGGGTATGTTTTGCTCATTTCACCTGCTTTAATATACAAATGTTTGGTTGCTCCAGATTATTCGGTTTCCAGTCACAAAATATTAAGTGGTGACGTGGCGTATCAAAATAATTCGAAATGGCAAAAATTTTAAATTCAACTAGCTCTGACTGCTAATGCAGCTTTTGGCGTAGATTCTGGTTAACTAATGGGCTTAACTAAAAAAAATGCTTAGCGAAAAAAAAAATAAAAACCATAATTTTTTTTTACACTTTCCTTGAAAAGTCCATTTTTCCGATATTTTCGAAACAGAGAAGCATTTAAAGAGCGTTTTTCCTATAAATTCCCTATCAAAGTGTCATCTCAGTTTTTTGGAACCCGGCGACTTTTTCAGCACTAGTGGCCTGTAATGGTATTTGGTAATGTGCAAAAATGTTAATAGATTCGCCAATGACATCATTGGGATTCGCCGATCACTGACACCAGATGTCACTTGCACGTAGTGTATTCTATATGGAGTTACTGAGACAAATGTAATAATAATCGACACGTTATTTGTATTTTATTTCTGAATCTATTTTTAATAACCTGTTCAACGGTTTAATAAAGCCGATTAAAGCACTCCGAAGTTACAGCGATGCTTGTACGATAAGAAATAAATTTCCCTTACCATTTTACTAAGATATCGTAAACAAACTATATTATTAAACTAATATAATAGCAGAACTTCACTAAATGTTATTATTATTACTTAGCACCGACAAAAGGATATTATGAGCCAGAAAATAAAAATAAAGGATTGGTAAGAACGGCCGGAATTTCTAAAATGTTTTCGCGAGAGAAATAGTTAACTTCAAGTAGAAAGTGCCTCGAATATTAAGCAGCAACTTTTAAAGCCGCAAATTTTAACTCCGCAAAACTGGGCTACTAGAATTAATTAAAACATTGTGTATAAATACAAGTGACCCACTTAAGTTAACCAATTTGTATACATTATGCTTAGGCAGCGGAGCATCTTTAATGCACACATTTGTATGTAATGAAATTTATTCTATAAAGGTCCTGCCTGGCCGGGGGGGAATTAAAAACAATTAATCGGGATTAACTAGTAGTAAAATAAATATTAAATTCAGATTCTGTAATGTGATGTTTTTAACGGTTTTGAGAGATTGGGTAAAAATATAAGTCATCCATGGTATCAAAGTTTTAATATTGCAAAATGGTGTACTAAATATCACAACAATAGCTGGTGCTCAACAAATACAGCTTTAACACAATTCCTACAGCTCCTGGGCGAAATCTTTTAAATGCAACTAATTTTTAATAAAAGTGATATTACAATATTTTGGTTTTATAATTTTTTAATGCTAAATCAGTCTCTTGGATGACTTCTTCAAACGAATTTTTATACCTTCGTATACAGATGGCTATGAAAATTATCACTATAAAGTTCTACAACACAGTTTTATCACAATATCGACACAGAATTTTTGCACTCGACGCACGTTTCGCTAACCTTGCTCGCATAAGCAGAATATAATTAAAACAATTTTAATCATCTTTAATAGTAATATATTTATTTCGAATTTTGGTACTAATTTGTCGCGAAAGTTAAACGCAAATTAAACGATATTTCTTTTATTTTTTTTCTATTTTGTACTGTACCAAAAAATATTGGGAGATCTGTTTACTTATACTTTTAAACGATTGTATTAGCATTGAATTGGTTCTCGTGCATTTTGCCCTAGGTTCCAAACCCCAATTTATTATAAAGTTCGTTTCAAAATTACAGAGTGACAGAAAAATCTGTGGTTGATATTTTTTTTATGGCAGTGGCACACACACTAATGCGAGATCCTATGGCGCTCGACGAGCGGTGTGTGTGCGAAGATGTTGATTGACATGGTTCTTGAATAGTTGCAGGTTGTAATTAGGGGGAAACAGATGTCCTAGGAGTGAGTTCCACAGAGATGCAGTGCGCCAGACATAGGAGTCCTTGTAAAGCGATGTTTTAGATGTTTCCAGTTGTACGACGAACTGGTGCGCTCTTGTCGTCTGTCGTGACTGTCTGACGGGCGTTACCAGGGGCGGGATGAGGCGGGCCAAATTCTGGGTACATCTGCCTTCAAAGTATCACATGTCGGAGGTGTTCCAGACTATCCAGATCCCGGGTCAACTCCGGGTCGCCGACGAGACGCACAGCTCTCTTCTGAATGGAATCCAGCAGGTTTGGGGTGAGCTTTGGTGCGGCGGCACCTTAGATGTGTGAGCAATACTCTAAGCCCGGCCTTATTTGCGCGTTGCAGAGCAAGAGCAACTACTGCGGTGTATACAGTTTTCTGTTACGAAATAGCGCACCAAGCTTCTGGGAGGCTCATTTTGCGATGTTAGCAACGTGGTAATGCCAGGACATATGCTGTTGACTGCGTCACCCAGTAGTCCGATTTGCGAGGATGAAGGAATGGTCGATCCTGCCATAATGATGTCAGGGCTCGCCGTATTGGTCCTCATGGTAAACGTGGCTGTTTGGGTCTTTGCTGCATTAAACTGGACCAAATTTCTGTCGCCCCAAGTTTGAACTTCCTCCAGGTCTTAATTAATTGCTGTAATCTGCTCCTGTCTACGGTAATCGCTGTCGCTGGTAAAGGTTTTTCTGATCTAAATTGAGAGACAAGGGTATTGTCATCTACAACAGGATTATCGGTTTTGGTCAGCAGGTCATTAATATAGATGAAGAACAGAGTTGGTGAAAGTATTGCGCCCTGAGGCTCGCCCGCGTTAATGGTGAATGTATCTGAGATGTGTCCATCAACTGCAACGTGCAGAGATCGGTTCTTAAGGAAACTGGCAAGCCAGCTGCAGAGAGGGGCTGGCAGTCCGAAGGACGGCAGTTTGTTGAGCAATCCGTCATGCCAAACTCTGTCGAATGCCTTCGAAATATCCAATGCAATCGCTCGAGACTCTCCGTAGTTCTCACTTGCCCTACTCCATATATGAGTGACATAGGCCAATATATCTCCTGTCGATCTCTCTTTGCGGAAGCCGTATTGATTATCGCTGATTATTCTGTTGTTCTCGAGGTACTTGAATAGTTGCTGATTGACTACACGTTCCATGACTTTGGAGATTATGGGAAGCAAGGCAATTGGGCGATAGTTTGCGAGCGTGGTTTTCTTGCCTTTTTTTGGAACAGGTTGCACTCGAGTGACTTTCCAAGAAGATGGGTAAATACCTTTTCGGTAAGAGAGAGAATAAAAATGTCTGGTTGCTACCGACCAGAAATTCCTGGAGCCACTGGGGCATTGCAAAGGTTTATTATTGATCCTTTGGTTGTGTTTGTCCTTAGTTTCGTCGATCACACGTTTGCATTCGTTTCTCGCTTCGATAAAATAATTGCGATTTTAAGCGGTCTGATTTTGCTGAAAGTACTTGTAGGCTTGCTGCTTCCCACCTACAGCTCTTTCGCATCTTCTGTCGAACCAGGGCTTTCCTTGGATGGAATTTGGGATGTATGCTTCCATTCCTGAGGATATTACTTGCGTAATCTCCTCGCAGCAGACTGACGATGACGGGTCAAAGCAGACGTCGAACCAAGGAAAATTTAAGTAGAACTCGCTTAGATCGTCCCAGTTTGCAGAATTGTAATACCAGATTTTGTGGACCCTTCTGTAGAAGTGGCAATTCACAAACCGTTGTAATAAATTTGCGGTCGGAAATACCTAATGGCAGACCAACTGTAATTGTGTACTGATCAGGATTGGTGGTCAGAAAAAGAACCAGGAGGGCGGCGAAATCGCCCCTCTCTGAGATTCGAGTTGGTTCGTCTACAAGTTGAGTAGGCCCGCAGCTGATGGCAAACGCTTCAGCTTCTCTACCTTCTTTATCGGTCTTGTTGTGATGTTTGAGCCGGTCGGTGTTGTGGGCATTGAAATTTCTTAGAACGATTAGTTCAGAATCGACCTGTATTGTGATAGCTAGTGTTGTAAAAAAGCTTTAGTAGGCTCTATCGCTTGGAGGGCGATAGAGACAGCATATAAACTTAGTTAATCCCTTGGCGGTGAACTTGAGCCACACGACGTCAAGGTTGTTCGGTTCGAGTGTTTCCTAGCGGTTACATGAAAGGTCGCTTCGGACAAAATGGCATATTCCGAACTTATGTCTAAATCGGGTGTGTAAGTCGTAACCAGGATAAGGGTAGTTTACTGTCGTCGTTGTAGAACATACTTGTGTTTCTGTAAGAGCTAGTATGTGTGGTCTATTTTCTAGTAGATGTTGGCATACCGAATTTATGTTTGTATTTAGGTGTCTTATGTTGCAGAAATATATTCTAAATTGGTTCGGTATCTTTGTTGTCTATGAAATGTGGCATGAAATGCTCCCAGGGCCACCCGGCGCCCGGAGATCCGAATGGCCGGGGAGTTTGCCTCCGGAATATTTTGATCCTGGATGCACCATTATGTCTATAAATACTCCTACTATGGAACCAGGAACGCGATTCGGGAAAACCACTTAGCACTTCCCAGTTCTGGAGGGATGGTCTATCACCGGACGATGCGAGTAGGCCTATGCATCTACCACTTAGGGCCGCTTCCACTGGAAGCATCGGCCTCAGCCTCAATCCTTTGGTGGTCTTTAGTCTGACCGGGGTAAAAATGGGGTTTATTGGGTCACTTTCCAGTGAGAGAGAGTACAAACCAGTTTACATTAAATAGATTTTATTATTTCCGAAGGAAATCGATACGCCAGTTCCTTATCTATAGGCAAGCTGTTTAAATTTAATAAAACACTAAAAATTATTTTAAATTATTTTAACAAGTGTTTATTATGTAATAATGTCTATATTTTGCGCCTAAAAAGGGCCTTTTTGCAGCAATTTTTCATCTCCTAATTTAGCGTTGAAAAGGAGTCAAAAGTCATCTTCTGAGTAGCTCTATTTACCTTCTGAGTAGTCGAGCATACTGTCAGTATCGGTATCCAGAAAAATAACTAGCGGTTCTATAGTCCGAATTCCTCCTTAATTACATACTCTACACATTTACTTCAATTTTCGGAATCGACGTGCTTTTGAAAAATACTTTCAGCGTCTTTCATTCTAAAAGTAGTGTTTTGCCACAAGAGTTTTCGCTTGAGCCCAAATTAATTTTAATGGGTACAAGGAGGCTTATTAATTAACGATTTCAAGGAACTCATTTTTAATCATATCTCCTTCATATGGTATTCCATTGCTTTAAAGAAAGCCATCGGATATGACTGCTTTTTGTCAAAGAAGAAGTTGGTGGTTTTTTAAAGCTTCCCAGAGTGGTAACTATCGTTATCCATAACGATAACTGACAGAAGAGAAATGAATTCCAGCATCTGCTGAAAATATTCCTCGTAAATATTTGCGTTCATATCCTCGTGATAATCATCAGTTTTCTTTGACCGACATACTACTAAACCGCCTTTCACAAAGCCATTTTTTAATATCAATATGTATGATTATAATTTAATTATTTTTTTTCACCAGAATTGATTTTCTACTTTGCAGTTTTTCCTAACGTAAATTAATTTTCTTTAAAACCCTCCACAGTGTCGTCCTGCTCATGAGCGAAATATTTTCCTCTTTTCGCACCTCAGCCATTATTTTACACAAAATATTCTTTCTCAAAATAAACTACCTTGGAAACACCGGTTGTTGGGTTTTGGTCTTTAGGGGCATTGTAGGCAAAAAAAATATCTTTACTAGCTCTTTTCACAGCAGAAAAATCGGAGACGCTAACCATTTTCACGAACAAACTGTTTTTCTTCTTACCAGAAGATAATATGTTTTCCTTACCCTCTAACATAAATGTTTTGTATAGGCAGGTGTGTGCGCAGTAATGCTTGTATAAAACGAAAAGCAGCTACTACTTCTATGTAATAGCCGAACCAAGGTTAGAAAATTGGATCTTCCTCGGCTTCTCAGATCTATTATTACTGTTTTATTAGTTTCTCTAATTTTAAAACGAACTATAAAAAAGAACGAACGTCCGACCAATAATCGAACCGATCAACTAAAAATAAACAGAGAGATTTAGATGTGTTAATTTTAAATGGAACAGGCTGTATTTGTTTTATCTTGTTAAGTATTTCGATTGAAAACCGGGGAAATGCTTGATTAATCTATTATCCACTCAAGAGCGTCAAAATTAAACATCAATTATGGACAGAGATTTTTTGTGCTGTTTTTATCTATACGCAATTCCTTCGATCTCGCCCTTGTCGACTAACGTTCTACAAACCGTTAACTATTGTTGCATCGTTTTCAATAGGTTTTTGTTTTTGCCCTTTTATATCCCAATGCCCGACCCTGGGAAAAACGTTTAGTATTTATTAAGACCACAATTGTGGCAGGGTTTTCGAAAGAAATTCTGGCTATTCGTTTTTCTCAATTAAATTACTCACTTATCATTTCGAGGCTGTATATATTTATTTATATAAAATATTAGCAGTCGGTCCAAATAATCTCTAATAAGCATGACACGTAAGTATTGTTGGTAAACAATTTCATAAAATTCGAGCTAAGTTTTATCATATCTAAAAGAGATATTTAAAGATTGTTCTCCTTAAATAAAAAACAGCTTCAATGGAAATTAAAACAAAGGCCGGCCTTATCGAAGAGTAAAGTTGTGGCCTAACACGAAAGCTATTCAGATTTAATTAAAAATTAAAACACTTACTTATATTTAACTTTCCTGAGAATAAAAAAACAATTTCGACTTGTTTGCCTATTAGTTAAAAGTGCTGTTTTAAAGAAACTTAAAGTTCTTAAAATTAGAAAAGTCGTAGTTGTGCTATCTGCTTTTCCGCATGTGTAAATTATGCCTTAAAATGTGTCTGATAAAGAACAAGTCAGTGTATATTTATATTTAGACCTTAGGATCCGTAAGTATGTTAATTGAGGCTGATTTAGGAATCTATTAAGGACGGAATTCTTCCCCGGAAATATAGTCAATCGGTAAAACAATTTAAGCCCCTTACAACTTAGTACATAATATCTGATGTGTTTTTAGTTTCATCCTATTGATAGTAATTAATTTCATATTAGCCCAAAGGAAGGTTAAGTCTCCCGATTGAAATTCCTGCCTCCCTGCCAAAATCGACCGTATTAATCCCAACAGATAAAACCTGTTGTGGCGGAAAGTCTTCCAAGTCATTACTAAATGTTTATATGGCTTAAAGCGAATAAATGTATCCTTTCCTTTACGTGTGTGTTTCCTTTTTATGTTGCTATTATTTTCTAGTGTAGTTGATTTTGTTGTCTTGTGTACTATTTACTCTACTTTACTCCACTTTACTTCTTATCTAACCTGTTACACTTGTACCATTATATAGGCTACCTTGTGCAATTTGGGAAGAGGAAGCACAAAGAAGAATTTGTTTTTAATGAATTATTAAATAAATTATTGCCCAAAAATATTAATTTATATTTGGTCTATCTAATATAGGAAATAATAAATAACCTTTACTCTACGATTTTATAGTTGTGCGGGAATTTCTTAACGTTTTCGTTACAGGATTAATTGTACTAAAATTAGCCTATATTCGGATTTCGGCGTTCAAAAATTGATGCTATCCACGCTTTTAGATGCTGTAGAATCCAAACTTAGAGTGAAGAGGTTTGCCCTTTTTATTTTAGTTCTTGTACCTTATGTATTGATATCAATTTCCGATCTAGACGGTAACAACTATTTTCCTAACCGCAGAGGTAAAAACATGTCCACTTTAAGTAATTTATTTTTGAAACTCATAACAAACCATGTGATATACAGGGTGTGCTGAAATTAGTTCGCAATGCCATCTTTTACGGGCATTAAACAATAGCAACTTTAAGTAATTTATTTTTGAAAATCATGACAAACTATGTGATATAAAGGGTGTGCTGAAATTAATGCGCAATGACATCTTTTACGGGTATTAAATAATAGCTAGTTTAAGTAATTTATTTTTGAAAATCATAACAAAATATGTGATATACAGGGTGTGCTGAAATTAGTGCGCAATAACATCTTTTACCGGCAATAAACAATAGCTAGTTTAAGTATTTTATTTTTGAAAATCATAACAAACTATGTGATATACAGGGTGTGCTGAAACTAGTGCGCAATAACATCTTTTACGGGCATTAAACAATAGCAACTTTAAGTAATTTATTTTTGAAAATCATAACAAACTATGTGATATAAAGGGTGTGCTGAAATTAATGCGCAATGACATCTTTTACGGGTATTAAATAATAGCTAGTTTAAGTAATTTATTTTTGAAAATCATAACAAACTATGTGATATACAGGGTGTGCTGAAATTAGTGCGCAATAACATCTTTTACCGGCAATAAATAATAGCTAGTTTAAGTATTTTATTTTTGAAAATCATAACAAACTATGTGATATACAGGGTGTGCTGAAACTAGTGCGCAATGACATCTTTTACGGGCATTAAACAATAGCTTCAAATTAAAATAATTTGATTACACACGCATTGATTTGATATTCCAAAAAATTTTACTGCTAGATTATTAAAATAAATGAGTTAATAAGGTTAACAAAAATTAAACATTATTTAATACAATTTAAGGCTACCAGGAATAATTATTTCGTTGTTAATTTTTGTTTCGTTGGGTCTCAAAAAGCTTAAATGCTGAAGTATAGCTTAGGCTTGATTGATTGCAAATGCATGTTTTATTAATGAGTTAAATTTATTACTTTTAAATTTAAAGATCAATGCGTATATATACAAACAAAAAATCTACTACGGTGCGTAAGATACTCACTTTACGCACTCTCTAAGATTCGTAAAATATTCCTTACTCATTCAGTGCGTAAAATAATTTATTTCCTGCGCTAGTGCGTAAAGAAAATCTGACATATTTTTGACATTTGGTGCAGTGTGTAAAAAAATTATTTTACGCTCTACTGCGTAAAGTAATTTAATAATATATTTATTTTTTCATATATTTTTCCGTAGTTGAAAAAATTTTGTATGCAACTCATGTGTAAAGTATCTTTTATTTATTCATGGGATTGTCAATATTCCCATTCATAAAAAAGGGTCGTTTTACACACTTGTTGCATAAATAACTATTTTCTACTATACCGTAGTAAATCTAACATATTTTTTGACATTTAGTGCAGTGCGTAAAGTAATTTAATAATATTTTAATTTTTTATATATTTTTGGGAAATAGAAAAAAAATTGTATGGTACTCATCTGTAAAGTACACCTTTTTATTCATAGGATGTCGACAATATTCCCATTCATAAAAAGGGCCACTTTACACACATGCTGCATAAATAACTATTAATTTGTAGCTTTTGTTTGATGTGCTTAAAAGATGTTACTTAATTTCACTGTTCTGCATTTTGAAACTTTTTATCACTGTCTCATATTTTTTTGGTTATTTTGTATCTATTTTAATGTCCTGATTTCAAATATGATCTCGGCTCTTACCCTCCAACTATAAGTTTTGAGAGAAGAGGAGAAGAATATAAAATACAAAAAATGAAGCATACCGTACAAATTATAGTAAATTTTACAAAAGTAAAAGAAACTAAGTCAAAGTTTTTTTACAAAATGTTCTTTATTTCGGACTTAAAAAAACTCTGTTGTTGTATTTTTTCGTTTATATTTGCTGGGATCGGTTTCATCAACTATATAAAATTAGAACTGTCACGTCTCTGTAGCACAGGCACAATAAATAACTGTTCCTTTTCAACTGCTAACTGGTGAATACTTGTACCTGTTCTGTAATCCCTTCGGGTACTTCGAGCCATCAGCACTCCTCCCATTGGTCAGAACGTATCGTCCGCGTTCTCTAGATTTGAGTACAATGTCCAGACAATATCTAAGTCAGCCTAGGGATTACACAAGTAAAAAATCATTCAAATAACGCATTACTTTGGCAGGATGGATTTTGATGCAGAACAGTGTTCTCGAAGCGATTTTGCTCCAATATGGTGTATCCTATCCAAGTAAACAGCAGCAAGTTTTCTTTTGAAAGAAGCTCTGGTAATACAAAACTTTAAATATAAAATTTGCACACAAGAGTCGCTGGATACTATTTAGCATAGATGTACCCAGTTTCTAACGCCACTGATGGAAAAAAATTTTTTTGATCACAAAGTTTTTTTCTGAGACTAAATTATATAAAACTTGTTAGTTTCGAAAAACTTGTTCGCTATTAATATTGCGAACTAATTTCAATAGACCCTGTATTCTGGTAGTTAACATGAAATTCATATACCTATTTACATTTTACACAATGTTATCAAAAGTGCATTTTTCCTCAAATTAGTATAATGAAAACCAGAAGAATTTCCAAAAATTATGTTGCATTGGTGTCATATAAATAATATAACCAAATAACTAATCTTTACACAAAAAAATCTGTAATAAGTCATTGTTTCAACATTTTCTACAAAGTTGTTTGGGTTAGATTTTATCTTCTAAGTTTATTAATATTTATAATATAAAATTATATATGACACAGAGCTAATTCGAGGTATAACATTTTTTTAGATGCCGTATTCTATAGCTTAGATAAGGGTTTATAGGCGTTTAATATAACCTACTCATCAAAAAACGAAAACATGCACAATTTGTGTTCAATTTTTAAATTGCTGTAGTTTAGAAATGAGCTGGCGGATTCTGACGAACTTTCCAGATCCTGTAAGGTAGTTTGGTTGATATTCGATATCGAGGTCTCGCTTTGCGCTAACAACGATATTTGGATATTTTACAGCAAGTGAAAAAGTTAAAAATTAAAAAAGTTTAAGCTGCTGCATTTGCGCCAATACTTGTTTATTGTATTACATATATAGGCGAGATTAAAAGTTTGAGTCAGTATCTCGAGAAATTTTTGTCAGCTTTCTAATTATAGTCTTCTGACAAAAAAAAACATATTTTTCCAAATACGAACGTATTATATACGAAAATTACGTAATTCTGCTATAGTTTCCTTGATAACAATATTTATATCAATTATTTCACTCATGCACAAATGTTCCCATAAGAGAAGTGGTATTATCGACAAATTGCAGGGAAAATACCCAGTTGATTGGGCAATGTGGTATTTTCACTTTTCAAAGGGGTATGAAGGATATATCCCCTCATGGATAATGAATATTAACCCTTTAAAAGACGAAAACAATACACGTCATTTTGTTTAAGCTTTATTGCTTAATTAAATATAATTATCCAGAATAATAATGAAAAAACATGTGGATTAACCCCTGTAACATAAGATGTGTGCTGCGTGCCCGGCCGTTTTCACAGTAACTGGATGGATCACTGAACTTAAATCACCTGATCCCTGATCCCTGATGACAAAATGAAGAAATTAAAGGTTCTTTAAAAACATTAAATTTTATTTTAAATTCGGGGCTGGATACAGTTTTTAAAGAAATCACCACGCGCGGCATCGAGAATACTAGTGACTATTCCGATGACCACAGCGGAAACCGAAAGGTACTTTTGAACTTTGAAGTTGATGAACATATTTAGATAATTCAATGGGGAATGATAGACTAAATGCTTTAGATATGTTAAATATTGAGAGTGTTTATGGTCGAACGAATTCCACATTTTAATGAAAAAAAATAACAATAAGCCTTTTTTGCCATCAAAATTTGATATTTTTTGAACGTTTTCGAACTTCTCATGAAATGTTTCCAACTTTATTGATTTGTAGTTAAAATAAACTGTTTAATGGTTTACTCTTCTGGAATCGGCAAGTACCTACTTATTAATTTCTTTAAGTTGGCAACAATTGCCATTCAAGAGAGCACCGAATCCTTGTTTTTTAACGACTTTTTGGTAAGGATTGGGCGTGGCACCCACAAAATGTTGCCTCCGGCGGCGCCTGCCTTCTCTTCGTGTGCTCTCCTACTTTATAAACCCAAGAGCCGCCACTGACCCCCCCCCCCCCCCCTCGCAAGATTTAATTCTGGCTACGCCACTTACTATTACCCCCGATCCTCAAACAATTTTTTATTCAAGCACAGCCAGCATTATACTGAATGTCAGCATTTTGAATTTTCCATTGAACAGGGTAGAGAAGAAAATAATGCAATGAATACAGAATTGTATTCGAAATGTTGAATAGCAGAGTGGAATAAGCACCGTATCATTCTAATGGGCGAATCTTAGTTTGAAGAAAAATAAATGAATAGCATCCAGAAGAAAATTTGAACGCAAAGGTAGCTTATGGGAATGGTGAAGTGATAAGAGTTATGGCGAATGGTAAAAGTGATTTGGTTGTACCAATAGGGGACACTATGGATGTGGTTAGGTACAGAGATAAGTAAATGAATTAGATTATTATTCCCTTTGCTCGAAACTTTGGGGATTATTTTATCTTAATAGATCATAATGCTCGTCCGCATAGAGCAAGAATTGATCAAGAAATTATGCGAATGGAACTAGACCGCCCGATATGAATGTTAAAGAAGAATGCGTGTGGAGTAGAATAAAATTAATGTTGAGGGACTATAAGTACGGCTGACTTAAATGCAATTAGAACAGAATGAGAGGCAAGACTTTGTTGCGAAATTGTTGAGCAGCATGCCAATAGCGGATGTGCAGCAATTCGAAGGTGGACCAACATTATTTTCCCCTTTGTATAATGTCCAAATATATTTGTTAGGTAACCAAAGAGTTTGTGGAGATTCGGTAATTAATTTACAAATTATAGCAATTTTAAAATGATGCTGAAATTGTTTTTTAATCCTTGGAATTTGTCAGAAGATTTGAATTATAAGGCAATAACATCCCGAGTAATTAACTTGGATGTAATACAGTAAGCAGTAAACTTTACATTTTTGCTGTACTTTTTCTCAACTAGTATAATATCCAAATCTTTGTTAACGCAAAGCGGTACCACGGCATGAAATCTCAATGAGACGACCTTTCAGGATCTAAAAACCTCATCAACATTCGCCAATTAATTTAAAAAATTATACTAAAATTGTATTTTTTAAATTTTTCTTGACAAAGCAGTTTATATAAATTCGTTTATTTTTTACACATATAATATCTACAGGAATTTAATTATTAGAACCAACTTTATTGTCATATAAATAGGTAACTCTACATCATATTATAATAGCTGGGTGTTTATGTGACAAATTTAAGCCATTTCCATTAAAAATTGCATATTTAAAACGTATATAATCGGATAAAACTTTTAATTCATAGGCAAAAAAGGTCCACTCCCCAATTTTGTACCCTGTAGCCTTTTCTGTATTGTGTTTGTTGTTTCCGGTACCGTCCTCTCAGAACGACATTCGGGGTGGATCCCGACACACACATTGACTCGATCGAACAAGCCAAACAAATGACTATCGAGGGAACGAGCAAGTGGTCTTGCAAGATCACTATTACAGGTATTACTGCCACCTACGGCTGCATTCTAACGGGGAAATTATAAGGTTTCAAGTCTGTTTTCTCCTAAGTCTGATTTAACCATTAATGTTAACTTATATAACAATGATTGCGACTATACTCTTTTTTCTTCGTTTGCATAATGGTGCCACATATTTGAGAATTATATCATAATTTGTTTCTCAAAAATACTCATGTGCCACAAAAATATAGTTTTAAAAATATATACTTAAATATATTCAAATTTTACATAAAATATCAGCAAATAAAAACTTTGCAATAACGCAACAGAAAGTAAGTAAGCCCAAAATAGTGACATGCGCAAGGCGCATGAATATATTCAAATATATCAGATACCTTAATCAATAAAGTTATTTTACTCCAGGTTTTAACTTTATTGTTTATTGACAGACCCAGTTCAACTTCCGTTAGCAAGTTTTAAAGGATTGCCTAATAATTTTAACTTTATATAATTAATACACCATTTCTTTTTGCGTTTGCATATTTAATTTTACTTAAAGTAATATCGAGAAATAAAGGTAAAGTGTTCATTTTAAGAAGGTATGTCAAATATATAAAATTTTTATATTAAGTGCAATTTTTGAAAATATATAACCAATGTACTAATCTAATTTAACAATATTTAGGTGTAAATGAACTTAGCTATTAAAACAATAAAACTTCCTATGAACAGGGTGGCTAGAATTCAAGTCTATATATAGGGATCTCGAAAACTGT
>MU182045.1:1021218-1041730 GCA_016904865.1 Pissodes strobi
ATTGGAAAATTAACTAAATATATATACATGGCTTAAAAAGCGTTGTTTGTCGTTGTTAATAATTCCAAGCAAATGACTGATGTCATCCACTCATCCGCCGAAAACTTCGAATAATAGTATATTATTTTATATGGAGGAAAAGTAACTTTTCCTCCAAATAAAATATGCCGTTTTTTCTTCAAATGTCGACAAATTAATGCAAAAACATCTCTTTTTAATAGTAATAATATCTAATTATTATTAAAGATAAGTGGGTTCGCAAGGCGGCTTAGACCGGTGTCGGTGAATAGGTACATGTTGTTGCTATAGTAATGTAACAAAAAGCTGTCAGTGGACACTGTCAACAATAATTATTTTTTTAAGATTGCATCTCCGATTGCGTTTTAATTCCGTATTGATAAGCAGTTATTGAGTAAATTCGATTAAATAATAACCAATTTGTTCCTAAATTAGTGATTTTTAGAAATGCAGTCATAAATTGAGTGATAAATACAAATTGTAGTTTAATAGATCTTGAGTTGTTGACGCTTATTTTGTTGTCTGTTTGTATTGTATCTATGTTGCTATGACAACACTTTTACCTCCGCCGGAGGAAAAGTGAAAAGTAAAGCTCCGGCGGAGGAAAAACGAAACTTCACGGCCGCCTACACAGTCGAGTAATGACGGATTTACTGACGTTTGAAGAAAAAATAAATTTGTGATCTCGTTTCGGCGACAGAGACCGAGAATGAAGAATTCGGATCCGAGAAATGAATCAACCAGTGATCGAATAATTCATATATCGATTTTCTTCCAAATTACTCGTTAGCGAGTTATCTCGAGAGATCTTCATTATCGAGTGATTTCATTAGTATACTTTTTCCGCGGTGCCAATAAAGCAATAATTGGACCTCAATTTCATTTCAGATGATTAATTTTAACATATCTTTCTGCTGTCATTTATTAGAATATCTAGCGAGATAGAGATTAATTTCTATCAATTCCAAAATAAAATGTTTGTCCTATCCAGCTGACTTTACAAGTACCTATAAAACTAAGGCGACTTACGACTC
Organism: Pissodes strobi; assembly: GCA_016904865.1. NCBI lineage: Eukaryota > Metazoa > Arthropoda > Insecta > Coleoptera > Curculionidae > Pissodes > Pissodes strobi. The sequence goes on from MU182045.1 coordinate 1,022,271, forward strand.
TTACTACTCACTATATTACTGGAAGTACCCATAATATATTCAGCTGTATTTTTTTGCTAGAAAGGTGCAAATTTGGAGTTCAGATAGGAGCATTAAGCCTTTGGTTTAGCATGGCGCAAACCAATTTATTTGAGGGTGCAGTGCTCTATTTAAAAAATTATTTTTTCGTTAGAAGTAGTAAAAAATCAGTTACCTTAAACTGCTTTATTCCAGTCGATATGTTCAGTAAAGAGGATGATATACGATACACACTGAACAGCTGAACTTGCATGTGAAGGTGATCATTAACAAGGGAGAATGCCATTAACACCTATTTAAAATAGGTGGCTGAATATTGTATAAAGTCTTTTAGATTACTTTTAGCCAATATCAATAGAAGATGAGATATCAACTGCATGACACGTTTATTTACGTCGCTTACGTAATAAAACGTCTACACGAGTCAGTTTTGGTACGGTTTTTAGGTGTTTAACTCCTCATCAATTATGAAGTATTTAAAGCGGGGAGAGTCAAGGTCAAACTTGAAATTACAAGGAGAAAAGGTGGCAATTAAAGTTTTAAGGCGTAATTCGAAAACTCTCAGCCGGGGTATGTCTGATACTTGTAAATAGATTAAAATGTAATTTTGAATTGTGTCACCCTCTAAAAATTCGCAGTTCCAACTAATCGTAGTTCATTTTCCATTTACTACCAATTAAGCTCAAATAAAGCTCCTTCAACATACTTTGCTAATTTTGGTGATTTTCAATCTAAAAGGCCCTGTTGATTTATACCGACGACGTTTGAGAAGAAAATCTACCTTCATAAGGTAGAGCCATATACCACATAGGTTAAATGCATTATAGCAAATATTTGGTCATGGAACTGTTTTAAAAATATAAAAAATGTGTTGCATATTGAGGTAGGAATGGCGAAAGCTGATTAAGTTTATTTCATAAAGGTGTAACAAGCAAAATCGTTAAGCTCATAGAGGATCGCCAAAATAATAATCATCGCGTAAAGGGAGCTTAAAATAAATATTGATCGTAAAATGTAGGTAGCCCTACATATATGTAAAATAAACTGCTGTCCATTTGATGCTGAAAATATTCTTGAAATTTTAAGTACACACATTGGGAAACAGCTACGTAATTAATATGCGACTCTGATACTGTCTAAAATGTTTTTGGCAGGTAATCAATACTTTGTCGAGCAAAGCATAATGAATGATATTCACTTTCCCTTGTGGCACTACATGTTCTTCAAATTTTACATAGTTTCATAGTCTTCTGCAATTTTTTCTATTCGTACGAGGCTCTTTCGCCCCTCTTCGAACTTCAGGGTTTGTCCTTCCGCCCTCTAGGAGATTGAAGCTTCATGGAGAAAAAAAGTGAAGTGCAAAGTTTTCGTTGGACCACTCTATATAATTTCGAAGATTAGCATTTTTCCTGACTGCTGAAATTTTAAAACTACAAATCAGTCATGGATCCAAGGCAGCATATGTTTCTGTGAAATACTACATAAATAAGAACATAATACTAAAAAGACTCCCCATAGACACACGATGCACGATACACACTGATAAAAGCCCGCTGAACTTGCACGTGAAAGTGACTATTAACAGGGGAAATTATCTATTTAAAATAACTTTAAGCCAATATCAATGAAAGAGAGGAGATACACTGCATGCCATATTTATTTACCTGGCATACGTATTACAACATCTATACGAACTCGATTTGCCACGCTTTTTAGGTATTTAACTTCTCATCAGTTATGCAGTATTTAAAGCGGCGAGTCTTAAGGTCAAACTTGAAATTAGAACGAGAAAATTATGATTTTGAGATGTAATTCGAGAACTCTCAGCCGGGGTATGTCGGATACTTCTAAAAGTTAAAATCCTATTTTGAATTGTGTCGGCCTTGTTGGATCCGCAGTTCCGACTAATCGTAGTTCATTTTCCATTTACTAACAGTTCAGCGTAAAAAGAGCTCTTTCAGCAAAATACGCTAGTTTTGATTCCCCTTCTGATTTTCCAATCTAAAGAAGGCATATAATTTATAACAGCAAATTAGAAAATTAACTAAATATTTTATAGCATGAAAAGAGTAAGACAGCTACTAACCCGTACTACAAGGTTGCCAAATATAGGAAATAATTGAACTCTTTAATGGGGGTAAATACTTGAAAATGAAAATTATTTTGAAAACATTATTGCCTACTGCAACTTTACTCCACGGTGCCAAAGGAGCAATTGGACAAGTTCATTTCAGAGAATACATTTTCACATGTCTATGATCATTCTGCTGTTATTTATTTGAAGATCTGGCGAGATGAAGACACTAAGTTTTATCAATTCTAAAATAAAATGTTCCTCTGCATTACTGGAAGTATCTATAATATATTTGGCTGGTTTCTTTTTTTCTAGAAGGTGCAAATTGGACTATTATGCCCTATATACCTTCGTGGTAAGCAGGGCAAAAACCAATGAATTTAGAGGTACAATGCTCTATTTCCAAACGCTTTTCATTAAAACACGTTTAATTATGTTAAGGTAACGATGTTTAATTGCGAGGTTTAACAAAAAAAATGTAGAAGCGAAACACTTGTCACTTAATAAGGTATAAAGAAATAGATATATCACAAAAACCAATTGCTGTATTTAATTTTGTTAATGTAGCAACCATGCCAATTTATTTAACATATTAATTAATTCAAGTAATAAAATTTCCATTGCGGTTTCGTCCTTCTTACCCTTAACTCTGGCTTATTTAAATAATTAGCTGCTGGTCGTCCATTTCCTGAGGAAGTTCGTGAGCGTGGTATTTTAATAGCTTATGTAACAGATTTCAAAAAAGTTTTGACATTTATTAGAACATCTCTTATATCGAAAAGATAAAGAAAGTTAATATATGTTAGAAGTGACATTAAAAACTGTCAGAAGCAAATATTTTATACGACCTTTCAGAATGGGCTGCATCGGCTTGAAGATTAGTGGGTGTTTATCCATCATATCCGCGTTTCCCCAATAAATAATATATTCTAGTTAGTGCATTTGTATCTAAATTTATAGTATATATATATATGATAAATTATTCATTAATATTTGAAAAAAATATCAGCATTAATATTAATTAATTTAATATAATTACTGTATATGTTTATTCATATAAGTAGATACACTTGCTTTATTTCCTGCTTCAAAACGATAAGTTATATTTCATCCTTATTATTATGCTATATGGTCGACTATACGTTATTGACTCTGGCCAATATAAATTGGCTAACTAACTCGTTTATTACTCATAATTAAAGTTATACCGACAGATTTGATGGCTGGCAAACGTCGGTGCTCCCCTTTTTATAGCAGCGGCGAAAAAACATGTTTCATATTACACGAGAAAGACAAATGGACGGCAACTCGACAAAACCTGAAAAGTTAGCTAAGAATAACTTTTGTCTCGTCAACCCAAGGCACCTTAATAAAAAACATTCCTTGCTACTAGCCTTTTTATCCCTTCCGCACCGTGACAGGAATATTAGAGTAAGGTTATACGGATAGAGATGTAATGGGCTATTCTCAAGATTAAATACGCTTGGTTTAATAGTTATTTCACAACTTCAAGTAGTTTCCTTCGTTTCGTTTACGTTTTATGAGATTTGAATGTTGATACCTTGTTCGCACTGATATTTTCAACGCATTGCTCGAAAATATTTGTACTGATTTTTTAATTAACAACACTTACTTCTAGAGTCTCTAGTTTCATTGATATTCTCCTTGGGTCCCAATTTTTGATCTTGCGCTCTTTTTTCCATCGTTGCCTGTTACCAGCTGTCCTAGATTTGACGGTGTGGTCTGTGTCATTAACGCGTCTAATGAGTGTAGGGTCAAGCGGAAATCCGACTTTTCAGGTCCCAAAGTTTATATCTTCAGTCTCCATCGAAAAAAAAAAATTTACTGCCAAATTTTCTACTAACCTCCAAATATGATATATTCCTTAGCCTCATGTACATGACAAATCTGCGTACCTATGTCTACTAAGGAACCATGCAAAATAACAATTTTTTAAAATTCAATTGTAAGAGATGCCTCCATAGAATTATTATGATCAAAAGTTCTCCGCTTGTTCATTTGAACAAGCCAGAACTCAGCACATGGAAGTGGCTGCGAATCAAATTTTGATTCTTGAAAATGTTCCTCGGTGACCACATAATCTGAGAATCCTATAAGGAAGGCGTAGTTCTACAGATATCTATTCTGAACGGCTCGCAAGAATGTTTTGGCAAACTTCAATGGTCTTTCCAATAACTCCCAAAAAGGATTTCGTTCATGCACTAAGGGACATGTTTTAACAACAGTGTCATCTTACCCGCCTACTAAAATAATGGCTTATTTTGCTTTCCATTCTAACGCAAGAGTCTTGTCCTTCTTTCCGTCAAGGTAAAAGCTAGTTAAAATTTCATTTGAAGAGAGCTTAACTTCTGTCGATTATTTTCGGTTGCATTCTCTCAAGTTACCATACCTTGTGTTGTGAAACGAGTCACTACAGGTCAAATGATATTTTATAACTTGCACCCGGACTATATTATTTGTCCTCTTAACAGGACGTTAAATCCTCGCTTGTGGTAACAAAGCTTTAGATATAGTTTTGGTAGAATACACCACTTTTCATAGAACTACTCTCTTTATTGCTTAACATATCGTGAACCGTAACTTTTTACTTTCGTCCTATGCTTTTCTGTGGCTAAACCTCTTTTTACCGTTACTTTTCTTTTCAATTTTTTTTGTTTTACTTTGTTCGCTGCTCTATGAAAATGGCTACCGGGCACTTTTGATCAACTATGCTGCTGATCTTTCACTACTATGATTTAATCTGTCCAACACCATATAAAATTTGGATTAGATAAAAACACTTAAATACAAATTTTTTAGTTTTCAAAATAATTACGCGTGCGCAATACGTGTACCTGTTTATGTAAGGCAGTATACAAATCCAGGGGTCAAGTTTCGTTTAGCGGAAATCCGTTAGGAAGAAATTAAATTTATTTTTGACATTATAGTACCTGTCTCAACGCAGAACAATCAAAGTGTTTCCTCGCAAATACACCAATCTCATTTTCAAAAAAAAAAATAAAAATTAAAAGAGCGAAAATCCACTAGAAAATAATTCTTGGCTTAGAGTAGCTCTCTACCTCTCTAACCCTTATTAACCAGAGTAAGTCACTATCCCAAATTACCCCAAACTAACCTAGACTAACCCAAACTAACCCATCTAACCTAAACTAACCCAAACTAACCTAAACTAACCCAAGCTAACCCAAACTAACCTAAACTAAGCAGAGTAAAAAGACAAGCGCGCTACGCGCGCTTGTCTTTACTATCCCAAATTACCCCAAACTAACTCATATACTATCCCAAAATTATCATATAAAAAAATCTAGTTTTCTGTAAAACAAAACATTTGCGGAGAAAAGGAAAATTATTTTTGTGCTAGTATTCTTGTTTAGAATCATTCTATAGAACGATATTTTTTGTAGCCGATTTCCGCTATTCTAAACTAAAAAAAAAAATTTCATTAATTAGGCATTTTCGGATAAAACTAATAACACCGTTTTAATTAATAGGTTTTTCTAAACCGGCCTATGACAAAAAAAAAATATGTGAAAATTATTTAAGTATAGGTTTCAGCTAAATTATCATATAAAAAAAATCTAGTTTTCTGGAAAACAAAACATTTGCGGAGAAAATGAAAATTATTTTTGTGATAGTATTCTTGTGTAGAATCATCCTATAGAACGATATTTTTTGTAGCCGATTTCCGCTAAAAGAAACTTGAGCCAAATCAAGTATTATTTTATATTTTATGGTATTACAAATAAACCAGAAAATTCGCAGAAATGAAAAATAATACCCAGAAATTGTGAACCTCTAGGCAACTGATGATGACGTCCGAAATCGCCGAAATTTTCAGGGAATAATTTTCTTGTTTATAGACAACTTTTGCTCACATAGGGGTTTCTCAAACAGCTTCTGCATATTTGCACTACATCTTAATGAGCACTCATGCATTTGATCGGATAGATCTGAATATTCTCTGACTGACACCAATGTTCTATGTAATTTCTATTTACAGCCTCTTGCTGCACGTTGAGCATATTTCCACTTTTCCTTACCATATCTTTTTTATTTCCTCAGAGGGTTATCATTTTTTACCGAAGTTGCTTAAAAGGATTCATCGCATGGCAAAACTGATATCTATGAAGCAAGCAAACAATCATTTGTTTTGCTTAAAAAAAATTTAGCCGAGTGTATGAAATGCTGTCCATGCTATTCTGCTCTTTATCCATTTCAGATATTTTCTTACACATAAATTCCTCCTTAATCCTACCTTTTCAGGCTCGCTCAGCAGTTATTCTCTTAGCTCATTGGCGTCTTTTGTTAAACTATATTTTCGGAATTTTAAGCATTAGACAAATCTCGGCAAGTGACATTCACTTTAATTTCTTGACTACATTCTCAATATGCAGCAATAATAATTTTAATATATAGGTCTATCCAGTACTATTGAATACCATAATGACAGTGTTTTTTCATGTAATTAAGATTTGTATTTGATGCTGACATATAATCAGTAATTTTAGCAGAATTTCTTGTGGTCTCTTTGCAACTTCTGTAATTCCGTAATTCGCCGTTCTCTCAGGTTCACTTTTTTTATGCCTTCTCAAATCTTGTTAACCTGTATTTCGTATTAATAGTCCTATTTGTTGCTTTTTTCACGAGTGTGCGGTTTAAACCACCTTATATTCTAATTATCCTTTATTGTGTTACGTATTTAAATATTATATATTGTTTTTCCTTTTATTATTTCACATTTTCTCGTTTGTGTAGGTATTTATTTACATCCAACTATTACAAAGCATTTCCATAAATTTCTTCTAGTGTTTTCATACATCTTACTATTATTTTGCCTGTCCTCTAAACCTTAGTTCACTAATTTTCTTAATGCTACACTCATTTCTTCTATTTTCATAGTTGAAAAACCATGGGGTTTGCCCTTTCCACTTGAGCTGGATATTTTTCCATTACTGTCCACAATTTATTGTCTATTATTCTTTTAATTCCTAATTTTCAATCTTAACGCTATTCCGATGTCTTAGTAGTATTTCTTGGCATGTTATGTTAGCTGACACAGTCGTAATCTTTCGAATATTTTATTGCTCTATCCATGTCCATTTTCTATTAGCTTTTTCTTGTAGGAGTTCTATGAAAAGACGTTAAGTTCCTTCGTAACACTGCAATTTAGCGTTTAACTCTCCAATTGGCAGTGTCGGTCGGTCTGTTTAGTATACAGTATCACGAGGAGAAATAATCCATACTGACAGCTGCTCTATTACTTTGTTTTACAAATGGAATATTGATCAAATATAGATAAACTCTTAATTATAATTGAACCCACTCTTAATATGAAGTATAATTTGGGAACTCAAACATTGACTTATTGTCAAACTTCCTCTAATATTTCAAATAACAAATAATCACAAGCAAAACATTCGTTAGGTATAATGTCACTTTTGCACCTGTTCTTCTATTATCCATGTAGGGTTATTTAGAAAAGATATATTTATTACAATTTAATATTAATTTTAAAAAATCGCTAGTTTACCTGTAGCCAAATTGTTTTAGGTTATTATTAATATAATAACCTATAAAATATAAAAATAATTTATCGTGAGACTTAAATCATTAATTCTGATCTAATCATAAGTATTTTGATAATTTGCTGATTTTATTTTAAAATTCGTTTCATACAATTCCTCAGCATTAAGCCCAGTACTACCTAGCAATTTAGTATTCAACACCGCATACTAAAAATTCAAACATTCAACCTCGGGCTAACCAATACCGCACATTTCGGATTAAATACCCTCCATCAATATTTTATTCCGCCCTAAATCCTAAGGGCAAAAAGATCCCACGTCACTATTAGCCAGTTTCTTTTTATTTCGTATAAAGATTTCTCATATAGATAGAAAATATGGCAGATTTTACGGATGCGGTCACGAAAAATATGTTTCCTACATCGAACAGTCATATATTTGGGGTACATTTTGCTGCTGCTAATGATTTGCTGCAGTGGGATAAGTGAATGAAAAAGCAAGTTAAATAATAATATTCAAGTTGTTCATATATCTCTTATCATTATTATTGTGTTTTTTTGGATTTTGATCGCTTCTAGGAATTCTCTTTTTTTGTATTTGGTTCGGTCAGTCGTATTTTGATATCCTTATAGTTCAACGTAAGTTTTTTATTCGTTCGTGGGTTCTTAAGGTGGTATAATTTCGTTTGTCACACTTATGTCCTATGTACTTACCATTGCAGTTGTTACAAGGAATTTCATAAACGATGTTACTTTTTTATTTTTTGAAGTTTTTGTTTTCAGTCTACTAAAGTTTTTTTATAAGAGATTGTGTCTTTTATGACAAATTATAATGTTATGTTTTTTGAATAAGTTCTGAAACTCTCGAGAAAGACCAATTGCAAAATGCAGAGAGATAATTTATGTTGTTTTGTTTAGTGACATGGGCTGATTTTTAGTTGAAGGGTAAAATGTATTATGGTTTTGAATATTTTATATTAAATTTTCTGGATAATTGTTGATTTTTAAAGCATTTTAATATTTTTTAATGGCTCCTTCTCTGCACTCTAGGCCAGAAAGTTGTATGGCCCTATTTGCTAACTTAAGAATAACAGATTTCTTCGGAAACGGGATGATTAGAATGAAAATTTTAATACCTGAAAGACCACAATTTTTTCGTATACTATTCGGTTTTTATTTTTACATTTTGTTGATGCAGCATTACATTCAAAAAGTTATTCTTATTTGCTTCTTCAATTTCAATAATTACAAATTGGATATTTTTGTGGGAAGCATTGCTTTTTTAAACAATTTTTTGGCATCGCAGTGGTACAATCATCATCAAACCTATAAAAGAAAGGAAATTCGAAATATATTTTGTTTTAAACGGTTTCTTCCAGGTCTTCCATGAAAATTTGAGAAACTACACTTGATTTGCGTAGATATTTGGTATTCGTATAAAAAATAAATTTTCTTGTGTGAGTTTGACAGCAAGTATAAAATCATTCTGTTAAATATCTGTAAATGTTTTAATTTCTTCCCATTTTTTTAACGATTTTTGTGACCAGAGAGGAGGCAAGTTAGTAAAGAGGGATATATAACATCAAGGGAAATTAGTGCATATTCTGTAAGTATGTTTAAGTTTTTAATAAATCTCTTGAATCTTTTGTGAAATATTTATGTTTTTGAACAATGTTGCAAAGAATTTTTTTTAAGAATAGTTATAATGGTGAGTGGATATATGATTACTATCGGTCTTCGTTGAATGTTTTTTAGGTACTTTTGGAAGCTAGCAAATTTTTGGTTGTATTGCATTTCTAACTTTTAGGTATTTTGCTACATTTGGGGAGATATATAACTTTTTCTCCAAGTGTTTATTAATTGGATGTCCTTTTTTTTGGTGTTGATTTGTAAGATCTAACTTTATTTGATAAAACGTTTTATTAGTCATTTAGAAGATTTTTCATTTTTTGCTCATATTCCTTTGAGTCCACAACCACTGTCATATTAGTTTTATCTACTTACTTAAGTGTTTTTTTAATTTCCATCAAGACGCTAATTTTTTTAGTGATGTAGTTATTCAATCATGAAGAGCGAATCACAAATATTCGTTTTATCCGACATAAAGGTGTCAAGATTAGAATTTCACCCCAAACTAAATTTAGGTACGACACTAGAGGAACGGAGAATGTCTAATTAACGGGAAAATAATACGTTTACAAATAAACTACTGAAGTGGTGTTGATTTGTGGGATCTAATTTTATTTGATCATAAATTTTTTCTCATTTAGAAGATTTTTTATTTTTGGTCATGTTCCTTTGAGTTCACAACCACTGCACTATTAATTTTATCTACTTACTTAAGTGTTTTTAGATTTCCAAACAAGAAGCTAACTTTGTTAAAGATATGATTATTCGATCATGAGGAATGAATCACAAATATTCGTTTTATCCGACCTAAAGGTGTCAAGATTAGAATTTCAACCCAAACTAAATTTGCGTCAAACTAGAGAAAATGTTTTTTTTTTATGGCAGTGGCACACACACTAAAGGGAGATCCTATGGCGCTCGACGAGCGGTGTGTGTGAGAAGATGTTGATTGACACGGTTCTTGAATAGTTGGAGGTTGTAATTAGTGGGAAACAGATGTCCTGGAAGTGAGTTCCACAGTGATGCAGTGCGCCAGACAAAGAAGTTCTTGTAAAGCGATGTTCTAGGTGTTTCTAGTTGTACGACGAACTGGTGCGCTCTTGCCGTCAGTCGTGACTGTCTGACAGGAGTTGCCAGGGGCGGGATGATGCGGGCCAAATCCTGGGAACATCTACCGTGAAAGTATCTGCAAAACAGAGACATCTCGGCCACATGTCTGCGGTGTTCAAGACTAGCCAGATTCCGGGTCAACTCCGGGTCGCCGACGAGATGCACAGCTCTCTTCTGAATGGAATTCAGCAGCTTTAGGGTATGCTTTGGTGCGGCACCCCAGATATGTGAGCAATATTCTAAGCACGGTCTTATTTGCGCTTTGTACAGCAAGAGCAACTGCTGCGGTGTATAGAGTTTTTTGTTGCGAAATAGCACACTAAGCTTCTGGGAGGCTGATTTTGCGATGTTAGCAATATGGTCATGCCATGACATATTGCTGTTGACCGAGACACTCAGCAGTCCGATTGACGAGGATGAAGATGGTCGATCCTGCCATAATGATGCCAGGGCCCGCTGCATTGGCCCTCTTGGTAAACATTGCTGCTTGGATCTTTGCTGCATTGAACTGGACCAAATTTCGGTCGCCCCAAGTTTGAACTTTCTCCAGGTCTTGATTAATAGCTGTAATCTGCTCCTGTCTGCGGTGATGAGTCTCAGTCGCTGGTAAGGGTTTTTCTGATCTAAAGTGGGAGACAAGGGTACTGTCATCTGCAAAACTGTAAACAGGATTATTCGTTTCGATCAGCAGGTCATTAATATAGATGAGGAGCAGAGTTGGTGAAAGTATTGCGCCCTGAGGCACGCCCGCGTTGATGGCGAATGTGTTCGAGATGTGTCCATCGACTGCAACGTGTAGGGATCGGTTTTTAAGGAGACCGGCCAGCCAGCTGCAGAGAGAGGCTGGCAGTCCGAAGGACGGCAGTTTGCTGAGCAAGCCGTCATGCCAAACTCTGTCGAATGCCTTTGAAATATCCAACGCAATCAATTGCCCTACTCCATATATGAGTGACATAGGCCAATATATCTCCTGTCGATCTCTCTTTGCGAAAGCCGTATTGATTATCGCTGATTATTCTGTTGTTCTCGAGGTACTTGAGTAGTTGCTGGTTGACTACACGTTCCATGACTTTGAAGATTATTGGAAGCAAGGCAATTGGGCGATAGTTTGAGGGCGTGGTTTTCATGCCTTTTTTTGGAACAGGTTGCACTCGAGCGACTTTCCAAGAGGGTGGGTAAATCCCTTTTCCGTAAGAAAGAGAGAAAAGCCTGGAAAAAACGGGTGTTAGTTCGTTGGCGCAGTTCTTTAGCACGATGGCAGGTATTCCGTCCGGTCCTGATGCCTTTTGCGTATCTAGTTCTTTAAGGATTTTGCGAATATCACGGTGATGAAACTTGACTTCTGCCATGGTAGTGTTGATGTTTGATATGGTGGGGAGAGTCTTGCCTTGGGGGACGTCTAAGGTAGAGTTCGATGAAAACATTTTAGCGAGCATGTTTGCTTTTTCCTTGCCTGTAGTCGCCGTGATGCCACGTTCGTCCGTCAAAGGTGGGAGAGACGTTTTTGTAAAGTTGTTACTTACTGCCTTTGCTACCGACCAGAAATTCCTGGAACCACTGGGACATTGCAAAAGTTTATTCCTGAACCTTTGATTGTGTTTGTCCTTAGGTTCGTCGATCACACGTTTGCATTCGCTTCTCGCTTCGACAAAATAATTGCGATCTAATTAATGGAAAAGATAATACATTTACCAACAACCTACCGAAGTGCTTAATTTTGTGTTATATATAAACTTTTCAACTTTTTGTTCTCATTATGTCAATTTCGATTTGACACCGTGCACCAATTACTGTAACTAAACGGAATGTAATTATGTTCAAATTGTATTAAAACATTTTAGCCTTCCACGAATTACATCGTAACAAAATTCTGCTGCTGTACAGTAATTTCCTAGAAATTAAATTTGCATAAATATGTTTTTGATTAAAAATCTTTGGCATTTTAATTAACGAAGATATTTTATGGCCACGGTACTTAATTGAATTGCAGATTATTATCATATATGTACTCAAAATATGTTGTTTCCTAATTTCATTTCCGATTTAATTGCTAAATTTCATAATTTAACCACGGTTGTTTTATCCATATTCAGATTTTAATTGTTCAATATTTATAAAAAACATTTGTTGAAATATATTTAAAACCTATACTAAGATAAATTATTATGCAATTCAGAAATTGATTACAATAAAGTTAATTATTTAAATCAAAATCTAGCAAGTAATATTATTATACTAAAATAAATCGCTTTATCAGAATTTATCTATTTTTACGATCACCCTAATATATGGTACACTTGTACCATTTGATTGTATAGTTATTTACTATATTATAAACATGTCGGAATGACATTACAATTTTATTAAAACGAACTTAACAACATTTGATCTAAGAAATCTAATCTAAGGAAATACAGACAAACAACTTGAAACGAGCGAAACGATTTCACGAGCCCATTACCCCACCGACCTTCTCATAAAACTGCTTGTTATTTCTTCTTTTCGAGCGGGACGTCGATTCGGGCTCGTGACTACGTGTGCAAAAATGAAGATTTTTGCGTCACTCATTTTTATAGTTGATAAGAATTCTTGCAAACCACAGGTTGTTAAACTTATTACTTTTATAATAAGGAAACAAAATAATATAACTTCACCGACAAACACAGTTTTTAAGTACTTGAGTTTTAATTTAATATGCATTATGTATACCAGGTACACTACATTGCTCCCATCTAGGATCACGATCAGCTTTTTATTTCAAGTCAAACGTAACACGTTTCTTCTGCTTCTGTCGAAGTGTTCTTATTATTATTGTTGACAATATTATATAATTTGTATATTGGTAGTCAGCATTACTGAATGAATTATATTCGCAATTTAAAGAAAAACAGGCTTAAGGCTATCCAAGGATATATTTTAAATTTCAATATATTAGGAACTTCAAAGTTTTCTTCGATAACGTTATATAAACAACTAGGTATGGAAATTCTAGACTTCTTAACTGCATCCACTCTGACGAATACATAAGAACATTGTCCTTATGGAATAACAGATAAAAAACCTCAGAAGTTTACTGTCGAAAAAAAATAGGGCAACTGAATAATTATACATAAAAACTAATACTAAAATATGATCTCTCACCTCAAACAACTCCCGGTTATCTAATATTGTGCAAACGTTTTATTTTTTGCAAAAGTTATTTAAAAAAATCGAAAATAAAATTTCCATTTCAACAGCCTGTAATTTGATAACAAAGTCAATGTAGACAAGTTTCGCCAGCAATATATTCTTAATGGATTATATAAAAGGTTAAATAAATGTTCACTAGCAGTTTGTACTAGCTCGCATCATTTCGCACGTACAACATGAATTCAAAATATCATATAATACAAAAAATGGAATAACGCTCCATACCTGCCTTAAAGAAACCATTGCCGATGTTATTATAAACCAAATGGTGTGAATGTGAATTCAGTATTTTTACGTTTATTATACTATTTTGCAGTTTGCATTCCGGACAAAGAAAACAGACAAATAAAATGTCTAAGTTTTTATGTTTCGCATCGATTTTAATTTATAGGATCTTTCATGATGATTATTATCTGACTTTGATTTTGCAAAAAGCTTTAATACATTTGGTGTTGTGCCGTGTAGAACCAAAAGTTGCATTGTGCCCCAAATTTTTTTACACTCTGTGGAAGGTAAAATTATAGGTCTATGTATGACATTTTTAAGCTATGTTATTTCTTAATATTTTTTATTGATATAAATATCATTATTTTTAAAGTAAAATTTTAAAGCATTACAACAATAGCAAAAGGTAAAAAAAAACAGATAATAACAAATAAATAAATAAACCAACACTAATATCGTGTATAGCATCCTCGTGCTCTAATAACTGCTGCCATGAGACGAGATATTGAACGCAATTGCGAATTGCCCATTGAGAAATGTTTCCCCATTCTTCAAGAAGGATAATTCAAAGATTAGGAATGGCTTCTGGTTGTCTGTTGTGAATTAGCATCCCTAACCTATCTCTTACATGCTCACTCGGGTTTAGATCAAGACTGAGTGGATGCCAATCTAATTGAATGTCTATTTCATCCAGATAATCGTTGAGTCCTCCGACAGGAGGCCTACATTAGACCAACAAATGAAGCCTAAGGAATGACCAGGTCCGCTAAAAATTTCTCGATATAGCGATTAGCAGTAAAAACGCCATTTTCAATTAAAACGACGATATAACCCGAATTTTCCGAGTTTATGGCATACCAACTTAACAAGGCAAACGCAGTTATCGTATTGATTTTATGATCTGAGAAAATGGTATCAAGAAACGGTGATTTTAAAAATTAATGCAAATTTATAAATGAAAGTATATAATGCTAAATGATTAATTAAAATTTCTTCATCAAGCCCAAATCCATTTTAATTAATTAAAAAAGCTCAATTTAAAATATAAACCTCTTGTGTTACGGGCAAGAATTAAAGACAAGATTCAGCTAATTTTCTACTACGTTATTACATACGAACCTGGCAGCATTGCCTGAACATCTTTCGTTATCTCCACCAAATAACTGCATGCATCGGTCTGATCTGACCCAGATAATTCAATGTTAGTCGTTAATTGCGCCTGCAGAGATGATGGAAATTGCTTATTAGGTACGCAGCCGTGGTTGCCATTATTTTGGACCCATAGTTTATTGAGAAAACTCGTTGCATGTTTTTAAATAAAACTGGTTTTAACTATTTGTTGACCACTGATAGTTCTATTACAGTATCGTTGATTATTTCAGAAATACATGATTTATTATAATTAGATAGGGACTGATATAGAATAATAATTGGTACCAAAAACAATTTATTACAAATATCAGCACTTGATGGAATTTTAAGAAAGGAGTATTGTATTCGCAACCCCATAATAATATTTAAAACCGGCAACTTCTTTTATACGAGTTTAAGTTGTAAAATAGGGGATTAGGAATAACTAGCACTAATATTAGTAAGCCTGCTCTAAAATATATATTTTTTAGTTAACCCTATAAAACTACTGATTTTAGGTTCAGTTAATAAGAATGCGAATGACTTATGTGCATCTTTTCCATACCACTTTAGTTTTAACTACGTACTCATTAAAACCTGTAATAAAATGAGTAAGTAGATTTAGTTCCATCTTTTATACTATGTGATGTGTTTCTCTATTATTGGTGTCTGTTGACATCAACAAGCTTGCCCAATAGAATGTAGCTAAGGGTCATGATGCCTGATAGTTACGTCTTTAATGATATTCCCGTTTTCTGAAATTTTTAAATAATTAAAAATTTTAGTTTTCAGGAGTATGTTAATATGGATGCACACTGATTTCAGATCAATACTGAAAAAAATATAAAAGATTTGTGACATTGAAGCTATGAGTATTTAATGCAACATCAATGCTGCACTTGTGTATACCACACCTGCTTTACACTCCGTGAAGGAACACTTGAATTAACATATAATTTTAAAGTATACGCTTTTTAAATTCCTTTTTAAAAAAACATATGTGAGCATGGTCATTGATAGAGAGTGGTCTTGATCAAACTTGATGGTTTTTCAGGATAAGTTAATTAAACTTACAAACCAAGAGAAGATCTTTTATTTAGTATAGTCTCCCAAAATATTTAATCCAGTTGCTCTTAACATTTTAGAGGCAATGCTTATAAGTTGAAAATCATATAGAAAATTATGAAACTAATAAAGATATAACGTTAACTGGAAATGATATTCTGAAGAAAGTATGATGGTTTGATTCTCAGTAAAACTATGAAAAAGAAGTAATGTCTCAACCATATTTACTCACAACGTTTCGGTTTATCTCTAACCTTCATGACTTGAATGGCATAATCTTAACGATCATTTTATATTATATGAAAGCTCCTAAACGACTTGAACTTTTACAAATAATAAACCATCAGAATTGATTTTCTGTTTTAAAACAAATTTACTCTACCCATTGTTCTAGTGTTATCAAGGTAAATCAGGTCCAAACTTAGTTTTAAAAAAGTAGCAATTATGCCAAAATAGACCAAAAATATATTCGGAGCTACTGAATAATGGCAGCTTGCAGGAGCTATGTTGTCTTTGTCTTATATGGTATTATTCTAGATCTACATGATTACGGGATAATCATCAGAACGGAGACAAAAATATAGAAATAAATTAAGTCATAATTTACCCAATTCACGTTTATGGCTGATGCTAAATATTGTACCGCGTATGTTAATCTATTCGTACATTGCCTGAAGCACATAACACATTGTTCACTTCTAACAACCCACAGATTTCAACATATGAATATATGCTTCACATAGAAACACAATTTTGATGTAAATAATTTTGCTTTTGGTGTGTATCCTTTCCTTCAAACTATGTCTTTCCCTATAGCATGTTTAGGCCTCCTTTTTAGCTTATGGGCCAGAGCATGTCAACTCTGTCTTTCACTGATGCAACGTGCACTTTATGTACTTCTAATTCGTAAGTGATAAATATATGGCGGTGTTGGTGTAATAAATCTCTTTCTAGAAAACCAGTCTTATATAAAGCAACTACCCTTTGTAGATTTTTAAAACAGGATTGTGCAGAGTTGTTATTTATTAGTATGCAGTTCGCAATATTTTGTGAGAAATAGAAAGAATCTTAAGTACAAAAGTTGTTTGAATCATCAGTATTGATCGGTTAAACTACGCTACACCTTGTATCGTGGGTTAAACAAACTAAACACTACTAATAATAAACGTTTTGCTATTTGCATTTATATTACTCTCAGGTAGGTTATGCTATGACTATAATGATCTGTAAAAAAACTCCCCATAAACTAAAATCTTCCTCGCCATTCATCTCTTAGAGTAACTATCAAATTTGATCTGCATAGATTTTCTATTCATTATTTATCCTCGAAAACTGTACAAATGGACAAAGCTGTCCAGAACTGTATTTAAAGCGTAGTAATCCTGGGATACGTACATTCGCCCGTACATCAATATTTTTATTTATCATTGGGACCGTCTTGAATTTTCAAAATATTGGATACTTTGTGTACCTTAATTAGTTATTTTTTTAGCAAATAGATATTTCTGCTTTTAGATCGAAAATAGATCAGAACTCAGAAAATTTGTCTAAGTAATTATTAGGATACATATTAGCTGAAAATGGTGTGAGGCATTTTTAACTTGTATACACTATGGGCCCAATTAAGCTTGCATATTTTTGAAGTGGGAATAACGTTTTACCTGTTGCACTTATTTAATTATCTTTTGGAGAGCTTGTAGGCTGACATGTTCTCACTAGAATGTACATTCCGTAGTTTGATCCAAAAAATTTAGATAAGACCGTACTTAGAGCATTTTCTGTAGAACGTTACATTTAACCTTATTGTTGAAAAAAATCATTATTTCCAAAAATTGAGGTAAATGTGATTTTGAGTTCCTAACTGTATATACTGCAATTAAAAGGGAAATTGCCAAATAGTTTGTAGTTCGGAAAATATGTATTTTCTTGGTGCTTTTCTTAAAGGTATTTTTAAAGCAGCTGTTCTTGATAACAAAACACCTAACCTAGTAACTGTCAAAACGACATCAAATTTATTTAAGAAGTATGGCTGGACTGTATTTTAATTAAAAAAAAAAAAAATTAAGGGCTCACAATTATGTTTCTATTGCAACCAATTTAGTGCAACGTTTTAGAAAAAAATCTTTAAGTTCGGTAGTGTCTAAAATTTGTTAGCCAAATTTGGACATTTTAGTGTGAACACTTATTTTATGGAAATTCGCTGACACGAATGATAGAACATACTATACATTAAACCCCGGTCTGTTCAACGCTCAAATGTTTTCAGTTAAAGATTGGCGAGTTCCGCCCGAATTACGTGGAAAAGACGAAGATAAAAGATAGTTATCCCATGATTGATTTGAATTGGGATACCGGCCCTCCAAAATTAATTAAATAGGTGAAACACGTAGATGTTATTAGCGATGAAAAACTGAGTGCAAGTCGACCACATACTAGTGAAGACAGGGAATGGTCTACAGGCCTGCCCAAAATATTAAGTACACGATCCATAATTATATTTCTCCGTATTTTACCACGTTTTCTGTTAAATAATAATATACTATTTATATTTTATACAAATTCGCTGACACGAATGGTCGAACATACTATACATTAAACCCCGGTCTCTGTTCAACGCTTTCTTGTCAGATAAAGATTAGCGAGTTCCGCCCGAATTACGTGGAAGGGACGAAGATAAAAGATAGTTATCATCCCATGCTTGATTTGAATTGTGAACGGTCTTATCTACTTTCGACCACTTCAACGTATCACACATTTTGTAATGTTCGCCTCACCGTATTACATGTTTAATAAAGCTTTTCTAACGCGTTCGTCAGCTTACTCTCCAGCTTCTAAAGAAGTTTCATTTAAAAAATGTGCAAGTCTAAAAGTCGCACCTTCAAATACGACCTTCGTAGTAAAACAGGTTGAAAAACAACATATTAGGTCGAGTCAAAACTATGGTATAAATGCCTAAACTATTGCCCCTATATCCTTAGGCCCCGTGTAACAGCGCAGCAACCAACCCAACTCATAAAATCTTTTCTGAAAAAGGTTATCGAAATGTGCGAGAGTTTCCATTAAAATGGTTTCTTAACTATTTCATACTAAAATTGATATAAATTACGTTAAGTTATGTAATATTATCTTGGAAATTGTTGAAAATGTCTATTTTTCCAAGTACTTAGTATATTTTCAACTTCTTTTCTTTTGATGTGGTATAACTTCTTTTGATATAGTCTCGGCATGAAACGGTTATTCATCAACCAAATAATATTTGGATATTTCTCTGGTTCTGATTTATACACAACCTATTTTAGAACACACCAAAGAAAAAATCAATAGAGGTTAAATCAAAACATTTTGCCGGCTACAGTGCAGCGTTATACATTATGTATATCCAAATTTTTGCTTCTTGGTTTTTCATTTTAGAAGAAAGTATCCTCACCATTATAATTTATGTCGAAACCATATTAGCAAAGGTTCTATAAAGGA
>MU182045.1:1049115-1071194 GCA_016904865.1 Pissodes strobi
AAATAAAATACATACATGCTTGTAATTTTTTTGTAGGATTCTTGCGATCAAAGAGTAGAATAGAAAAATTTGTAATAATGTCATCTGCATTAATTTATTGTTCGTAGTTAGGTGGTTTATAGCACTTTTTCAATAAAAATATCTATATTTTTAAAATGATTCGGAAGCAATAATTATTTTCAATTTTCTTCAAAGCAATCGTTTTACCAGTGATACTCAACAAGTAAGATTAACAATATATACTCAACAAGTAAGATTAAACAATATATTCTCAGCATATTGTGAGTGTATATTTTATGATTTCTACGCAAAATGTATTCCAAAGGAATGCAGCTTCATGCTTCTAATTTTTTTGTAGGATTCTTGCGATCAAAGAGTAAAATAGAAAAATTTGTAATAATGTCATCTTCATTTATTGTTCGTAGTTAGGTGGTTTATAGCACTTTTTCAATAAAAGTATCTATATTTTTAAAATGATTCGGAAGCAATAATTATTTTCAATTTTCTTCAAAACAATCGTTTTACGAGTGATACTCAACGAGATATGGCCGTTGGCTCAAGTAAAATTAAACAATATATTCTCAGCATACTGTGAGTGTATATTTTATGATTTCTACGCAAAATGTATGCGCTTTTTTTAATAGAAAATTAATGCTTGCCATATTTTTTAATTTTCACTATAGCAGACGTAGATGAATTCATCTAAAAAGCGACTTATAGATCGATTACAAAATACAGATTTTTAACCTCAAGGTTTGAGTGGTCGCATCAAAATACATATTTCCGATATATTATTTCCGGTACGCATCTTGCAATCAAAATTAAGAGAGCAATTTTTAACAATTTAATATAGATCATTTACGTCTGTATTTAAGGTTTAATTATTTAATAGGTAGCTCTAAATATATCATACAATTGTATTACCTATTGCCAAGGAATCTCTAAATCAGACGCTCAAAAATTCACAATAACGTAAAATGAACACCTAACCATAACAGAGTATTTGTATATCACGTTTCAAGCAGATAAATGAAAAATAGACTTATTGGATAAACAGAAAGATTATACTAACGACGAAAAGGCTAGCGCGCTGCTGAAAAAACCCGAATATAAATATTGCAAACATCATGTAAGCTATTATTTTAAATTTCGATCTTTGGAATTGTTCACTATTATATCTTGTCAAGCCGGTATAATCGAATAAGAATATGAAATTGCCACCCTGTATAGCTTGTCCTAAATTTAAGTCTCATCATTGAGATCTCGGAAATCATTAAAAAGTTTAGAGCCGAAATGATTAGAGGAAATTCATGATTTAATTTGACTAAGCTATATTTGAATAAATTACCAATAGTCAACTTTATTTTCTATATCACCAAGTCTCAGTGGTGGTAGTTATTTCTGATTTCCATGAGGATTCTATTGTTCTTTCTGCAGAAAACTTAGTTGGTTCGAAGTTGACATGCGACCAACATGCGGAATCTAATGCAAAATAATATGGTTTAAAGTTTTCAAAATTATGGACACATTATAGTGCTATTAGATTTACATCCATCGATTCGGCTTTGGGCTCGTATCAACAACTTTATTAAATACAAACCCGCATTTGTTAATTTAATGTTTCATCAAAACCAATTCAATTATGTATTACACCTTTGAATAGAATAATTAATCTAGGCTCTAAGCTTGTCCGATAAAAAGGAAGTGTAGATATGGGTTAAGAGCTTGATGATTTATCTATCAACGCCCTTCCGTTGTTTTAAATACCAGTGAGCTACATCATTAATTTATAAAAATAAATACGTTTTGAAAAATTAAATAAGGAATTCAAGTACGTCCTTAAAAAAGAGCTAAAACGTGGGATTTAAAAACTGATGGTACCATATTGTAGAGATGAACTATAGTAGATAGGCAACAGGCTTTGAGCGGCAATTTTGTCCACTTTTACATGTAAATCTCCATAAGAAAAGCAAAGGTCCATCCTGCATTTCAAGGTCACCGACCGAAACAACCGACGCCGACGTTCCGATCATAGGATTCATGTCGCCGACTCGGGCTATGCATATTTAAGGGCGTGGCACCCCACCTTGTAGTATCTGCATATCAGTGACTTATTGGAGATTGGTGGTGACAAATGTTTTAGGTATATGTTTTTAAACCCCCACCCCTGAGTGTTGTGGTATTATAGGCCACCGTTGAACAGCATTTATTATATAAGGACCGCATTGCTTAAAATATCTTTACTTTGGTTAGTTCCTTGGAGTAGGTGGTGAAAGGGTTTCCTCGCCTTAGTTGGAGTGGAACATGCTTCCTGGGCATCAGGCTTTCAACTGGCTACTCACAGCGGTGCTTGTGATTTTAAGTTAGGGTTGATATTTTTTGGCTACCTTCTAGTATCTGCATATCAGTGACTTATTGGAGATTGGTGGTGACAAATGTTTTAGGTGAATGTCTAACCACGAATTTTGGTCGCACCTTAAATTCCAGGCCATCACGTCACCGCCAAGAATTAGGTCAATTGGGCTAGGCCACTTTTCGTTTACTGAGGATCATCTTCAGTCATTTGACCTCCAGATGTCATCTATCTGCCCTTGACCTAATCCTGACAGATGACATCTAGAGGTCAAATCCCTGAGGAGATCATCAGTAAACGAAAACTGACATAAATCCATGAAGATATCCTACACTAACCCTTAAAATGATATACCCCAAGTGGCCTAATCCTTGACGGTGACGTCATGGACAAGAATTTATGGTGCGACCAAAATTCGAGGTTAGGACCAGGTGCGGGGCGCCACGCCCTTAAATATGTGATAAACTAACTGCCATAAAAAAAAACAGGCTTTGAGCGGAATTTTTGTTCACTTTAACATGTAAATCTCCGTAGGAAAATCTAAGGTCCATCCTGCATTTCAAGGTCATCGACGCCCCGATCTTAGGATGGACGCGTCGATCCTAAGATCGAGAATTATCTTCTTACTTAACGGACTTTATCTATACCGAAGACCGATATTCCTAGCGGCTAAAACCATACAAATACTCGTACATTTAATTAATGATTAAACTACTATAAATTTGATTAATATTTGTAGCAAAATAAATTGTGATGTAAATGATTAAATATGGCTTGTTGAGCATTTATTTATATATCCTAATTATTTTCCTACTTTATAATATTTTTCCAGATGGTGTTCAAGAGTATAACTGATAACGCCAAAAATTTGGCGGCTAATACCAAGATAGAAGATATGTCCAGACTGTTCAAAAATCACATGACCGGTAAGCAAGACGTTAAAAACGCATTAAGTGGTGTCATGGATATAAGCAAAGAAGTGGAGAAGAATCTGTCGCCCAAACAATGTGCTGTATTAGATGTGGCCTTAGATACTATTAAGCAATACTTCCACGCAGGTAATTTTTATTAATATAATAGAGACGCTTCATCATATTTTAAAATAATACCAGGTCGGTTAGGAAATGATAAAATTAAGAGGGGGGCGCTGATTCAAGTCCTCATTATGAATGAATAAACCTAAACTTTTAAAAGAAAGGATTCCTGGCCACAGCCATAGTTTTTATTTTTGCCTTTAAACGTTATGTTATACAGTGTGGCCCAAATTGGGTATACATGTATGGGTATCTTCTAAACTATATGAGATAGAAAAATGGTTAAATGGCGAAAGTTGTAGGCCATTCAATTCCCAATTCAACGCCATTTTGATAACGATTTTCCCTCTTTTTGTTTTTGAGATATTTAGAAAAAATCAAAAAGTTGTATTTTCGAAAAAGCGCTGTACTTTTTTTATTTAAACATATTTTTAAAATCTGTAAAAACATTGTTAGGACAACTTTTTACGCTCGATGCACCCATGTAATCAGTTTTTAGTTCTGACGTTTCGGTTCTGAGAAACCATCATCAACTTCGTTTTTTCTTATGGCGGTCATTTTGTTTTTTAGCCCATTTAAAAAGAACATATTTTTTCCTTTCTTATGATGTATAACACTTTATAAAAATATTTTATTTTTATGTCAAAAAACGACAAAGTTAATTTTTAACTGAGTTGGCCATGACTGCGGAGGGCATTTGCCGCAATAAATGATAGTGTTGCTATGGTGATTCAGCAGCATTTAAGTCATTTTACTGAAAAGTGACATTATTCAGTCAAAACTCTATTTGGTAGTTTTTGTTTAAATTTTCATAAATTTTGATTTCTAAATATCGCCACGCGATATGCCAGTGAAGAAAAATATGCCATATTAGAATGTTATATTAAATGTAATAGAAATACAAATCTTGCCACCGCCGACTATTTGGACCTGTATCCTGAGAGGCAACAGCCAAGACTATTCGCGAGGCTTGACCTGAACTTAAAAAATTATGGAAGCTTTGAAGTACCAACGCCAAAGAAATATCAGAAGGACAATCAAGCTCGTGACGATGACATTAAGGATATTTTAATGCGAACCCGACGACGTCGACGAGAGTACGTGCGAGGGAAATACTTATACCAAGAACTACTATCTAAATAGTCTTTAAAGAAAACAAATATCGTCCTTATAAACCTACTACACGGCACATATAACAACCAGCATTATTACTCGACCTGTCAGGCGAAAAATTAAATTTGACCTTGCTAATGTCAGTTGGGTAGGAAAAGTCAGGGCTGGATTTTAAATATATATAAGTATGATTTTCGTTTAACAGAGCCGTAATATAAAATTTCAAATATCAATGGGTTATAAAATATAGGTATACCTTGTTGTATGAGCAGAAAATCTAGAGATATCCTTTTTGGAAGAATATATCTGGTTTGTACAAGTTCTTATTGCTTAAACATCATGGCTTTTTGCATTACACAATGTCATAAACAACTTTCGTCTCTCACAATGTCAATTATTTGACAAATACACGCCCATGGTTTCGATTTAACTCCAATAGCAATGAAATCAGCCGGTCGTAAAAACACGACGCCGCTGGCGGCAGTTTGACGCATTTCCTACCAAGGAATATCTTGCGCGCGGACTTGCGCAGATGCGAAAAAAGAAGATGTGATATTACTGGTTGTTATATGTGCCGTGCCTACTATTGTTCAAGTTTTAAAGGAAACAGACCCAAGGCGATTATGATTTTCAAACTGGTTTGTACACCAATGTCAAGAAAACCCCAATTTCAGTATGAACATTATTTGGACCGACGAAACGTTTTTCAGCAACTGCGGAGCATTCATTATGGTGAATATCCATTTTTGGGCCACTAATAATCCTCACCAAGTGGCAGAACGTAGGCCACAAGTAAGATTTGGGTTTAATGTCTGGTGTGGTGTGTACGGTAAGTCTACACAGTCCGCAAAATATTTACAAAGTCAAATAGTATAATTTGTTTTTAGATAATCAACTTATAGGACCATTCATTTACAATTAAATAATGTTATATCAAACCGGGGTCCTGTAAATTGGCCAGCTAGGGCCCCGGATATTACACCCCTCGGTGTAATCTTTGGGCAAAGTTTACAGAATAAATATAAGTTGCCTCACTCACTGTCGAAACTTTAATGCATTGAGATCACAAGCGTGCGGCAGATACCTGCATATTCTGTAAACTTTGTACTTTGTACCGTCAAATACCGTGAACTGTGTATGCGCATGCATCGGCGGTAGCTGGGTCCTTGAGCGGGACGAGGTGGTGGGGTCTAGCCGGTTTCGCGTGGTTAGATTAGTTAGTTTGGGTATGTTAATAGTAAGTAAGCAGTTATGAACAGAAACAGATACCTATATTTAGAACGATAGTTTGGAAATTAATAGCAAATATTGTTTTGTACGGCAACCGCCCTCCGTAGCAACTGTTGCTAAAGCCAACTCAATATTGGTTCAATATTATTTTGTCCTTTGGTCACATGGCTTCCCAAGGCTTCTATAATTTCATAGGTTCATAACAGACTTGTCTTAAGGCTTGAGTCTTGAGTGTTGACTGTCAGGATTGAGTTCCAAATAACTGGCGGTGCTACACTTGTATTCCTATTGCATTTAATATAACATTCTTAACATATTGATATTTTTTAAATGATGTTTGGCAGGGCAGCTAATATTAAACTTACCTTTTAACAAATATTAATAAAAACAAAAATTACTAAACATGAAAAGTTAAATTCGATGTTTGTCTGATCAATGTTTCGTATATTTTTCAGTAAAATATCTATGAAACACTAGCAATATTTGTTTTGTACCGCAAATGGCCTCCGCAGTCATGGCCAACCCAGCTAAAAATTAAATTTGTCGTTTTCTGATATAAAATTAAAATATTTTTATGAAGTGTTATACATCACAAGAAAGGGAAAAAAAAGTTCTTTTTAAATGTGCTAAAAAACAAAATGGACGCCATAAGAAAAAAAGAAGTTGATGCTGGTTTCTCATAACCAAAACGTCAGAACTAAAAACTGAATACATGGGTGCATCGAGCATAAAAAGTTGTCCTTACAATGTTTTTACAGATTTTAAAAATATCTTTAAATAAAAAAAATACAGCGCTTTTTCGAAAATACAACTTTTAGATTTTTTCAAAATATCTCAAAAACGAAAAAAGATCAAATCGTTATCAAAACGGCATTGAATTGGGAATTGAATGACCTAAAACTTTCCCCATTTAACCGATTTTCTATCTCTTATAGTTTCCGAGATACCCATACATGTATACCCAATTTGGGCCACACTGTATATTTGGTTTTAGCTATTAGTTTGTATTAAGAAATTTTGGAATCGTCCTCGGTCTATTTTCATAAACATACATCAGGACCCGGTAAGCTATGTAATCGACAAATTTAATTAAGAACTCTTCTGATTTTACTAAAAATCACACATCTCATCGATTCAAATTTGGTCATTTATGGCATATTTTATGAGGGATTTTCAAACTCTAAACTACAGAAAATGTAGCGCATAAAAAGCCAACTAACAGAGTAAATAAAAGCAAATAAAAATTCGCATCTTCTCCAGCCAATTTGCAACCGGGATTAAGCGCTATTCTCTCATAGCCGTTAAAAAAATTGCCATGAATTCGTTTCAATTACGGCCACGGAAATCATGAATAGTCGGAAAATTCCATGACACTAAGTTGTTTAAGGGTCGATTCACGCTATTTAATGCGTTCGGATTGTAGCAGTAATTTCCAAAACGATTGCACTTATTGGCGTGGCATGTACTTCCTGCCAACTAAAAACTACGAGATTCCGGAGTTTCCTTATTTCGTGCAACGCAGTCAATAAACCGTTGAAATTATGGCATGCAAATTCACTTTTAAATCTCGTAGATCACTGACATATTTAATTTTTTTGTTCAATAATAGGTGGCAACGGATTAAAGAAAGCCTTCCTCGACAAGAGCTCAGAATTGCAGAGTTTGAGATATGCCTTGTCGTTGTACACTCAAACTACCGATACGCTTATAAAAACATTTGTTACAACGCAAATCAATGAAGGTAAGTTGTATCAAAAATTGCTTTATGTTCCCTTTGATATACAAATTACTCGAATCACAGCAACAGTTGCTAATTTGTTTTTATGGGTTTGTTCATTACCTGAAAAATTTTCAGCAAATATGAAAAAAGTTATAGTATGAAAGTAACGAAAAACCATTTTTAGTAATTTTCAAAATATGAAATTGTCGTTTAAATCATAAATGGTTTAGCCGAAATGAAGTAGGGGAAAGTCGGGTTGTATCGGATACTTTAACAAAAATGTACGTAACTCGAGTAAAGAAATTTTTTGTATGTATTTATCTATTTTAAAGAAAAACAAGAAACAAAATTCGAAAAAACATAAAAATTAAAACTACATTTTGAACTCAAAATAATTGGTACAATATTTTCGTTTGAAATGTCAGTTCGTATCGGATCTACTTTAATTCACCTGACAACTATCATAAGCATAATAGATCTGCTAATTATCAGCCCTAGAGCAGGCTTGATGAGCATTGGATCCAATCTTCCCTACGCATAATATACTCTGTCGCATTATAGCTTTCAGTGTTTTTTTTCTTTCTGCATAGCACATTTTCGGTTTCCCCTGTTGTCACTATTTTTAATCGAACCTTCATCTTGATGATCTTTTATACAACTTTTTTCATCAAGGCGTTGAGGTCAAGATTTCATTTTTTGCTGTCTTTCTTATTTCTTGTACTCAACCTTTCTTTCGTTGTCGAAGAAGTAGGTGATAAAATTTTCCTAATAAAACTAGTGTCACCATAATGTTTCATTTATTGATCACCTCGGTTTGTTTCAACATACTGATTGAATGAGCTTTTCTGGTGTTGTCAGTGTGTTGAACAGTGTCGATCACTTCGGCAAGTTGTTTTGAACAGCATGGAGTTTCCTTTTTCACATTCACCACGATCACTTGTACATTGTTCCGTAGCACTCTGATCATTATAATTTGGCAAACTGAACTTCAATCTGACCCTGTTCATAAATGTCTGAACCAATGAAATCAATATCCGGAAAATTGTATGGGAAAATATCAGTGCATCAAAAGACGTTCCTTGCTAAATCCATTCGGCAAACGTTTGAGTAAGCGTGGTTCACAAATACAACGATTTGTTAATCAGTGATACTAGCCAATATATGTTTTGCGGGTCCATAGAGAAGAATCTGCTTCACTGTGTGCATTTTTGAAAGGCTTCATTGCTGCTCTCTCCAGTGCGCAGCAGCGGTTGGAACTTGTGAGTACAGTGTTGGGAAGCATATTGACATTATTCTCCCTAGCAAATGCAATAATGTCAAGCTCTTTGTTACCGCAATGGCTGTCTAATATTAATAGTGCGGCTTTCCCTTTGTTAGGATGTGCGCTTTACAAAGCTGTGCATCATTTAAGAAATGTGGGACCATTCATTCAGCCATTACCTTGACCCAAAAAATTTGAACAGTTGAATGATAAAGTGATCTCCCCCATAACTGAACATTTCTTCTGATGTGATTTTTTCTACTTCCTTCTTATTCAGTCTAGTCTGTATTGTACATTTTGGAAAAATCGAATGATCGTTAGATCTCTCAAGTGAGTTATAGTGATTTAGAAAATTCTTCCCTTTCCCGAATTACTTACACTTACATTTAAGTTTGGGACGGTTTTGTTAATGAAATAGTTTAGATAAGAGAATTTTTAGTGGATTAAAGAAGAATTACATTTTATAAGAACCACTATTGACAGATTTTAGCAAAAAAAAATAAATACGATGATGATTTCGAAAAATAATGGACTCTTTTACAAATAATAAGCTGCACATTTAGATTACATTAAGGAAAACTCGTAATTGATACTTTTTATCAAATCCTTCGCTAATATTCGAAAATCACCCAAATAATGTAATAATAATTTTAAAAATTTAACTCCAAAAATAACGAAAGCTGTTAAATAGCTACTTTTAAGAGTAATAGGCTTTGACTTGAAATAAATATATTCATGATTCAATATTTGAAAAACTCCGTCCGATAACTTTTCGATATAACCCCGTAGACTTTTTCTGAAAATGGCGATTTCGATCCGAGCCGTCGTTGCAGAGATACGGGCGAAAAACGGTTTTTTTCCCAAAATAAATTAGATCTCCTTTCCCCCCGTATGGTCTAAGGTTGCCCCCATGGAGCGCACCTACCATAAAAATTTCGACCCCGTATCTCTTCTCGTTCTCCCGACTAATTATTTAAGTTTTTCCTTCTCCCCCCTCCCCTGGCCAAACGGGGGAAAGTACGGGGTTCCGTTTTCGTCCAAGATCTTCTTTTCACCCCAGCTACATCCCCTGAAAATTTCAGCTCTCTACCTATTCGGGAACATGCTACGCTACGTTACGTGACGGTGTTACGTGACGGCTCAGTCTCATTCAACCCCAACAAAAAATAGTGCAGAGCGCGCCTAAAGAAGTTTTCACTTCAACAATTTACAAATAGCTATTGATACTCTAAAATGTCGGTATGACAACCAGTTACCAATTATTTTCGCTCATATTAAAAACTTAGTTGAAATTCCGTCGTTGACCAAAGTAATTGCACACACTTTAAGGGAGTTTATTGTTCAAATGGAACAAAATATTGAATGTTTGAAAAACCAAAATATTCCTATTGATGAATGGGCTTTAATATTAATTTATACTTTTTCTCAAAAATTAAATTTTGGTACAAGAAAAAGGTAAGTATATGACAGAGAAATGTACAAAAATGAGAGCAAACTCACAAACCTGCAAATCAGTCGCGTTTGATTTATGATAAATCATACGCCGGGAAATAATGGGATAAATGGGACACCCTACACATCTCTTTACTACTTTTAGCCCTTCGAGTAATGACATAAAAAAATATATTCTAGATGATATAAGATTATTTTTCATCACTTCATTGCATTTATGTTTGTAATGTTACTGTCGTTTAATTAGTTGATCGGTTTTTGCAAATTGTTTGATTTATCTCGGTGTACGTTATTTTTATCGATGACCACTTTCTGAACTGACGACAGCCATGGCTAATAACTATTATTATTCAGCCAGTAACTGGTTCTATATAAAAGAGACTTATCCAAGTCAAATATTATCTTGCAATGCCTGATCAAAATCTTGACATAAAACTTAAATGCTTATATAAAAGCGTTATTCTAGTATCGCGGACCTATTGATTGTAGCAACATAAAATGGGAAAAAGAAAAACTTCCAATTCCAAGGTTAAAAATTTCCGAATAATAAAAAATTGCAAGTCAGCAAGGGTGGGAAAATTTGGTCATCTAGATAGAAAACTGAATCTTCTTTAGCGAATCAAACTAGATTGATATCAGGAAAAACTTTCCTCTTTGACATTCGTTAGTAAGTCATCTGATATTATGATATATTCAAAGAAACAAGTAATATTCAACATACTATTACCAGTAAAATGCTTATAAAAACAAATTGGCAACTGATAAATTCACCCAGCACAACACATCCTACAATCTATACACAACTTTGTTCTTTTCAAAAGTGCCGCTAAACAATAAAGAAACTATGATGCAACGACAAATATCGATCGATCGCGAGGAACCCGAAGCGGGGCTTGAAGCCCTAGAGGAGCCCCTTAAGGCGAAAAAACCCAGAGACAAATGGCCAGGTAGATCCGCTGAGCGCTACCCTTGTTTATACAAGGCTGCTATTGACAGCAAGCTGCATATTATCCAGATTTTTGCTAGTTCTTTCAGAGCATTGGTTTATTTCTACGCTGAGGCATAATAGTTTGTTACCGAATTTCCAGTCTTTGTAGTCAACAAGGCTGATCAAAATAATATAGAAGTCAAGTAAAATACTTTTTGTTTTAATAGTCGGAAATCCAAAAAAAATTATTGAGGACGGTGATTCGGCAACAACAATATACCTCAGCGTAGCATTTCAGCACATCGTTTCCACCAGCCGACAAAACAAGCTATAACATCCTAGTTTTACCACTTTTTTTCCACATTTTAGCAGTTATAGTTAAATTTAAGAATTATTAGTGTAATTATATTACCATAGATTATTTAACTTATTTATTGAAACTACTGCTAGCATTAGAATACGACATTTCAACAACTTATATTTTAATAACTATGAATGATTTACATGTTTCATGTAACACATTGTTGAAATTGTTTAGCGATAGCTTTATAAAGTTCTATTTAGCGTGAGTTTCTATTACTCTGTAGGTAGGTAGGTATTTAGAGACACTCTTTACAATAGGTATTCACTGATTAATTTTCCTGGAAATGTTAAATCATTAATAATATGTTTGCTATATCTCTACTTTAAAATTATTTTAATAAAACTGATTAACTCATTTCGGTGACGAGACGTCCCCGTCGCATCGGTGTAAATGTGATATTACGCGTTTTTTTAGAAAAAAAAAACAAGTTTGTAATTTAAATTACTTTGCGAAAAAAATTTGAATCAAAATAGGCAGACGGTATTGGACGAATCAACTGAAATAAAAAATGCTGTCAATAATAATAGAGCAAGAAGTTTTTAAGTTTAAGAAAGAGAGCGAACACAAACCAAACAAGCGATAGTTCGTCGAGAATACTAGGTAATTAAGAGAACAATTTAGAATATTGAATCAAAGGAAGAAACTGCAACATGCGATACAAAATAAAGTGATGAGGAAGAAAATACGAAACAATACTTCTGATATATCTGCTGAAGAAAAAAGGAACCGAAAGAACCAATAGGAAGCAAGTGCTTAAAATAATAGGGTGTGTCAACAAGGAATTATACGACTCAAACACAAATCTGCAAACAAAGAAGTTAATAGAAAATTAAAATGATTAACGTTTAAAAAATTATTGAACAACTATTAAGGTAAATTAACAACTTCAAGAAAAACTCAACTATCAAAAGGCGATAATTGCTAAATTAAAAACTAATGTTCCATAAGCATCGTTTAATATTTATTTAAATTATTTACAGAGATCTAAACTAGACCACTTACGAAGAAACTCAGAAATGCCGACAATATAATGAATATTAATTATCACTTCATAAATTATCAAAAATCGTTTGGCTCCAGACTGTAGACACAAAAAAATATAAAGGATGCAAGAGACAGAACATGCAACTCATTAAAACTCAGATGTCATGAAAATTATATTCTGTCCCCTAAATGGTTTATGCTCGGATTTGAGAAATATTTTGAAGAAACTGGTTAGCAATCGTCGCTTGCTGGAACCCAAACTAATAACAGGAGTTTAGGTATAATATTTAGCACCAAAAGTACTAAAAGAAAATTCCATTAGGGCGATGACAACATGTGTCAAAGTTATAATAAAAAATTATGGAAATATCATTAAAAGGCAAGAAAACAATGTTGGTGCAGCATAAGGCGATAAAACACATATTAGGGAACACTGCTTTCATGAAGACAGTAAATTTATCTCGTCTCGAATACATGCATGAATGCATGTTAAACGCGGGCATATAAGTCACCATCTTGGCCGATTATGCGCCCACTCACATGCCAGTTTAGCCCGACAGCCTAGTCGCCCCAGCTTCCTCGGCTCTATCTTTCTTATGTCCTCCGCGTGCAGCACGTAGCTTCCGAAGTGTACCCCTTTTATCTTAGCCAACGCTGGGCAGTCGGCCAAACCAAGAGTGGACCATTTCTCACCTTGTGCCGGATCTCCTGCGATTCGTAGCAGATGCAAATGCATGTTGAAGCGACAGTGCCCTGTGAGGAACACTGTCACAGGCCTTATGCCCCCACTTCAGAACCAGAACAGAAAATAGCCCTCATCCTACAAGGTGCTGGGTCACCCAAAGACTGCCTGCCTCATTTCTGAAGCAGGCCGGCATAGATCCTTGACCCGCATATTCATTGCACTCCTTGGGGCGGCATTGGACGAATTGCGAACTCCTGTAGTGCCAGACGATCGACTTCCTCGTTCCCCAGTACATTCGAGTGTCCCAGGACCTTATTATGTCTGCCAAGGCCCTCAAGACGTCCCTACACTCAGACACCAGCGAAGAATTAACTCTATCAGACTCAAGAGCCGATAGAGCAACTCTGCTGCCCGAGCAGATGTAGAAATTCTTTTCTATGAAGGCTCTTACCAGATTTTCATACCCGCATTTGAGACTCGCAACATCTCGGCCTGGAACACGGTTGCATAAGTCCCAAGGGCGAAATCAAGTCTTTATGTGGACAGTATGTTCACCGCCCTCATTAAGAGTTCCGGACATTCATCAGCCGTCCTTCACTCCGCATTGATGTGCTCTTCGGGCTATTATTGTCCCTTAGATGACCGAGAACTCAGTCTGTACTCCATTAATAGGTGGAGGGGCAGCAGTCAGTCTCTCAAGAATCCTGGTTGGTGTCATCATCATAGCAGCTGTAATTCCCACGTAACTCTGTCTAACTGAGCCCTAGACGATGATGGCCCCGTGGGTGATAATAGGCTACTTGAACAAACAAATTACATTCACTTACTCATAACGGAATATTCACTACTTAGAATAGGCACCTAAAAATATATCATTATTCTCTAATAGCAACTACGTACGCGTACTGAATAAATCAAATATATGTATGGTACATGGCTTCTGCTGCTTTAACCACGGTGTTGAACTGTTCCTATTGTACAAATAAATAGAAACATGTTCTTGGAAAATTAATCACTGAATACGCCATAGCAAAATTTTAGCATGCCATAATAATACAATAGCATTTCTAGCAATAACTAATTGAAGGGCAAGTTTTGAAAATGTTCATTTTGGATTTTAATTTTTATTTCGGCTGCCTTTTAGTGGCGTAGCTATGGTAGAGCAATGCAGAAACCTAGCTATAATGTTTGTAATGGTTTCAGCAATACAATTTTATTATTCTTTTTATCCAAAATACGTTAAGACATATTCAAGCAAATGAAAAAATGTGTGCATATTGGGGGAATGTCAGCATTCATTCATTATCAAGCTCTATTTAAATTTGGTTATAAACGTCAAACGACGCTCTTCAGAATGTCCCTAAATTACTCTCGGTATGTTTCCTATGAAGCGGAAGTTTTTTTTAATTCCTTCGAGGAATCAGTCGCATGTTATGCGTGTGAAGTAATAGAACGTTTTCTTTTAAAATAAGGTAATGTGGAAAAATCATAAAATATTGTTATTGGATTTGTTATAGAAGGAAAATGAAGATGAAGAAATTTTGTTGCAGTGCATGTTCTATTTAAAAGAAAAACTAAGAGAAGTTTATTTTTTATAGGACTGATCAATGCACTGAAAATATGTTTTATGGAAAATTGCAAAAAGTTGTTGGCAATAGGCAGTCATATTTATAAAAAAAATTATAATTTGTCCATGAAAAATAAAATAATTGCTAAATATTTAAGTTGGTTCATATTATTAAAGCAACTGTTCACTTTCGATCTAATCATTAAATTTTATTTTTGCAATGCGCTCAAAAACCTACATATTTTTAATTCACCTTATAAAATTTAAAAACATAGTAAAATTAATTCAAGTAATGTTATATGCACAGCATACCCCTAACATAATTCGAATCGGTTATGGAGCTTTGCTTGAATATTGTCTTATATTAATTATTTGGTCATATTTAATATCCCAGTCATGCACAGAAACTATGCAAAATAAATATTGATAGTTTTTGTAATGGTAGGACATTTAATTTGTTGATGGTGGACATGGACTGCCATGAACTTTAGCTACGCCGCTGCTGCCTTGGTTAGTTCAAATAACACTTATTTTCAAATAATCACCACTATTACAAAATGCGTTTTTCCATTTTGTGAATCATGCTTTAAATTTCAAAACATGCATCCATTTTATTACACGTTTTCGAGATGCTGTATAAGATATTTTTAATTAAAAATTATTACAAAATTATCCTGATTAAACTCCCTTATTTTCTGTAAATAATTCAGAGCTAGGCAATGGTCATTATTTGTTACTTAATAATTCTCTGATAGATTGTAAAGAACGTTCAACGCTCAAATGGAAATACTTTTCAGATTCCGTAGATGGACAAGAAGGCAGCGTTGGAGAGGTTTCCATCCAAGTAGATCTTTTTACCCATCCAGGAACCGGGGAACATAAAGTAACAGTAAAAGGTAACATTTAATATCTTCTAAAAATCTCACCTGATCACTATGTTACATGCTGTGAAATAATTTATTTACTGACCAGGTTACATTAAATAGGTCCCTTAGTAATACTTCTTCATATGCAACTAACTGATCCTGATACGTCATAAACAGATTTTCCCGTAATTTGTCTGCACATTTTTCAAATCTTAAAGAAGGACCTCAGTTTCTTGCAGCAATACACAATTTATTTCTTCTTTAGTCGTTGCGGCAAATGATCTCAAATGGAACTTGGTCTCGGGGATGTTCAGGCCGTTCGTAGAAGTGAATCTCATCGGCCCACATCTTTCGGATAAGAAGCGGAAACATGCCACGAAGTCCAAATCAAACAACTGGTCACCAAAATATAATGAAACGTTCAATTTGTAAGTTGTTAATATATTTTTTATTTAATTTTCACCTTATGCTTGTGTGAAGCGACACCGTTAAACAATGTCAAATTATAAGAAAATCGCTTTTCTGCTCATTTTCCAGATCTAAGACAAAGGGCCGAGAAAATTTTAAATAAAATTAAGCTGACCTCAAAAAAATATATAAAAAGTTTAAAATATTTTTTTTAGCAAATTAAAGGAATTAAATATATTATCGTTACAAAGGGTCTTGTGTGAGATTGTGACATATAGATATCTCCGATTTTGCAAATTTTCATTTGTTCAGTAGAGTTTAAATTTGAGCCAAAAAAATCGAAACCGAAAAAAAGCCCCCAAAGTTAGGGGTTTGAGGTTAAATTGGTTGTCGCGTGCCTGATGCGAGGTTGCCAAACGTTGCACATTTTCTTATGGGGAGCAACACAAATAATTATTCAGCCACAATTGACGACTGCATCACTCCCAACTGACGCAGATATTGCTTGAGACACGCCCAATGACCTTAATTTTGGTTCGTGCATATTCCAGCCTGCGCGCTTAAGTAACTCTTACCAAATAGAAACAGATTATCATCTGTTAGTCATTTCCAGGAGCAAATGTCTCGAAAAGAAAGGTAATGCTGTTACCGTTTTTCTTCGTACAACTGGCAGACATTGCCGCACATCCTAAGAGCAAAATAAGTCTAACAGGTGTTTTGCTTCAGTCAAAAAACGACCCTCGGAAAAGGGAGTAGCGCACTTGGCATGGCCGGCAAAAAAGCATTTTCCTTAAAGGCGAAGCACCTCAACGCTGCTCGATGTCGACGACAACGTCTATCCAGACACCGAACATTTGCCCGCACTAATCCACAATTTTGTAACAATTCCAATAAACGGTCATCATCGTGCATCGTGCATTGAAAACATTCGAAATATCCATAATAATTATTTATATTGAGATTTTAAACAGAAAAATGCAAACGACTGACGACTGATTACAAAGCTGTTCAAACAAAAGGACGTCTAATGTGTCCCGGTGTAGATTTTACTAAATATACTTCATGCTAGCACAAGACACGCCCACCGTAATACGTCAGCTTTAAAAATCTCCCAGTGTTTGGTATGCTGTATCTCCGATATTCTGGGCGTCAGCACATCGCATTAAATATACTGCGCTCCAGCTCCAGGCTTCGTGTCATCTCATTTGTATGAGTCTTTTTGAGGAAAGCGGGTGTGTAAAAGCTTGGCTCAAGCAGTAAGGCTTTTGTTTAGAATGCGAAGCAATGGGTTCGACGCCCGGCTCTTGCAAAGTTTTTTTTTATTTTTTGGTTTAGTTAGTTTTTTTGGCATGTCCTGGATGTTTTTGTTGATTGCGCCCCGCAGCGAGCGAAGCGAGCGAAGGGCATTGAATGAAAGGAAAATGTAAACGTGTTTTGCATTTCGAAAATAGGTGAAAAAGGCAATAATATACCTTATATTCCGCCGGCTTTGCTGGAGCGCAGTATATGTAGTGCGATGTGCTGACGCAGAGTATATCGGAGATTTTTGAAGCTGACGTATTCTTGTGCGTTTTTTGAAGCTGACGGGTCTTGTGCTAGCGTGAGGTATATTTTGTAAAATCGTTGCATCAGAGAGTTGCTTTCCAATGACAAATATTTTCGAGCGCGATGCTATCCTCTTTTGCTTGTTAATAATTACCTTTATGAGCTCTGCTGTGATCACCTTCATTTAATAATACACGGTCTAAAATATCAATAGAATTGTCTTTAATTTAATCCCATTAAAAAATGTAAACTAAATCCTAACCCCAATATTATAGTATGAAACTTCGACATAATGGCTGGTGCGTGAGGGAGCAGGGAAGAGAAAAATAACAGTTCCGGTGCACTATACCCTCTCCCACTTACTCGAGTGTCATAAATTAGTGCGATACGCTCCTTAGTAATTGAGACCTGCTACAAACGCGTTATTGGAAAGCGACTCAGAAAGTATACGAAAAGCACAAAAGCCATCCACGCTTTGCTGAGACGAATTCCCCAACGTCATAATGAGCCCAGGGCATGAATTCTCGAGTCATTTGAACAGCTCTATAGGAATAATCCTATTACATTTTTCAAACGTGCGATTGTTTCCATAACTCCCTTCTCTTGCCACCTATTCCAATGAACTGAGAATTCAGGCCCTGTCTTGCATAGAAAGTGTAATAATGTTTGTTTCGTTGATTCCCATCAATCTAACAACTGTGGTCAGATCGATGGTATATCCAGACCAAAAGATAAAATGGTATCAAATATAATAATATCATTAATCGTTATTATTTTAGCATCATTGGTAACGAGGAGCAGCTCGATTTCTATGAACTACATATCTGTATTAAAGACTACTGTTTTGCAAGAGACGATAGACTTGTTGGCGTAGCTGTCATGCAGCTGAAGGATATTGTTGATAAGGTAATATCGTTGAATCATACCGGTAATAACTCTAATAAAAAACAAACAATAATATTTATTAACTAGCAAACGAGAATTACTCATTATTCTTAAAAATCTGAAAAATAATAATTCGTACTTTACCAGGGTTCATGTGCCTGCTGGCTTTCGCTGGGAAAACGAATACAAATGGACGAAACGGGGTGGACCATCCTCAGGATTCTGTCGCAACGCACAAACGACGAAGTCGCCAAAGAATTCGTCAAGCTGAAGTCGGACATTCGACAAGAAGATAATCTAAACCAATAAGACAGACTATTTAAATATAATTTAAAATTATGTGTGCACCTCTATGAGCGTTCGGACTATTTATTGAAAATTGGCCCTCCTTATTCGTGTTGTTTTCAACTCTTCTCGTCACGGGTGGCCTTCTTGTGACTGTGGTGAATAGGAAAGTTATATTTTCTGACAATTATTGGTTAATTCTTGCATAGATGTGAAAATCTATATAGGAAAATATTTGCAAAAATGGCGTATATTACTGAAAATAGAATATAGGGTGGTCTCTAACGTTTCATAAAAGTGATGGAAAACTATACTATACAAATCCATTGTTTAGTCGTCCGGTAAAATTAATCTAATATATCTGTGAAACTAACAACTGATACATTTACATTAATCTATGTTAGTTCTGTTCGTGTTAAGTTACCATCATCGTCAAAACTTACTAGGTTAGGTAGTATAACCTGAGAAATTAATGTATACTATCTACATATTTTTATTTTCCAAACGCATGAAACATTCTAATAAATATTGTTTCCAATAATAATAATAATTATTATTATTATTTTATTGCCCTTCATGTTCTGGCTTAACATCATTGAAGAATTTGTACAAAATATATTTCACAATCATATTAAATTCACATTTAAAGCTGAAAGGACTTGAACCCTTTACTGCTTGGTCACTATAATAATGCAACTGCTCACTGGATATTGCAGGCAAAAACACACAGGAATGTAAGTTAGATTTACTATGGGTTACGAATCCTGCCAGAATAATAAAAAAATCTGAAAACTTGCCGGAAAAAAAGTTGCAAAGGCAGAGGGAGGCCGGTGAAACCTCCATACCCACTCCCTCAACGGCGCTTCGTTTTATGACGTTAAAGAGGTATTTGACTTTAAATCTCCTTATTTCCCACTTCTTTTTATAAATATAACCTTGAATTAAACTTCCCGTCTCTTTGATCCTGAATGATCTGGACGGCACCTGATCTTAATACAAGTAAAGGCTGCTGAAGGTTAAGTGTCAAAAACAGGGATTGATCTTATGTACCATGAATATATTTTTTTTGTGAAATCAAGTCGAAAGAGGCCCAATCCACTTTAAGCCTGCCTCTTAGTTTCGAGGACACATTGAGGAAGCTAGGTTCTTTGGCCAGCCAAATTGTCTTTGATCTTGGATTTCACTGACGCGGGGGGGGGGGGGGGGGGTCATGTAAGGTTAAAGGCACACTGGCATTTAGCATATCTCACATGTATCATGTTGAAGCGCGCCTAGACTACAGTCAATGATGTCACAAATTGTTGAGGAATGGGCAATTTAGGGAATTAGCCCTCGTTCCATTTGACCAACAATTAAAGAATATTCAAGGTTATCGGCAAAAAAATTCAAATAATCTAAAGGATGTTCCAGTCATAGCGTAAGTGCAGAAGGTGGTCAAGCGATCTAGCTTAATGTTAACATACTTTAAAGAAAGAAGCAGAGGAGAGAATAAGATGCTAGGTCAAGTAGGTGGGCCCCACCGCAAGGCCAAATGGAGTTATAAAAAAGGGAGTTGGTCAAGTCGGTGAGATTGATGGAAGTTCGTGTTCCTTCAGGTAGCTAAAGCCAGGAAGTAAGAATTGGAAATGAGAACGTGGAACGAGGCAAAATGTTGGGCAAGGCAAATCTACTTGAGGGTCTGACTGTCTACCAGGAAATGAGAATACACTCGGCTTCAAATGATATACAGTGAAGAAAACCCCGTATCTGATACCAGTTATGTAAAAGAAGGAACACTTTTTTGGTGTTGGTCGTTCAGTAGAAAGATGGTTCGCTGCGGTGAGGAGGAAAAAGGTAAGGGGTAGTAGGAAGTAGAAAAAAACGGCCTGCCTAGTCAATGGGCAGCTTTTACTACACTACTACTACTAAGAAATCTAGAATAGTCGCATTGAGCTTATCAAACTATGTACCTCCAAATCTAACCTGACCCTAACCACAACTGAAACAGAATTCAGCATTCAAGAAATGATAGCTGACTAATGTCCTTTAAATCTAAGTGTTTTCCTTTATCGTTTCCCTATGTATAGCTACCAAACATGTCTTGTTAATGTTTGTTGGTATCGCCATAGCCTGTATGAAACCGTCTTAGGCTACCCTATATATTAATGAAGATAATGACATATAATAATAAAATAATCTGCGGTTGACAAATGATATTAAATATCATTATTCAACCTGATTAACAAATAGATGTGTCTCTAAATTGACTCTCCTATTTCACCGGTCAAAACTGGCTGTAATTCCCCTGTTCCCTGTCAAATCGCTAAAAGTGATTTAAAAAAAAGCAGCTTATGCCGTATTCAAAATAA
The DNA here is from genome assembly GCA_016904865.1 of Pissodes strobi. NCBI lineage: Eukaryota > Metazoa > Arthropoda > Insecta > Coleoptera > Curculionidae > Pissodes > Pissodes strobi. The sequence continues at coordinate 1,070,144 of MU182045.1, forward strand.
GTGTTTAAATAGTTGTTACTACCTGAAAAGGACCGTCCGCCATTTTTAATGCGATGAAAACTAAGGAACTATTGTTAAAGTTACTGTGCCTCCCTCTTAAAAACGTTCTAATATAATTTTTCACTGCATGGGAAAAATCGTTTGTATAAATATTAAATTAAATTATAAAATGCAATAAAAGTATTGTTGTTCCATCATTCATGAATCATTATCTTTTAATATATTTTTTTGCTAGTACTCCAAAATCACCAAAAATTAAAATCTGATTCAATTGTTACTAGAATTAGTTTAAGATTGTTTGCTTGGTTTATATATCAAACAGAATATCCTAAATCAAGTAATGAAAAATTGAGTTTGACGATTACTCATATTGTAATTTAACATTCGAATCTCTTCTTTAAAAAATAAAACCTAAAAAGTCAAATATTACACTAGATTCTATATTCCTGGAAAAATATAATAGGAAGCAATTTCTGTTATATATTATTTAGTTGTATTCATATTTTAATATAAAATTCAACTTTTTCGATACGTTCCACAAATGAGTCATATTGAGTATACCGGGTGTCAACGAAATCGTTTAACAAGGTACCATTCAAATGTTTTTTTAAGGAGAAATTTGAAATTTTGGTTGTAGATATGGTTTATGAAAACACAAATTTTCCACTAAAAAACAAATGAATATCACTTCCGCTTTGTCCGGAAGTGAGCAGTATTTCAAATTCAACTCTGCATATATTTTTACATATTTGAATAGAGCTTGAAATCCCCTTTTAAACTATGTATCACAAGTTGTCATTTTTCCCAAATTCAATATGGAGGCATTTTGACATCACCAATGCAGTTTTTGTCAATCTGTCCATGGATATAGCAGACAAGATGGGTTTTCTTGCAGATTTTTCTCACTGTTGGAAATTCTAGATAATTGTTATAAAATTGAAGCATTTTTAGTTTTTCCTTAAAATGTCAAAATGTATGTCAATTTTTCTCGAAATTTTGAATAGAACCCTGTACATATTTTTACACATTTGGATAGAGCTCGAAGTTCCCT
>MU182045.1:1071204-1135688 GCA_016904865.1 Pissodes strobi
GACATTACCCAAGTATCTTTTGTCATAATACCCCCCAATTTATGAGAGACAAAATAAATTATCCTGCAGATTTTGAATACAGTTGGTAAATCAAAATAATTGATATAAAATTGAAGCAATTTAAGGTTATGTTTGAAAAGTCAAAATGTATCGCATTTTTTTTTTAATTTCGTATATAGGAAGCGGTAATTATTGAATACTAGCCATGACGTGAGTCTCATATTTATTGCATTGCCGAAGGAGAAATTCTCAACTTTCTGTATTATTATTATTATTTTTTAATGTCCAACGATAATATGAACAAAAATAAGAATTAACATAATAGAAATATCACATAACAAACGACAACACAATAACAACAACCAACAACATAATAACAGTAACCAAATAACAAATAAGTAATAAACAACAATACAAAATTAGGAGAACTATTCTATCAAATGTTCAATGCGCTGACCGCCGAGTTGCTGACATAACCTAACTCTACACTTCCTACAAGCAAATTCCTTAAATGTTCTTGTGAAATATTTCCAATCGCCGCCCTAATTTTGTTTTCTAATACTTCTAGAGACGGTGGAGGAGTTGCATAGACTTTCTTTCAAGTGACCCCAAATTGAAAAATCCAGAGGCGTCAAATCTGACGACCTTGCTGGCCAACGGATTGGTCCGTTGGTTCCTAATCAATTCTGACAGAGTCGCTCGATCAAATAATTAGCTACAACCCTTGAGTTGTGGGCAGAGGTTTTCGTTACCTTGTAGATTATTTATAAAATGTTCTATTTGGTTTTGTAAAAATTCCAATGGTTCGTAGAAAAATATGGGTCCAATAATGTTGAGTCCTACTACGCCTAACCAAACATTCACTCCAAAACGTTCCTGAAAAGCACCGTCTCTCATCAACCTCTGGTTCTCCTTAGCCCAATAACGAGTATTATTCCTATTAAACATCCCTAAATTGGTAAAGCTGGATTCGTCCGAATAAATAATCTTGTGATGGAAAACTGCATTTACGTCCAAATTTTTCAAAAACCAGTTTCAATAGTTAAGCCTTCTTGGATAATCGTTTTCAAATAAATGGTGGTGAACTTTGTATTTAAATGATTCAAACCCGTGCTTCTTTAAAATTTTTCTTGCAATTTGGGAAATTTGGCACTGCTCATCTATCTCTCGAGTGAATGCCAGTACGTTCAATTTCCACGTACGCTAGGACATTTATTTCAGCTTCTTCACTTACTATGAAACCTCTATTATCACCATCAACATGACCATTAATTCTATTTTTTAGATGTTCCACGAGCCAAGGATAATAATCGTATGACGGGGCATCATGGTCTGGAAACCGCTCCTAGTACAAACTTGCGGCACGCCTAGAATTTTTTTCACATTCGCCATAAATAACTAGCATATCGATTTGGTGGTCTCTTGAATAAATCATAATGCTTTTTGGCAGTTAACTACTAATAGTTATTTGTGTATTTAGAGCGTAAAGTAACGGATTGCCGCTTGAGAAAGAATGTTACCGCACAACGCGTAGCGGAGCGCGGTAATCTTTCGAAAACGGCAATCTTACTTTGCGATCGAAAAACACACAGAACTTTTACTTATTCTGAAAGTTGCAAATGAGTGTCATTTTTAAGATATTATATTCGGGCATATTTAGAGCAGGAGTGTCAGCAACATCTATAATGACGGAAAAAGTGAGAATTTACTTTTCCATTTACGATCTAGAGCGTAAAATAGATTCCGCGGCATTCGTCGATTATGCGATTTGATTTGAATTTAGTAAGTAGTTATTTTGCGTGCAGCTGTAGAAAAAAAATATTTTTATTCAAAAAAATAATATACATAGCATGGAGTATTAAAACTTTGAAACCATAGTAACTGTAATTTTTAATTTTAATGGCTTCCCCGTTCATTTGTTTCCAAAGTCTTCCAACATAGCACGGTCCCCTGTAAACCAGTAAAAATCAATGGCCCCTGCTCATTTCTGGCGTTATGAAGTGAAGAAAGCAAAAGAGGATAATGTCAAAATAATATGACTTTACGCTGAAAATCAAAAATATTCGTAAAAAATATCACCATGCCTAGGTGAGTATGCAGGTATACTAAAATACTGCTTTTTCAATTATAATTCATAATGTTGATGTAGCTCTCGAAGTTTGTCCATTTTTTTTTATGTGAGACTGAATGCCTTTAATTGGGCATTTTTCTACAGACCATCAAACATCAAACATACTTTATTTGTAATATTTAAAAAGCACAATATTCAAAATGTCGAAAAAAATCACAAGCTGCCTACATTATCATATTTTGCTTCAATCTCAAAACAATTATTTTGCATTACCAACTGTATGAAAAATCTGCAAGAAATTATACACTATGTCTCTCATATTAACGGCGTGCGATTATCATTTGTGTTTTTATTGGAAAATCCGAGTTTTCATAAACCATATCTTCAACCCAAATTTCAAATTTCTCCTTAAAAAACATTTGAATGGTGCCATGTTAAACGATTTCGTTGACATCCGGTATTTTTCTTTTTGAAAGCCACATATAAATCGTTGCATTTACAGTTCTGCCATAAAATAAACAGAATGGTACCATTTAGAATATGACTGAAATCAACTAGAAGGGTGTATAATGGAATTTGCAAAAAAAACCTAGTGTAAACCCCGAAATAACTGAGATCTTGATGTAAACTTAAAATTTAATACAGCTCTATTGAACTCAACTAATTCTAGCGGCAAAACATAATTATGATACAAAGTTATTTTATAGATTTGAAACTCCTGAATTTCCTCAATCATATCCAAAAAAGCAAATTATATATTATAAATATCGTGTCAATATTGAAGGAGGTAATACTACTTAATAGCGATTTTAAGAAGTAAAGTTCATATGTTCTAAATCACTTGAAATTAGTTTTTTTTTAAGATACTTTTTACGAACTTTAATTAAAATTTTGTACATAGTAACCTCTATGAAACAATAGTAGGTACTATTAAACAAAAAGACGGGGTGCTGCTTGTTTTTGGGTAGCAGTTCCTTTGAGCCTCCGGCAATTTTTATTTAATTTATGATCTCAACATATTTTCTCAAAATAAAAAAAAAATACAAGAAACCAAAAAATTCGTAAAGAAAATGGAAACTTTCATAGCAAGAATAACTAGAGGCGTTTCGACAAAAAGTTTGGGAGGTCTAAAGAAACCGTGACCGAAAAGAGCTACATCTTGTATTTTCTTGGCGGTATTAATCCAAACTAATTAAAAAATTAACTTTTAGCCATTTAGCCCATATGTTTATATATTTTCGACTTAGAATAGCTAGTAGAATCACCTCCTTCAATTTAACACCCCGTATGCTAAAGTGCAAAGGGGATATATTTTCAACATCACTGGAAAAATGTTGCCGTGACGTTGAGCAGGAACCAGCTTCAAACCACGAAATTATATATTTTACGTTATATCAAAAATAATTTGAAATACGTCGCTGATTGCCGCAAATTGGTGAGATAACCAACAAGTTCAAATTTAAGTAAAGATATTAATTAAAAATATTCTTGATAGAGACGCTGATAAAATCGCCTCAAGTAATCGTCCTGAAAAAATCCTCAAATTATTGTAATTTGGAAAGTTCTAACAGCGTTGTGATTGAATTAGTACGTAAGTTTTGTTTCTAATGTATCATTAATACAGAAACTCCATGCACAACTGATTTCGATGTCCTAAGTTTTACTTATTTCTTATTTGTCTATATTTTTGTATGAGCTATGTTAATAATTTGTTTATAAATCCAATGCAACATTTCATTGAAAAGCAAATGCATTATTATGCTTATATAACATGTGATTTATTGTAGACGTTAAGACTTATCGCTTTTCATAATCGGTAAAAGGAATAAGTAATGTTTGTTCAAAAACAATTATTAAGCATAGCATTCATAATCCATTAATATTATTTTGGGAAATATCTCTATAGATGTTGTAATAATTATTATAAGACGAGAAATAAATGTAAAAATATAATATTGGCATGTAAAATTACGATCAAGATTTCCCTATTATCATCTAAACTTAATGCCTTAAAAATATGTTTGCTCTTTCTTAGATTAACGTATGTAATAAAATATAAATTAATTTTCAACTATTATGTATATTTTATACAGGATCCGTCAATGGCGAACAAAAAACCCCGTACAAAGCATTCATAGAAATATTTCGAGGTATCACGCTGCGAATTTATTACTTCAAAAATCTGTAACAAAAATTAATGCTTCTTGGAATTTCGGTTCATTTTCCTATTGAAATTTTCAATGCCAATTTCTCTATTAGAAATGTTCACGTGAAAACAGCTCCATTTTTGATTGTTTTGTCTTATTATTCCAAAAAATGAATATGATAGGAATACGGAAAACTGTTGACAGATCATGTATATTATACAGAAAACCGATTTTTCCTCTACAAGTATTTATAACATATTACATACGCTGAATCAAAAGTAAGATATTTGTTTTCTCTCTGTGATAAACTGTAAGAAATTAATGTATGTGTGCGTGTCTCATTCAAATTCACCGTTTCCTTATCACCCCTACGGTTATTGAACTCAAACTTACTATTATATCATCTTAATCTACTTTTAAAATCGACAATATTTTAATTATCCTTGTAATAGTTTAATTATAATTCTTGTAATCAATCTCAAGTGTTAAGGTCTCTTATTCTTCGAACTATTGATTAAGTAGCAACAAAATATACATAGTACTTTGTAATAAACGCTTTCGAAGATAATAAATTATTTAAAGATATGATGGGTGTGTCAGAAATTGTATTCCTCATTAACGGAGTAATTGAAATCACACACAACCTCACCATCTCTCTCGACGCTAAAAACGACGAGATTGACCTTAACGCTTAAAACCACTATTAGATAGGAAAAAACACCCTTACTTTTGCGCATTTGTATTTAGATGTAAAAATATCATTAGATAAATAATATTTGATGTACTATACGAACTGACTAGTTAATTTGTCTTTCTTCTTATAAGGCAGCACATGACAATTAATCGTGTTGAAATATGTATGCAATAAGTTAAAAACCGAATATTACGTTATGATTTAGCAAAATTGGGTGGCCTTATATAGCTTTCAACTTCTCATTATAATTCATCACGTTTGTTTCGATAGTTTCAAGCGTACTTCCAAGTGAAGCGGCTTCAAATTGAATCCGAGTCAGGAATGTTCCAGTTTTTTTACCCTTGCATAAATTAGTTATAGAACTAACTTGAATCGTAAAAGCCCCGTACACGGCCCAAAATATTACAAACAATTCTTCTTTATACCCGTGCTCACAGCCATATTGCTATATTCTAAACAACAAACTTTACTTGGAACATTCGAAAGCTAGCCCCAGTCCATTTTTCCAAGCCGTTTGGCTTCAAGCCGACTTGAACTCATTGAAACAAAAGTAGCGATTGTATGCTCCGCCCAGGTGTCCTGCCTCTGAGTGTACCATCCTTAAAATCTCAAGAGAAAACCCTATACATTTTACATACACAACTATGAAATTTCTAAATAAATACACATACTTAGTTATCAAAGTTAAATATCCACTGTTAATCTAGTACTAGTACTTCAGTAAAGATATTTTAGAGCGGAATATGTCGGTTCATAGATAAATATTAAGGGGGTGTCGGATGTTGGAGGTACATACAATGAATATGGATAAATAACAACATACGAATATTTGTTTTTATTTAGTTCCACTACCACATGCGAATGAAGTAACGAGTTTTTTAGAGGAACTTTTGATTGATACATGCAGTCATTTCGATTGTATGGGTCATACCAGCATCAGAGGTATTCACTCTAAAATATCTTTGTACAATTTTATTCCTTATAATTCGGCTCATTTATTATAACAGCTAGAAAAAAGTTCTCATATGATAGATACAAGATTTTTTCTGAATATTTTAAAAATCTCAATTAGAAAAGCAAATGACGTTCGGAAATAAATTAAAGAAATGAGCAACAACTTTGTTGTTTTAAATATGGAATGCCCTACATATTCAAGTCTGATACCTCTATCTTCAAGATCAACTGAGAAAAATAAAAAAAGACTGTGCCATAAGATCAACTAAACCTGGTATATTCGGAATCGGTAATGGTAACCAGAACTGTTCAATATATGAACCATCTGCAAATAACAAAGTTAATGTTATTTATTTTCTTTGAAACGTAATTTGTCTTTTTAATTATGACTGAGAACCCTTAAAAAAAGACCTGTAACTATCATCTAAGGTTTTTGTCAGCTCTTATAATAAACTTGCTACAAGGAGTTAAATTACAAGAAATAACCCTGTACCTAATCAACAATTCTTCATTTAGCTTACCTGTTCATTTCCGCATCCAAATTTGCAATGTTTAAAAGGTCATGGAAAATGGATTCTGAATTCGCAATCGGTATAGGTTTTCACATATAGAAACTATGGGGGTACCTAAGCTAATTAATTGCTTAAACTGTACCTAAAATGTTAGGATTAGTAAATCAATAAATTCAATATAGGTAATATAAACCTAACGTGAATCTCTTAAATATTGTTTTTTCAGCACTTGTCACGTAATATGTAAGTATCACTACTGAAACTGTACAACAATTTTGATCTACGCGAAGAGTTTCAAAATTTGAGTAGATACTTACCGAGACTTTCCCCTAACAAGCACTAAACCCGTCAAAGTAATGAAAATACCACCATGCACATTTTTATTGCTACCCATTATCCAATACCAAATATTCAGCTCTTTGCAATCAATACTGCTGCCGCTCCGCCAATATAAGTGCCGCTAAAAACTATAGGTATCACTGCATCATTGATAACATGAAATTGATTCAAATGTTCCGTTTCATATAGAATAGCAGGTTTAGGTTCGCCATCACCTTTTGCATGTTCACACGAGGTTCCACCAATTTGAAAATGTTGCCCAATTTTCATTTGCCTGCCAAGAAGGCACCCAAACTAACCCTCAACACTTTTTCCACAGATAAACACTTTAAAACCGAGGTATTTAAAACGAGCTGGTACTCCGTCATGATCTAAGTAGACAAAACTGTTGAAAGACGAGTATACTGCATATAAAATATATACACACAATTAGTCCTCTGTGCAGTTTTCTAAATAAATATCGTTCAAAACTATACTATTATCGAAAAATATTCGCAAATTAACGTCAATGCAGATATTTTTCATGTAGGTATCGATTTATATCATATCAGTATTGCGATTTTCCAATGTTGCTTTTTCTGATACATCTTTATCTTCAACTTTAGAACGGACAACTTCAGGAACTGTTATGAAAGTTTGATGACAATTACATGGCATTGAAGGGATGTAGTTGGATTGGGACCATTTTAATTTTTTTTTTAATATTATGTGGATTGTCTCAAATTAGTTTCAAGTTTCAAGCATATTTTATTCGCAACACACTCTGGAAGGCAACGTGATCCGTGGATAAGATACGTGTACTCATCAAACTTCCATCTCCTCATAACCGTCAACTAAAATAATAAAGAGAGATAATTATGGGCAGTCCTACTGAGGATAGGATAATATTAATTGCTCCAACTTAATCAACAACATAACAATTTTAGCTGACGATTATTCCGTTTTAGTCGACAATGGATCTAGATGACTGATTTCCGATTTGCTATACGTATAATTTGAGTTGCAAAAAGTGTAACACGTTGACCAAAATATCTATATATCATAACATATTCTATTCATTATTAAATCATTTAGCATATTACTATCTGTATAAAAATAAAAAAAATAGTTTTCCAAATATTTCCTGGGCAGAAACTTGAACACGATTTTGTAGGCAACCAAAAACTGAGTATAAGATCACAGTTTCAATCATAGTTAAATGTACATATGTACCTATACACTTCTTATTTATTTTAAAACGTTGGAGCTTTATTTTTCACTTGGAATACCGTCTCTGCATTCAAAATTATTATGTCAAAATCATGGTTGAGTATATATGTCATATTTCTATGCCTGAAATAAAAATGCACAAAATATGTACCTTACCAAATCCTGTTCGTTTTTGCCCACTAAACTTTTGTTACTATATGATGTATCGATTAAATCTGTAAATATTAAGAATTGCTGTAAAAAATAACATTTTTAAATTATGATATAAAATGGACCATAGCTAATATAAATTTAAATTAAACTAGGTATAGTCCACTATATGATAATTGCCGCGAATCCGCAATCCAGTTTTTTAAAGTGAAACGTGCTATTTGTTTTGAAGACATCGATTATTTTCAAATCTAAAAAACACGACGTATCGCATTTATCATATAGGCAACTATATTTAGCCTACAAAAGTGCATCGCAGTCATATGTGCTGTCATTCATTTTATTAGGCTACTAAATGATTGTTTGTTACTACTCGATGTAACTTTTTATTTATCAAAAACATATTGCATATGGAAAGCCTCTAAAATAAATGGTTTTTTGTTAACTACAATTGCATTTCAATTATACCAAAAAGAAAATTAGATTTGATAATATAATACCGTGTACGTTGGTTGGTTCTTACACCAGCCGCCAGCTGCCCAGCACCACCGAACATTAAAGGCTAATTTTCATATATAGGACTGCGCACTGACTGTGCACCTACCGTGTCGTTGTCACTGTAAATCAAAAAATTGTATGTTCCATATAAAACGCACTGAAGCTCTTATTTACATTTTCACATATAGGACTGTGCTACGACCTTCAATCCTATTGTGAAAAAGTAGAATAACCGCGACGGCCGCAGCATGGTAGGCGCACAGTCCTATATATGAAAATCAGCCTTAACAAGACACTAGAAGGTCCACTCTCAGTCGACACTTTTGATGTAGCGCTTACAAAGGTGAGACGCCAGACCAGAGTACAAACAATATCGAGTAGTCACTCAGCAAAATCGTTTTGATTTTTTTACATCAAACGCAGAAGCCGCCACACACCTGCAGCCGCGAGCTGTCTGTCGGGCCCAACGTTCCAGAGAGATTCAAAAAGTATTCGCCGATGCCCTTTACTCGTAGCAGAGCCACCGCAGGTCACGAACCAGATGGATCCGGATTCGCTTAGACGCCAAACGCTGTCGGCGAAATTCGAAATTTATCTCCAGTGAACCTACCGTATATTTATTTATACCGTGGCCAGACTTTAGACGAGACGGGGTGAAACGTGACACGAAGCCTGAGCGGTTAACCAGCATTTCACCAGGTTCCGCGACGGGGCAAGGAGAGAAATACTGGGGGCGGGGCTTAGAGTGAACCTTCTAGTCTATTGTTAATGTTCGGTGCCAGCACTACCAATATGACTAATATGAGCTTGCCACCTTAGCAGATAGGGAGCTAGTTCAGTTGGATGACTCGTGTCATATCATTAGACTAACTATTTTCGCTCAATTGAGAGGAAAAGTGGTGGAACAATAAGTAGAATGATCAGAGCTCAGGGCATCGTACTGCGAATTGACACCACAAACACTATGCGGTCAGCCATTTTATCATCTGTAGTTCGTCATAGAACCTTCTCCTTTGCCTGGGTTTTTCGATTTAGGCTTTTGTGTCTCGTACTTTGCGTTTGTCACTCGATTCTAGTCAATTTTATGGATGTAACGAGCTTGTAAAATTGGATTTAAGGTCAAACATCTGCAAGTATTTTTATTACTGGCTCATGGGTGACCAAGACAAAGGAAAAAGTGATTTGTGCCTTAGTTACTATTCCATATACTTGAACGTTGACTAAATAGTTGATAAGTAAGAAAACTTAAGATTGAATAAAATTTACTCTTACATAGGTACACATTAACCTCTTTTTATGTCGTCTTACCATCTTATGATTAGTCCTCCTGATGTTGCTCTTTTTAACCATGGTATCCAATGCAATTCTTTTAAATCCCATCACGTCATTCAATTTACTTTCTTGTCTATAATATCTCTGACTTTGTCGAATCCACTCATTTCTCAATTTAAGCCAACATTGCTCCCTCCAACCATAGACTGTTGGTGTTGGTAACTATTGACCACGACAGTCTTAGTCTTTCTGTCGTGGAACCTCTTTATACTTGAAGCAGTGAGACAATGTCTCCAACGCTGCCAAACGGAATATTCTTCTTCTTTTATGACGTTCATCTTTATTTACATTTTTCTAAATTCGTCCCATGTTTCGTGAAGCTTTTCCGGCTCTGTAATCATTATTCTTTTAATCATTTTGATACGATTATGTTGTCTTTAACTTCTAGATGTTTTAATCGAACTCAGTTTACGCCTTTATTAGCCCCATTCAAATTCCAAAATAGTTTAAACTATTTAGTATATCACCCTGACTAAAGTTTGAACTTGAACTTAGGAATTCTTATTTAAAGTATCTCATATAATTCTCAAGCTGATCAGTCAGACACTCTCGGTCTCACAGCCAATTCTTTTTTTATCTAAATGAATTATTCATCATTTCTTCTCACCCATCTAAATGTACCCTATCTAAAAGCTACCTACATAAACCCAACGCCATCCGGCAATGAACGAACCCAAGCAGCATCAACTGATATACGGTGATAGATCCACCTAGACCAAGACCGAGCTGATCTCGGTCTTGGTCTGTCTCGGTCTCACACCTAATTCGTTCATCCAGTGGTGAAACCTCAAGATTTTGGCAGTAGACTTGTCAGTGTTTTTTTTTTATCTAAATTAATTCTTTATCACTTCTTCTCACCCATCTAAATTTACATTATCTAAAAGCTACCTACATAACCCCAACACCATCCAGCAATGAACGAACCCAAGCAGCATCAAGAATGACCAGATCTAGTAACTCATCAAATCTAGCTTGTCTCATATACGGTGATAGATCCACATAGACCAAGACCGAGCTGATCAGTCCGACTGACTGTCTCGGTCTCACACCTAATTCGTACATCCAGTGGTGAAACCCCAAGATTTTGCCAATAGACTTGTCAGTGTTTGTTTATCTAAATTAATTATTTATCACTTCTTCTCACCCATCTAAATTTACACTATCTAAAAGCTACCTACATAACCCCAACGCCATCCAGCAATGAACGAACCCAAGCAGCAGCGTCAAGAACGACCAGCTCTAGTAACTCATCAAATCTAGCTTGTCTGATATACGGTGATAGATCCACATAGACCGGATAATCGACACAACAATTCATTCGTGACAATACGCCTCCAATATCTTAAGACGACATTTTACTTTGGACTGAATCTTTTGAGGCAGCTTACAAGGAAAGCTTATGCCTATATAACGGACCCTTCTACGGATTATCCGCTAGTTATCGGCATGAAATTAGCTTTCTAGCAACTGATAAGGTTAAGAAAGCCGAGTGATAAAGCGATATTTTGAGTTTCGATGCTGGCACTATTATTTCGTTCGCTTCTTGCTTATTTACCTCAATAAATTAAGCCCCACCGAGGAACTGTTCCTCTTCATGCAATTTAATGAAGAAATAATTTTTTCTGGAGGGGTCCATTTTCGATCCTTAGTTAGTATCCGAGTACTGTTCTATTCAAATTAGAAAAGTATAAAGATCAGAAATTTCAGTCAGTCCAGCGATCAGCAAAGTCTTAATCCAAACTCATTCCAATAATCCTTCCTTGGCTAATGCTTTTATACAGCAAACAGCGACATACAATGTGAATCTCGACTTAATGTAACAATCATTATCGGTCGATGGATATACTATGATATATTCTGTAGTACTACAGCACCATGACTTCAGCATTATGTTCCAATGATCTCTCTGTCTTTCTCTTAATTAGAAAGTTTTTAACTGCCTACTACCTAGTTACATATATGAAGTAGTATTTTTTGTGAGGATACAAAAAAATAAACCTCAGATCGATATAATTACAATATATGCATGCATACAGCGTGTCACAAGGAGCTTGCATGAGTGGTTTTCAAGCTTTTGTATGTTTTGTATCAGATTAAGAGCTCTTTCACAGGAGGATACTGTATGCGAGATACAGAATTGCAATCGAAAACTTGGACTGCTGCATCGGATTCACGTATTTCTTCAATCAGTCATAAAATAAATAAAAGTAGGTAAAAAAATATTAAAAACAAGATTTTATTTAAATGCACTAAAAAGAAGATAATAAAATTTGAAGTAAATCAAACCCATTCTTTTGTTACATATATTAAGCATTTTTATGATATAAAAGCTTGTCGCGAGATTTTGTTGTTTAAATTTCTCGCGACAAGCTTTTAGATCATATAAAAAATTTTAATACGTAACAGAAGAATGGGTTTAATTTACTTCAAATTTTATTTTCTTCTTTTTAGTGCATTTAAATAAAACCTTGTTTTTAAAAATTATTTTTTTACTTTTATTTATTTTTTACTTTTCAGCAGGTAATATGGGACAGCAAAATCACAAATTTAGTAAATATTATATCTTTATTTATAAAACTTAGATTCGTATTATAAAATGGTAGTATACATATAATAAAAGTCATTTTGAATCCGCTATTTTGAATTTTTTGACAAAAAATGTATATTTCTTGTCCCTAAAAGCCCCCTAATACCAATTTTAAATGAAATCGTACATACTTTAAGTAGTGCCCTCACCACTAACCTTTGAAGGGTGGGGGAAGTGTAAGCAACACCATAGTTTTAAATTATCATTTGAACTATAAACGCATACCAAATTTGAAGCCAATTGGATATGTAGAAACCAGCTAAAATTGACTTGCAATATTTAACCCAAAATCGGTCATGTTGAATCCGCCATTTTGAATTTTCAAAATCTGATAAAAAAAATCATATTCCTTGTCCCCAAAAACCCGCATATACCAATTTTAATCGAAATCGGACATACTTTAAGTAGTTCCCCCTTCCCTTCCCTTGAAAGGGAGGAGGGGAGTGTAAGCAACGCCATAGTTTTATATTTTCATTTGAACTACAAACGCATACCACATTTGGAGCTAATTGGATATGTAGTAGTCAGCTAAAATTGACTTGCAACATTTAACCCAAAATCGGCCATGTTGAATACGCCATCTTGAATTTTTAAAATCTGATAGAAAATTCATATTCCTTGTCTCCAAAAACCCGCATATACCAATTTTAAACGAAATCGGACATACTTTAAGTAGTACCCCTCCCCTACCCCGGGGCGGGGAGGTGTAAACTTAACAACACTATAACATTGTATTGTCATCGGAACTATAAACACAGCTTATTCAATAACCAGCTACTCATCTTGCGGCGGCATCCTTTGATTTGGAAAATCAAGTGAAAATTTTAGAAGAGGGCCATGAGTTAATATTGTTCTAAACGTCTGGGCATCTGAATAATACTTTTGACAGTTCGTTTAATTTAAAATACGATGTTTTATCGTCTAAAATCCGTTTGAAAACGATTTTAAATGGCAGAATTGTATAAAAATCCTAAATTTCCGATCTTTTTAGGGCAATAGCCGTAGCTTCGGACAAATTTGTCGTAGATTTTGAAGGGAATATTCATTTTAAATTCAGTTCGCTTCGTGTCATTACATCGCCTGGAAAATCACGAGACCGTGACACTGAACCGCTCAGGGCACTGCCAGGATGCGCAGTGCCCGACACTCCAACTCTCCGATTTCGATAGAGATGAGTAGCTGGTTATTGAATAAGCTGTGCTATAAACGTGTACCAAATTTCAAGTCAATCGGGCATATAGAAGTAGTCCTAATTCAGCTTGCAAGATTTGATTACAGACAAACAGACAGACCCACAGGTGAAAGTAATTAAAAGCTTGTAAAATAGTCGCAGTGCCGTGCATAGGTTCATTACTATAGCGCGTAGTAAATAATACTATGACAATTGAATTTGTACTGAAAAATATCTTGCCTCTATGATCTCTTCTCCGTTGCAAAAGTATCCATGTCTGAATACGTTCATATATCGTAATGGTAATTTTGTATGCGGCACACGCATTCAGGGTCCGGCGGCTGAAGTTGCCGGGATGCAGAAATTCGGTATCGCGATACTGTATGCGTCGCTCGTGCCGTATGAATAGGTCCATTTTAATGTATGTTTAACCTGTATCTCGAATACGCGTATCTCGTATACAGTATCCTCGTGTGAAAGAGCTCTAAGGATATTCAATTTGCTGGCTGATTTATGGACATATTATATAACACACCTTTATACCTAAATTTGATTATTTTTGAGATTGTAAGACAAATTATTATTACCTCCTGCTTAATCAAAAAAATTCCCTATAGACTATAAGGCCGCTTCGGACCTGGTCCCAAGGTGCAAATTGCATAACGACCCTAAAGAAGCTGAAAAAAAAACTCGGAAATACTTAACATTTCGAGGACAAATCTGTTCCCGTTGTAGGGCATATTCAAGTTTTTAAGGTTTTCAGCCTTTTTAGAGTTACTAAATAGTAATTTACACTATGAGGCTAGGTCCGAAACGATCTTATAGAGAAATTTTCCATTAAACAAGAGTGGAGAACTAGGTAACAATGTGGCTCACAAACATGAGTCCTCCACAATATGGAACATTTGAGATATTAACATCTCGAGAGAAAATAAACCGAGATGTCTTCAAACATTCCTGTGGATGCGATTAAAAAACTTATACCAAATCTCAAAACAAGTGGATTAAACCGACTTTTTCTCGAAGAATTAAATACTGGAGATTAGCATAGCATAGCATCATATTTTAAGTTACATTTCACTTACTTCTAGCTATTCTAACCATCTAGCCTAAGAGCTTCTCCGCTCGCTATCGGCTTCTAGCAAAGAAGCTATGAGCACACGCTCTCAAACATAACCCTACGCAGTAGGGGACAGTACAGTTACATAGCGTTGAGTATAGCAATTCTTGTGATTATTCAAATTACGTGGGTTGTCCCTTCAATCGTTTTTTAGAATGTAGTTACCCATGGATGTTAGTGCTTCGTGTGCTTGTGTCGCTGTGTAAAAGAACAAATGCCTGTGTTCTATAGGAAAATCTCTATGAAAAAAACTATTTAGAAATGACAACCACAACATAAACTATATACACCTAGCACTAAAATCTTAAGATAATAGTGAAATACAGGAAGCACTTGAGTTAAAGGCTTAAATACCGTACCTTTCGACGTCAGTCGAGAAGAACTTAAGTGATGCTTGTACTATATATTGTTTATTGCCTTCGCAGGCCTCTAACAGGTCTGCAAAGTGCTCCAGTGTTTTAAGTAATTCATCCATGTTTGCAAGTGCATTAATTCTATTAGTCACAGTTTGGAGTTTATTGAACGTGTTTACTGTGTGTTGATCCATGGGTAAAGGATTGCTATTACTTACGTTTTTATGGATATTTACACTAGCGGCATTACGCGCACTGTCACTGACACTGTTTCTCACTAAGTTCTTGTCGAAGTTCGTGTTCTGTTCTGTTCCCCTGGTCCCTTGCCATGCAGGACGGGCAAGCGGAGGTGCTGGTTTGTACGTTCTGCCAGTTGAACGCTGTGGCGGCAGCAACTGGTCTACTTTATAGTTGTAAACAGGGCAGGCTAGGTCGATAGATCTATGTGCCCCATTACAGTGGGCACAATTTTCAACATTGCTGTTAATTCTATGATTTGATGGTTTCCAGCACATCTCTAGCATTTCCATGCCCATTGATAGAAAGTCTATGCATGCCCGAGTCCCTGGCACCGCTTGCACTGCATGATTGGCCTTGCGGACTTGCGGTGATCACGGGCATTCATTATAGTCTTGCATTTCGTGTTCAACTGCTCCAATGTGACTCCGGCTTCCGTCACTACTAGGTATTATAAAGGCAATCTAGTCTTCTTCATTAGAAAAATGTCCTTTATGTCCATGCTATGTTCCTCGATAAGAGCATTTCTGATTTATTGGGGCAAAATGCCCCCGTCCAAGCCTTTTAGTACAAATGCGTGGGTTCTGATAGATTTTTCAGCGTACGAATGGTACTCCATCACTGTGCTATCAAACATACGCTTCAGGTTGATCCAGTCTTTGCTTTCTTTACGCCACACAATTACTGAATTGCGCGTGTATTTCAGCTTATAATTCCGTATGTTTGCAGCCCGCAGGCTAGCCGGGAAGTCCTGGTGGTTGTTCTGTCCGCCCTTGATGACGATTGGCGGCGGTGCAGTTGGTTTTGCACGGAGAGGAGTCTTGGGCTTCGGTATTACTCTTCTCGGTAGAGTTGTTTGGGGTCGAGACGCCTTACAGCTCCCGTCATCTTCCTCATTGTCACTAAGCGGTTGAAAGCGATTACTAGTCTTAATTGCCGGTTCACCGCCTACATCCAGGTATACTTGTTTGATACTTCGCTTGATTTTCAGGGTCTTGAACGGTACCTTGAATTGACGAGTCGAGGTAGAGGCTTCGGGCCCGGGCTCCATGGGCCTGTCCTCACAGGTAGTATGGCATGTGAGCGGAGCTTGGTTTGCCGTGGTGAGTGCAGCCTCTTTAACTACTGCACCGTCACCTGATTCTGTAGAGGTCAATTGAATGACGTTTTTTGCTTCGTCCTCAATCACGCCACTTATTTGCCGACTTCGGAGTTTGAACTTTCGGTTACTTTCTTCTTCTTGGAATAAGTTGGCGATTGCTCGATTTTTCCTTTTACTAGAACTGCTGTAGAGGTTTGAGACCTTTTCGTTTTCTGACCATAATAAATTTTAGTGTGGAGAAATGTTGGGAAACACAATAAAACACTACATTAGTATTTTCACATTTACTATACGCTCTAGCACGCCGCTAGTTTTATTCGAGAATAAATAAAATAAAACACGATTCGCTCTGTCTGCTCTAGGCAATTAGAGCCAGCTGATTTAAGCAATCTTAGCCTTACTGTCCAGTGTCCCCGGACAGGTACCGCACTCTTAGAAATATTCTTATTTCCAAATGAAAGTCCTTATACAAAGTCTTCTTTGCTTTGAGATATCTAAAACCTAGTGTTAGTTTGGTGGTTATAAGGTGTTCTAAAACCCTTAACTTATTCCGACGATAAAACGTGCTTAAAAATTCGGCCAATTATTTTCTGACCTGTCCTGTCAACCGTGATCACGTTTTAAAGACATTTTTTTATTAAAAATTAAACCAACTTGTTAATTATAATGGCAATTTCCCTTCATAAATTGATGCAAAGCAAGAAGGTACGATAATATTCGTCAGTTTTATGGATACTTGAAGAATATAGAGTTTAGACTCATACAAGTATGAATCAAACACCTCCATTTTTTACAAAAACAATATTTATTTGACGATGTCGTTTAAGAACCTAAAAATATTAAGGCTTTTTATAAATATATTTACAGACATTTCTATATACAATACTTCTGAATAACAAAATTCATTTACACTTTATTTAAAAATTCTATACGTGGATGTAAAAAATTAACAGGGACGAAAACCTAACAATAACAAATATTTACAGAGATGAAAAATTTCTAAATGTACATTTTACAAAATTTACAATTCAGTAGAATATTTGGATAAAAAATTACGCAAAGTACTCAGAAATGCACTACCAGCTAACATTCAAACCGCTTGAGATATTACGGAATATTTTGAAGAGAAAAACTCATTCAATTTCCTTAGTGGTGGCTATGCTACACCTTGGATTATTCCTTGAATGCGAAAGAAGTGCAGGAAGATCACATTTTAATTTATACTTATTTAATCTAGTTTTGGGTACATTCGAATTAACTGATTCAAGACCATTCTTCTTTATTAAGACAGAAGTTTTGTCATTTATTTTAAACCGAGTGTTTTAAATGTTCCCAAAACTTGGGATTAAACTTAGAATAAATAAATACCATTTTAAGCTAAACCCTAAACTGCTTTTATTTTGCACTAAATTCTCCCTGATAAGTTCAGTTATTAGCGATCGATTTGCTCTACTGAACGCATTAGAAAATTTGTTTTAAAAAACGTTTTTTTTAATTTTATTTGGCTTAAACTTTGCCGCGATATCTCAAGCAAGTCAAAAATTAGCAAAGGATGAGACGAACATATCTGAGCCACACTGTATATTCAATGCTTACAAGAGGGTGAATGTTTGTATTTTGATTATACTTTTTAGATAGTGGGCATATAAAAAGAAAAATTAGGTCGAAGATGACGTCAGTTTTATCGACCATCTATAAATTATTTGCTACCATGAACACACCATTGTTAAGACATTAAAATTTTTTAAATCTTAGGTATAGATAAAGCACTTTTAAATTTCCAACTATAAGATATAAGCATATTTTCCGAATAACTATTGTTTTTCTCTAATCGATTTTAATAAAGTTTTATTACTATGACAGGACAATATGTCATAGACAAATGACGTATTATGGTGATAAAATAACTTTTTGGAATAAAAACCCTGTCCGACTGTCAATATTCAGGGAGTAGGAATACATCCATGCCTTATTTTAATTTTAAAGACTTACACTCAATTTTACAAATTAAATCCAATGAGACCAATAAAAGGAGTAATACTTATGTAGATAAATTAAATTACCCCAACCTGAAATGCATCCAAAAAAGGCAATTAAAATTAATTTAAGTAAGCATTACCCAAAAAAATTATAATTCTAGGTTTTATGAGGCACTATTGACCATTTCCTAATTTAAGAGAACATTTTTCCTTAGAATTAAGCGGTATGTATGCTTTTCATTAAACCGTTTTTATATTGGAAACAAGCTTATACTGATAATCGTATTACACAAAAAAATTCAACCATATTTAAAATGCACTAATATGTGGAAACAATGACAACGTGAATATTTTGAAAAACCTCGATTTGTAACTTTTTCACAGCACAACAACATTAAAAAAAGACCCTATATAACCTACATATCAAAACACGATGTTTTCAGTAATATTTATTAATTGTTACTAAGATGTAATGGGATATTTACGACCGTCATACAGAGTGTTCGAAAAATAGACGGAGATATTTTAGAGGGTGATTCCTTGTTAAAAAAAAATATCAAAAAAAGTTTCTATAAATATGGGTCCGGAAATGCAGAG
The DNA here is from genome assembly GCA_016904865.1 of Pissodes strobi. Classification (NCBI taxonomy): domain Eukaryota; kingdom Metazoa; phylum Arthropoda; class Insecta; order Coleoptera; family Curculionidae; genus Pissodes; species Pissodes strobi. Next base: position 1,090,257 of record MU182045.1, read on the forward strand.
TTTTCAAGATGCAGGATGTTAAATAAAAAACAATAAAAAATTTAATTATTAATGTCTTAAAAAATATTTACTGATTCTGTTGAAATTTGGCAATGTTATTTGTTGTATTAAGAGGCTAATTTAGCCCTAAATATATTAAAATTATTAAGTCCAATGGCGTCACGGGGGGGCACATTAGCGAATATTATTATCAAAAAAATGTACGCCATTACCTTTTTTGTAACTTTAATATTTTTGTTTGATTAAGCATCTAAAAATACAATTTCTTTGTCTCTAGTATTCATTTCGTTTTCGAGAAAAAAAAACCGTTTTATTGCATGCCACTGGACAAAATTGGTTTAGCAATATTTGCTAAAAAAAATCACAAGTGCCTTCGAAAACAAATAATCATTTCTGCATGGAGGTTTGACATTTGCGCGTCAGTTCTTTTAGAAAAGAATTATACAGGTAATTTCAACAGAATCGGTCAATGGATATTTAAGATAATAATAAAAAACTAATTTTTAAAAAAAAACTTTGAAAATGTAATAAACTGGTCTATATTTTTTTCCTCGAAAACGAAACAAGATACGAAAACAATTCAAGAAGCAAAAATGTTTTATTGTCAGTTGTTTAATACGAAAAAAATCAAAATTTTGTAAAAAAAAGTCAGTGGCGTACACTTTTTTGTCAATAATATTCGATAAGATGCCTCCTGAGACGCCACTTGACTTCATATTTTTATTCTAATTAAGCTCCATATTATTACAGACAAGACTACCAAATTTCAACAGAATCGGTCAATGGATATTTAAGATATTAATAAAAAAAACCGATATTTTTAAAAAAAAGTTTGGAAATGTAATAAACTCGTTTTTATTTATTTTTTCTCGAAAACGAAGTAAGATACGAAAACAATAATTCAAGAAGCAAAAATGTTGTGTTTCTAGTTGCTTAATACGAAAAAAATATAAAATGTTTAAAAAGTCAGTGGCGCACACTATTTTATCAATAATATTCGGTATGATGCCTCCCGAGACGCCACTGGACTTTATACTTTTATTTTTATTAAGGCTAAATGATTATTACAAACGAGACTACTAAATTTCAACGGAATCGGCCAAATGATTAATAAAAAACCTTTGAATCGGTTTTTAAAAAAAAATTTGGAAATGTAATAAACTGGTTTTTATTTTATTTTTTCTCGAAAACCGAGCCAGATACGAAAACAATTCAAGAACTGTTGTATTTTTAGTTGCTTAATACAAAAAAATATAAAATGTTTAAAAAAGTCAGTGGCGCGCATTTTTTGTGTCAATAATATTCGGTATGATGTCCCCCGAGATGCCACTGGACTTCATATTTTTAATCTAATTAAGGCTAAATGAGCTTATTATTATAGATAACACTACAAAATTTCAACAAAATAAGTAAAAATATATTTAAGATATTAATAAAAAACATTTTTTTTTACGTTTGACACCCTGTATCTTGAAAACTGCATTTCCGGACCCATGTTTAGCGAAACTTTTTTTCATTTTTTTTAACAAAGAATCACCCTCTAAAATATCTCCGTCTATTTTTCGAACACCCTGTATATGGCTCTCCCCCATATTATCTGTACCTACCCATCTACTTCAATGTCACCTAAAAAAAAATGGGGAAAACCATCCGTCGTAAGCACCTACTGATGCATATTTGCTTCTACGTAGCTGTTGAATTTTTAATCAATTTTAATTAAAATTACTTGAATACATTGAACGTCTGAATATACAAAATTAGCCGCTCGTACATCGTCCTTCATGGATATATGTATTTATAAAACTTCGTCAACGCAAGTCATAGAATAATCACTTATAAATGCCTAAAATTTTAAAATATTTTAAAACCCAGGACACGAATGTCTCAAAAAGAAGATTTATTACTGGTTAGTGTCGGACTAAACTGCTTTTTAAGTTTTAATATATTTGAGCACTTGAAATATAGTACAGGCCAGCAGCATGCATTAGATCAAAACTATCAGTATTCAGACACGAGTCAATTGTTACTATTTTTTTGAATAAACTACTTCACACCATAAAAAAAAATAAAAATTAAAATGCATTGAACAGGTCAGCGTCAATTTACTTTTAAGGAATGACTAGGTACAGAGGGTCTATATAGGCAAAAGCGTCAGAAAACAGGTAACTAAACCAGTGGTAGTTAGGTGAATGCATAGCCTACACTCTAAAATGATGTACAAATTGAAACTTATACGACGTTGGTCTAGTGGCAAAAAGTAGCCCTTTATTATAGTATAGGTGCAACGAGATCGATACTGACTGGAGCCATGATGCTACCTACTCCTGGACCCCCTACCGCTTCACCTACTGATAAAGGGGAAATACCCAATAATCAAGTGCAACCTAAGATTTGTCATAAATGTCACAAGTAGAATAATTGCACATACAGGAGAATGTAAGACGTCTCAACGAATCTCCCTTCAAAATAACGATCTTGGATCGCAGGGAATACCCGAGCTTCTAAATGAAGACCTAACCTGAAACAACACTGACGAGACCGCAGTCGGTAATGAATAAGGGATATAAGGGGTGTCAATTTGAGAATTTCCCACCCTTAATATCTTTCTTGCGGTTAAAAATATGAAAAATCGGAGACACGTCAATTTTATTTATAAGGGGGACACTTTAAATGGATATTTTTAGCCTTCTTGTTTCAACCCCCTAGTCAAGTGGCACATCGTTTTAAAGGGCTTTCAATTCTATTGATAAATTCAAAAATCCGTTGTTTTTTAACAAAAAAAAAACTGTTCAGTGATAACTTTTATTAAGTGCATAAAGTGTGAGAATGGTTTATACTCTTCAAGAAAGAACTGAAATTATTTTCATTTATGGAGAGGTTGGAAAGTGCGCACGAAGGACGGCATTGGTTTTCAATGAAAGAAATCAAAATCGTGAAGTAAGTCACAGATATGTGCTGGACTTGGTGCAAAGTTCTCCGAAACTGGTTCGGTGAGTAATAGAAAAAGAAATAACCTACGAGTGATGAATGAAGCTAAAATTGAAGTTTTTGGATTATTTGCTGCAGAGCCGACCAACTACTTGCGGAGAGTAGCAAAACAGACAGGAATATCACACGAGACTGTAAGAAAAGCACTGAAAATGCATAAACTCCATCCCTACAAAATGCAGTTACTTCAAGAACTCTATGACGATGATTTTGATGGAAGAATAGAGTTATGTGAATTCATGAGTCGTCAACGCCATCCCTAATATTCTGTCGAATATCTGTTTCAACGATGAATGTTTCCTTTTTCTAAATGGAAATGTTAACAAACAAAATTGTCGATATTGGAGTGACGAAAACCCGCATATTTTTCGAGAAGGCCATACACAATATCCTCAAAAAGTTAATGTTTGGGCTGGTATTCTTGGAAATACCTTTATTGGTCCTTTATTTATTGAAGGAAACTTGACAGGTGATCTGTACCTTAATATGCTTGAAGAGACTATTGATCCACTTATCACCCATGAGCTAGAAACTCAAATTGATGCAGAGGGTAATTCAGTTTTACAGGAGGATTTGTTAACATTCCAGCAGGATGGTGCTCCACCTTATTATTTTCTTCCGACAGTGGTTAAACGAGTGATTCCCGGATAGATGGATTGGCAGACGGGGATCAATCGAATAGCGTCCATGATCACCGGATTTAACACCCTTACACTTCTTTCTTTGGGGACATCTTAAATCCATTGTTTATAAAACACAACCTGCTGATATTGATGATTTTAAAAGGCGAATTGCAGCAGAATGCCGGTCAATTACCGGTGAAGTTTTCCGAAATGTTAGGGAGGAGTTCAAAAACAGACTTTATTATCGTTTACAGGAAAATGGACAACATTTTGAACAACTTATAAGATAATGCCTAAGTAGATTTATTGTAGAAATTTTTCTTCCGCAAATAAAGTCATTTTTGTCGAAGTAAAACAATCAATAAAGAAATCAATTGTTTAAACTAGATTTTCTTCATGTTATTCAACGATTTTAACGGTGTAACCTACTCTTCTAATAATTTGTATTACAAGCAAACCCAATGCAATAATTTTTGTGTAAACACTAACCTGAAAACCAAAATCTCAATACAGGCAAGTTTAATTGTTTCAGCAACTTTGAAACGCGATTATTCGGAAACCTCGGGACAAAAAGTAACAAAGTAGGATACCACTGAAAAGAGAATTGAACGCCCTTTAAAACGATGTCCCACTTGACCCCCATTCCTATTTAAGATTCTAAGGGACGTCTACCCTTCCTAATGGATTGGAACAAGAAGGCTAAAAATATTTATTTAAAGTGCCCCCCTTACAAATAAAATTGACGTGTCTGTCCGACTTTTCATATTTTGCAAGAAAAATATTAAGGGTGGGAAGTTTTGAAATTGACACCCCGTATGGAATGAGACCAAACAAAAGTACAGATTTGCTTGGGGACATCATGTTTCCGATATTCAGACAGAAACCTTTGCCATTCTTTAATTCGTGGTGGAAAAGAGTGCACGAGAATAATCCACATGCTCCGACAACTAGGTAGCCCTGAAAGCACTCACCTGCAGAAGGGTACATTCTTGGCTGGCATTGAAACGCCTAGGGGAACGAAAACATAGTTAGGGTCGTGAATAATTTTATACTATTGAAGTATCGATACTAGTGTGTATTCTTGCGATGCTTATTGTACACTAATAAATTTAGTAATATCCATACCAACGTAACTAACGCTAGTCTGCCTCTAAGTTATTACTAACATTCTGGTATTTAGAATGCTAAATTTCCTTGGGTATAAATCACAAAAAACTTGTTTCCAAGCAAAAAGTTAAGCTGACAGCTCATTGTTCAGTTGTTTTCTAAAAAATTGCTAAAAAAGTGCTAACCCAAATTAACTCTGAGAAACTTCTTGTTTAACTTACGAAATTTTATTTTAAAATAGAATACTTTTGTGTGTCGACCCTAGTAGGTATCGATACCCAGCTACCGATACTCGTATTGGAAACGGGTATCGATACTTTTCTCACGATACCACGACCCTAAACATAGTAAAGCGATTTTGGGAACCAAATTACAATGCAATTCAAGGAAACGAAGAGACTGGCGCACTGGCAAGAAGTGGATCAGCATGGACATCACAGACTCAGCAGCAGCAGCTCCCCAGAGTATGTGGCGACTAATGAGATTATAGGCGTAACATAGTCAAGTCCAAGACACCATAAGGCATTTATACGAGGATCTAGATCAACTTCAAATAAATAGTACAGCGCACTGGCACGAACGAGGTAGTCATCAACAAATTTTCCAAACAAGGGAACTGCATAAATTTACGCAGGAAACAAAGATTTGGGTGTAACAAAAACAAGGGGTAAACATAATAAGACTTTTTAGAGTGTTATGCACCCGGGATTGGGAAGAGAAAAATCATGATTGAATAAATAAAGGAGGTAAAAAATTTACTTTTCTTCCGACTTGCGCGTATATTAAACATTTTAATATTAATAAAATCCACTGTGGCTATACACAAATGTGAACATCGAAGCCTTGACATGCGATTTCTACGATATTTTACATACATACGATTGGAAACTAAAGTATCTATGATGAAAGTAGCGAAAGAAGAAATATTTCCTCTCCATAGGCAAGAAACTCATCATTTCTTGCTTATAAAGGTGGGTAAATAAGAGTAGCAGAAAACATATTATTTTATTTAGAAAATATCACCAGTAACTTGAAATCCCTCAGAGCTCACTCTCCTCCTTGCAATCCTGCACTCCACACCCACAACTGAAAGATAATAAGGGTAATCTACACAACAGCAAGGGTAGAACGATATGAAATTTGGCTAACATGAAGCTAATATAAACAATTACATCTAAGAAAATCCAAAAATGGAAAGGAAAGGTATTATACGAATTGAATCCTGGAATATAAAAATATTCAATAGCAAAGATCAATAAATACTGAATGAGTTAAAAGACAATAACATCGATATTTGTGCCCTACAGGAAACTAAGATGAAGGGTAAAGGACAGAAACAGTACGAAAACTATACTATAATTTACAGTGGTGTAAAAAAACAAGAAAGAGCAAAAGAGGGTGAGCGATAGTGGTTCACAACGAATACCAGAAAAACATCGAAAATTTATTTACACATCGTCACGAATATTGGCAGTTCAATTAGTCGCAGAAGACCAACAGCTAACAATAATCTCCATCTACGCACCAGAAGATAATAAACCTAAAAATGAAAGGGAGGATTTCTTTAATCAACTACAGGATGTTATTGAATCTTTCCCACACAACCAACCAACAGTAATCCTCGGCGACTTCAACGCTCGCATAGGAAAAGAAGTGATTCCCGGTATAAAGCAAAGATTTAACGAAAGTACACTAAATAATAACGGGGATCTAATGCTTAATCTCTGCTCTCTCAACAAATTGCGCATCAACAACACTTTCTTCGACCATAAATACCAATACAAATACACATTCTCCAACACAAGAGGTCAGACATCAGCAATTGATTACGTGGTTACCAATAGATGCAAACACCCCAAACAAATATTGGATATTAGAACGTTAAACTCAGCGAACGCAGGAAGTGACCATAGTTTACTCCTAGGAAAAATTAAATTAACACTAATTCCAAAAAGGGACAAAAACACAACAACTAAGGTAGAAAAAATTAATATTGAATCACTCTGGGACCCAGCCACAAAAGATCTGTACCAAAAAACTCGAAGAAAAAATCAACACAAACCCAAACAAAAATGGGAAGATGTAAATACTAGCTGGGAGAAATTAAAGAGAAATATCAAGGAAGCTGCTAAGGAAGCTTTAGGTGACCGAACTAAATACAATTCCAAAAAACTAAATAAGACCCCATGGTTCTCTCAAGAAGTAAAAAATAAATGCAAGAAAAAAAAGTTAGCCTACGTAAAGTACAGATCCCTTAGAACAGAAGAGTCTTATGAACAATACAAACAGATCCGAAACGAAACATCAGCACTAGTTAGACAAACAAACGACGAATACTGGAAGAATTTTTCGAAACGAATGGAAAGCGATTTCTACGGTCTACAGAAACAAATGTGGCGGTTCATCAGGAACCAACGAAATGAAACCAAAGAACTAAAGGAATCAAAGCCAATAAAAAAAGAGACGTGGACCCAGTACCTTACGGATCTGTACAAAAAGGAAGAACACATAATTGAATTGAACACACCAGAGATAACAACAAACGAAGTAATACAAATAGAGGACTAAACGTGTAATTTGCCCTTAAAAAAATTAAAAAAGTAAAAGCCAGCGTATGGACGATTATCGAATGAACTATTGAAGTATGGGGGATCGAGACTCATCCAACAACTCGTAATTCTTGTCCGCAAGATTCTTCTCGTTCATAAAATCCCGGATGAATGGCGATCGAGCATCGCAATCCTCATGTTCAAAAAAGGCGATAAGAAAATCCCATTGAATTACAGAAGCATAAATCTATTGAACACCAGATCAACTTAGGTCACAGAAGCATAAGCAGACCTAGAAAAAGATGGAGCCACAATTTGACACCTGAACAGGCATGGTAACGAGGTTAGAACAGGCAACTTTCTCCTAAAATAGAGAAGGAAGAAGAAAATTCGTGAGATAATCCTAGTATAAGGAGGTTTTGTTTGCCTAATTGTTTATTGCATATATTTTCCCTAGGTAGTCTTCAACATTTACGATGGGTTCAAATGCTTTTTCTATTTCTTGATTGCCCTATTTTTCTTCTTTTCTAGTATGTAATTTTCAAATTCGCACGTAATGGGAAAACTCAGCCAAATAATATTATTATCTCGAAACAGCTACGACTGCTCTCCACGGGAACACTTTTCGACTCAAGGAAGGAATTATTCGAGCTAATGGAAATCTGGTGAAGCAAGTGGATGTTCGGCCAAAAAGGCACATACATCCTGTTTGGCATGGTTTTGGGTAGTAAATAGCTACAGTGATAAAGAAAAATTAAAAACACAACTCAAGATAAATTTTAAAAATTAATAAAAGAAAATTTTATGACAGCCTCTCAAAAATATAAAAATGTGTAATTATTTGTAAAATTCTTAGCCGTTACAAACTTCGCTTGTATCAATATTAAAATTTCAAAATTATGAGTTGTCGTCATAACACAGAGCCGCAATGCACGGTTGTTATGAAATATTTAAGCTTATTCAACCAAATTGCCATCTACTTCTATTTAAGTAGCTTGAGATATATTACTGGTCATTTAAACCTAAACCGCAAATCTATAAATTCTTAGTTCATAAATTTAATTCTTGAAAGACAAAACAGTTTAAATAGTTTTGTAGAAGAATAATTTTATATGATCAAAACTACACTAACGGTTCTGAAAAATACAATACCTAAACCCTCATGTAAGAATTTGAAAATATCTCAAGCTCTGCGTACATATAACAGAAACCTCTTAGGTCAACTTGTAATTAAGGTACAATTTTCTCTATAGGAGGGTTTCTTACTTCATCAAACATTCGACAGATTTGATTTTGATCGAAATGCCGATTACTACCCGTTATCTCCCTTACGGATTAACAAACACTCCTCTTCTTCTGGTTGCATGTTGTCTACGCGACAATAGGTTCTGTTTTTAGTTCACGATCAGGAATATTTGGCTATATGTTATGACGTAAATCCCCCAGACCGCACCGCACACGTGCAATAGAATAGTGAATCTTTCTCAGAGTTATATCAATAGTTTGGTTTATAAAAATACACAGAGTAGACACATCAGTGTCAGTCTCGCCTGACCGTTTAAAGTTCCCGGAGAAAAAAAAACCTTTAGATCATTTTCACCTCGACTGAAACCTGAGAGGCTCAAATAATGATCACTTTTCTTTGAGGTTGAAAAACAATCATCCCATGAAATGTTCATTTAAGAGGTACAATAAATATTCGTCTGATATGTCCAGTCATTCAAAAACCGTAAATATGTGCCACGCACAAGAACTAGCAGAAACCTAAGAAAATAAACGAGAAATACCAAGTAGTGAGCTTAGAGTTTCCCCCTGACTCAGATGATATCCGGATATTAATGATAAAAAGCATTGCAACCGTTGAAAACAAAAATAAAATATGAATTAAAAGAAGTGTCAATTTAGGTGTAGGAACCTATCGAAAAAATGCTGTTAGAAGATAACTACATTACAAACAAGAAAGTTAAACAAGTTACCAGAATAAACTTCACTGAGGATATGAAGGTTCAGAAAGAGAGTGCCCCAGCACATACCTACAAATGTTCTATTAAATATATGTGAGATATCCAGTCGACTACACTATTACTGTCACTTTGTTAGGGCTGGTGGTGGATGATGGATTGAGCTAGTCCAATCATGTAGATGGAGTGGGTAAATTAGCAGATGCCATATTTTTAATTAGATAGAAATTTTGAAATAAAAATGTACAAAAAAAATAACGAGATGTTTCGGAGTTATTTTCACAGAAAAATGATATTTATTGCATACTTTAAATTCACAGGTTGATTTGCAATGCCAAAATCCCACTGGAACTTAGCATTTGACAAAGTAATATAGTCATAGTTCATAGTCGAAGAAGTCAAAAAGTGTCTATTATACTACTGCCTTTTTTCAACCCAAGAAATCCTAAGCACACATTTGAATATAGGTTGAGTGGGGCGGCGAGGGTTAGCATAGGAGGCTTGGGAATTGTATGTTTTTAGAGTACTGATATTTTGCTTAATGTATTAAGACTTTTAAGACATGTCATAAATATTTTTCTACATTATGCAGGAATTAAAAGACTGATAATCCAATAGTGCCAAAATTTTAGCCAAGAACTATTAGCTAGATCAATAGATCAACGGCAAATGAAGCTAAGGAAGTTCATATTCATCTCGAATCGAAATTACCTACCTAATAATATTTAGGTATAAAAAATATTGCAGATACGTATAAGTCGGACCTCTTGAATGGAAATTCCACTTTGAAGATTACGTCACATATTCTTTTATCAATCGGGCATCGAAAATTGTAAATTATCAATATTTCAATTTAAAGTACGCAGAACTGATGAGCTGGTTCTAATGAGCGCAGAGATATTGGAACTGCCCAAGCACAATACGAATATAGTCCCGTGCCATCTATTGTTGTTTCCTTTATAAAAAAAAACCCACTTGTTCAACAGATCCGATGAACTAGTACAAATAGTGCAAACTCGCTGGCCAATAATAATATATTAATGTAGAACCTCGTCGAGTAGAACGGGTTGAACCTGATTATACATCTAATGAATAAGAAACCCTCGTTACATATAAAACTTTCTCGCCTAACAGTTGGTACCGGCAGTGTACGGATGGATGGTTTGACGTCATCACTCCTCCCGAAGCGAAAACTTCTTTCTCCTAACTCGTCTTGTAATAAGCGTATTATTTTCATTGATATGACCATCGATCTCCACGAGCCCGCCAATGGACCCATTCTCTGCGGGTTGAATCCGTCAATCACTTTCTGATAACAATTTTTTCCTTTTTTTAGCTTGTTTTGGTTTTACTATTTCTTCTTCCTGCAAGTGAAAAAACTTTTGTAGAAAATTGACATTTGTATTATCTTTACTTTCTTGATTTAATACTTGCAGTATTAAATCAAACCAGGCTAAGGTCTGTGATTTCTTTAATAATTTTAATTGTGTACAGACTGTCACTGAAGCATAGAAAAGTGATTTATATATACACGAAATAGAACTTTCACTGGATTTATCCCCTCCACTTTTTGTTTTAATTCGTGACTACACCGCTGTGCGCTTGCATCGCCGTTTTTCGACGTCTTGGACGTGCGTCACAAGAGTCATGTCAGTATTGTCAGTCATGTCAAATTATTATTGTATTTATTGCATCGAGTTTGTTTTTTGAATTAATTTTGCACTGATAGTAATCAACTGTCTAGCGGGACAATGGAGTGAATAGGGGTGCTGTGTTGGGTAAAAAGTGTATAAAAATAGAAAATAATGAATTTCAAAAACGAATTTTGTCAAAAATATGTGTCACTTTTATAAATATTCCAGTGGCATAACAAGGTTAAGGAAAAGAGCTCCACTGTCCCATTGCAGTTGATTAATTGTTTATCATTCTACCAATATTTCATTTCCCGCATGGCCCTCCGCTCGCTTCGCTCGCTCCTGGCGCGCAACCAAACAAAACTAACCCAAGGCTTGCCCAAAATGAGAAAAAAAAAACTGAATTGATACTGTCAAAAATTTTAGTCTTTTGCACACGTGAAACTCTATTTTATTTTTTTGACACAAAAGTATGAGTTTCCGCAAAGCAAAATGTAATGTACTGCACTTCTATAAGTCAGTTGCATCCTTAGGTAACATCAAAATTCAAAAACTAATGTGACAAATCATCTAAAAAATTACCGTGATGTGATGTTTGCCAATAGGTAATGCAAAAGGTCAATATTTCACATTCCTGTATTACCAATGTTATTCATATCTTTTATTACTTACTCTTTGAAATCCTTGACTCACTTCTGAAACCACTCTACTGCTTACTGCTTAAATCATGGAGGTATAAACTCTCTTCAATAATGGCAGTTCACCATTTTAAATAATATTTATCTGTTACAGACATTTAAGATGAATGAGAAATTAGAATAGCTGCCTCGAGAACAAGTGTATAAGAAGTACTCTTTCTATGACCATTGGAAAATAAACAACTTTCGTCACATTTTACCTGAGCCGAAAACATCATATGTGTACCTACTTCTGTAGTTTGGTCGATTCCTTCCGACTCGCCCTGTAGTTATTGAAGACGTTTTTTTATTCCTTGACATGCGCCAAAATTCTAAGTTACAGGTTGGTGTTATGAAAAAGATATAGCAGATGAAAATTCACCTTTGTGGAAAGTCATCCGCATCTCAAACCAATAATTACATACAAATTCCGCCATGCCATGCTATCGGGAAAAAATGTATATGTGCAAAAGTCCAATTAGAATTTTTATGAAATATAATGGTGCAACTGGACATAGTTAAGCATATCATAGCAGAATATTTAATTTTGTGAGTTAGGCATTAAAGAAAAACAGATTTTATCAACATCATTAAAATCAGTAATAAATAAATAATTAATAAATGTGCATATTATTTACCTACATTGATATATTGTTTTATTTATCACCAATATAACTGGTTATCAAATATTTGCTAAATAGTAAACATTTGCACAGTATTCCGAACTTTCTGAAATTGCTATTTTTTAAAAACTCTTATTTCAAAACTTAATTTTTTACAGATTTTACACACAATTTATTCCAAAAATGAGTTTTGGAATGATAGTTACTCAAAATAGCAAATTCAGAAAGTTTCGGAGCATTGCTCTGTTTCAAAACAATTAAAATTTCAAACCAGACATCATTTGAACGGCCCGCCAAAGATTAGTTCAGTGACTACCCCGCTATGGCAGCACAGTCACAAAAGTCGCTGACAGATACAACAGAAGTGAGTGTTCTATTTCGTGTATATATAAATTACTTTTCTACGCACTGAAGTGCAGTTGATAATGGCAATTTACTAGATATATTTATATATCTAGATGGCAATTTACTAGATATATTTATTGTCCAGCCACCTGAGCTAGTAGAGGATTGTTATGTATGGTATTGGGGATCATAAATCGGTGCTTTTAAAGCAAAAAACTCAAAAAAGGAAAAATAACCCATGTAGATTACTCTTTGATTATAAAAAAGCAACTTTAAATTTACTGAACTCTTACATTTCTGATCAATTTCATGACTGGGTATCAAAACCTGGTAATATCGAGACCAGATGGTTGGACTTTAAAGATATTCTATTGCAGGCTAGGAGATTGTTAGCTGTAAAGTTAAGCTTAATGCTGAACCAACCTATTATACAAGGTCTATAAAAATCTTAAAAAGAAATTCATGCTCATAGATACCGCATGAAAGGTCGTTATCATTTAGATAAATTCAGGGAGTTGCGTAGAAAACTAAATAAAGAACAGTATACTGCTTAAAAAGAGTACTTATTTAAACATTTTTAATCAAAATGACAAATGTTACCAATGGAAAAAGTTATACAACTATATTTCATCTAAGCTAGGTTCAAGTAAAACTATTCCTTCCCTGACTGTCGGTAATAAAGTCCTTTCATCTGCTAGTGATAAGGTCAATGCTTTGAATGACTTTTTTTGTGCAAACTTTTCTAGTAAAAGTATGGACTCAGTTGATCTTACTAGTGATTCTCTGGCGGATCAGACTGAACTGTTACAGTTTTCCAGGGGTGATATATTAAGGTGCTTAAGGAAATGTGAACGTAGCTTTACAGAGGGTCCTGATGGTCGCTGCAGTGGTTTACGTAAGTTGACAGCGGAGAGTATTATTCCATTTTTAAAGGTGATTTTTGTAAAATATTTGAGCGGGTAATAAGTAAATATGTAAGGAATCAGCCTGATCAGTCTTTTTTTATTGTAAACAGTATGGTTTCCGCCCCTCATACTCTTGCGAGTCAGCCCTTCGCACATTCGCTCATAATATAATTCAGTCACTTGAGAACAATTCTCAAGTAAATACTGTAGCCTTAGATTTTCAAAAGGCTTTCCCCCATGATAAGTTAATGAGTAAATTTTTTAAATTAAATATAGATAAGTCATTTTATGGGTTCAAAGCTTCCTTCAGGGAAGGACTCAGTGTGTCATGGTGGATGGGGCTGTCCAGAGAGAAGGAGATTTCGTCGGGTGTCCCGCAAGGGAGCGTTATTGGCCATTTAGCCTTTCTAATATTTATTAATGATTTGCCCAGATATATAAGCTCAACAGTACTGCTCTTTGCTGATGATTGTCTGGTTTTCCGGACAGTCGGAGATTATCATGATCATGACATGCTCACCCTTCAAAATGACTTGATGCAAATTGAAGCTTGGACTGAGTTGAATGGCATGAGACTGAATGGCTCCAAAAGTGAGTTTATTACATTTGGCAGGAGGAAGATATATTCTGCTTATAAAATTTTAGATAGTTTGATTGGATCAGTGGATCACCTTAAATATTTGGGAGTTAATTTGGCTTCTGACCTTCACTGGAATTTTCATATTTCCGGCTTGGTTAAGGATGCCTACAAAATTTTGGGTTTTGTCATGCGAAATTTAAAGGTCTCTAGGGAAGCTATAGCAAAGGTTTTTTTAACTTATACTAGACCCATACTTGAATATTGCCCCACGGTGTGGCATCCTAACCGGATTGCACTTACAAATGATTTGGAGATGGTTCAGAGAAGGGCGGTGCGATGGGTTTATTTGAATTTTAAGACGGATTTTAGCCCTTCCTTGGCTATGCAAAACTTAAAATGGCCTATTTTGTATCATCGTAGAGAAATTAAAAAAAAAATAATGATTTATAAATTACAATCTGACATTCCTTCCTTGCGGGATCTCAAAGATGCACTGCGGCCACCTCCCTGTATAGGTAGGAATGACCATCAGTTTAAGATTGATCCTTCAAGATTCAGGACAAATGTTGGATTTTATTCTCCAGTGGGTGTGGGAGTGAGACTGTGGAACCTTTTAGAAAAGTCTTTTTTTTTCATGATGGCTTACCCAGTCTCTACTCATTTAAGAGCAAATAAAATTAAATAGGTTGGGAACCCAGTTGTAAATTTTATTTTAGTAACTTATTGTATTTGTTAATTTTCAGTTTTGTGTGTCTGTTCATTGTACAACCACCAGCCTCCTTGGATATTGTTTGTGATTTTAAATAAATAAATATAATAAATAAATAATAGGCCAACTTAGCTTAACCCAATAATATTTTAAATATTTTATAAAAAAAAATAGTATCTATTATTCAAAGTTTTGCGCAAATTTGTATTGTACAAATAACATTAACACTGAATCTGTCACAACCACGTACTTGTTGAAGCAAATAGCAAAAATGTTGAGCTAATGTATTTACTCGAAGGGAACAACAATTTTTTGGTGACATTTATCAAAACTAATATATAGCGAGTGTTACGTTTTAGCCGTTGCTATTTTAGAAAATTAAATTAAGAATTCTTGTATTTTAAGTTTGTTTGGAGGTATATGAACACTGGCCACGACATTGACTAATTTTGTTGCAAATTAAGTTACAATTATCTTACTCAAATATACTAACCTCGCTACTTTCTTGTGAACTATCAGTCAGATCTCTAGTTATCTGCCTTTTAGTACTACCCACGTTGGGGGCGGAAGGTTTACTAGAAGCTGGTTTTCTGCCTCTACCCTGCAATCTACTCTTTGTCGCACTGATCTCTTCTTCCTCCTCCAATAGTGCAAATAATTCCCCAAACTGCTTTCTTTGGCTATCATTACTATAAAAACATTTACAATCAAATTAGTTGTTTAGAAAAAGTATACTACTGCTTATTTAAGTATAATCAAATTTTCATTATGTGTTAAGAAATACCTCCTCGGCGTTAACAATCGGAGTAAAAACACAAACAGAATTTAAAAAAAGCATAGTAAAAAAACTTCAGAGCAGTTGGACAAGAACAGTTATTTATGCTAAATAATATTTTCCTTAAATATTACTTCTGTAACAAGAAGTTTGGTTTTTTTTTTAATTTTAACTTCTATGGAAAGGTTGTTTCTGAACTGAACCAAACGACAAATTGGTAAATCGAATATTAAGGTATTTTCTGAATTCAGACAATACATATTTATAAGATTTTCTAGAATGGAGTAATTTAGTCCTTTAACCTCTTCCTCCATATCTTAAGGTGCGTTTGACAAACTCTTAGAAAATTGCTTTAGGCCTCAAGAGCTTTTAAGAAAACACTTTTTGGTTATAGCCCAGTTACTATAGAGCTAAAATAATCGAGATTAAATATGTGTACCATCTAGAAAAAAAGTGCAGCAGAAAAAAATAACAGCAGAAATATTTCAAACTTTAAAATATTTATAGTTTTAAGCATTTTAGTGATCGAACTTTGGCCCCATGGAGGAAAAATGCAACAACTATGTTGGGGAAATTGGCTAAAAACGTTTTTCTAGATAAATAAACCAGTTATTTCCATTAAATAATCAGTTTGGAAATTGGGAGGGATCGCTCCTTTATATCAAACCTGAGGTGCAACGAGAAAAACTAATTTTTCTAGATAATAATCTGTGTGATAACAAAGACACGCAATATAGTCAAAGAGAAATTTTGTGTTTATATATGAACATCTAAAAAAATGAAAAGTACTTTCTTGCCAGATGCTTATTTTCTTATTAGACAAAATTGCAGTAAAATGAACAGGGAATGGGAATTGAGAAGACATTAAATAATAAATATTATTGATGATCATTTCGTATCCTAAAACGTGAATTAAAAACTGGCAACTTACCTATTGCTTTGAGCGACACTAAGAGCCCTTTGCATGGAATCTAAAGTATATAACGCCATGCAGTCGTGTTTTTCACAGATTATTCTTAATTTTTCTAAATGTCCTAAGACCTGGTCCGCGCTTGGAACTGTCGTACTTAATACTTTATTACCTTTAAATAACAGAAAAAATACCCATAAAACAGGCAATTTTTAAATGCCAATTGAAAATATAATTTACGGCAATGTATCAATATTCTTCTATCCATATTCTTAGGTAAATAGTATTATCTTGCATGATACCCACTTTCATAAACATTACTAAAATTGTGAAATAATCTAAATAATACAAAATAAAACAATACAAATGGAAGTTACATAACCGATGATACAGATATGTACGTGACCGTTTTGGCCATGAGTGCTCAAGACTATCTACAAAAAAAAAGTCAAAATTGTGCGTTTTTCGTAAAATATTATTTTCACACACAAAGGGAAAAAATATTTAAATTTGTGAAAAAATATGGTTGCTGTGAAATTTGAAATCTAATATACAAATTAAAAGTACCATATTCTAAATTAACCTTTAAAAACATATTTTTTCCAATTTATTGAGCGACTCTTGTAGCTCGTTCCGGACTTAATTCTTCTACACGGGAAATAGATCCTTACCTATGTATTTGTGTGTCTCCTAATGAAGATATAATAGATGCAAGCAAAGCGAGATAAAAATGAACCTTGAAACAAGTTCAGCCCTAACTTTGCAAAGGCGTGGAATATCATCACAAGAAACACATAGTGCTTCCAACAATATATATTTTGCGAAAACTCTGTGGTAATTTAGCATATATTTAATATTTTGACACTTTATGACCCATGAGATTAACTTTCGATCACCTGTGAAGTTTTAAAATTCCAAGTGATAAAAAATTATTAGGAGTACTAGCGACTGTTGCACGTCCTAATTATTTTTTACTATTTCAAAATCTCTAATATCAGTTATCCGGTTCCTGTGCAGACAAGTAGCAAGGATCCGATAGCAAATACCAGGCCCTGAAAACAAGTGGGTGAAATCAGATGAACTCAGTGGGAAAAACAGGTCACATAGAATTTCATGCGTTCGCAATAACAAAAATCAATTTTTGGCTGGAGATCTTCTTACTTATTGAATATCTCCCGCTTATAAGTACCGACTTTTGCAACGTCATTCCTGCTGTTTGTCAGTGCCGGCCCAGCTTTGGAAAATATACAATAATACTGTACTGTAGTGCTTGCAAGAGTTGATATTTAAAGAATGTAAAATTATCCATAACTTCTATGAATCGGGCTGATTGATATCAGACAATCCTCATAACTAGATTTACTAGCCGTCAGTTATATCAGAAATGTTTGATCCAATCACTTGCGATTCCATGGACAGTTTTACATTCTTACAATTAAGCTCAGGCATGCCTTGCTATATCGTTGTATTGTTTATTTTGCAGATGGACACCTTGTTGACAGCACTAAAGTTACAGTGCGCTGTGACGAAATGAGCAAAAATGTAGGCCCTTATTCGAAATTATAAATCACTGTTACTTTGTAACTACCTTTAAAATTACCAGAACAGAGACCATTGGTTAAACAATTGCAGGGACTCACTAATTACCATTTTTCTCGAGTCACACGCATTGCTTTATCCACATTTAAAAAAACAGTACCTGCGTTAGTCCGTTTCCTTTTATTCGGTGATGTTGACGGATACCTCGTACTCAAAAGCGAAGAAATTAGTTCAGCCACCTTATCGATGTACTCGTCGCACCAGTATTTTATCACGGAAAAGATAAATAAGTCACCATTATCACAGATATCTCTTGAAAAAAGACATTTTATGTAGTCCGCGTTCGGTTTCTCTTGTTTTAACATTAACATGATAGCCGTAAGGGCCTCTGGGTGCTGATCGTAGTCCAACTCCGTGATCAGTGGCAGCACGGTGTCAATGTTGAAATCGTGAGCGTTGATCAGTTGCCAAAAGAAGAACTGTTCGATGGATTCCCAGCTGAGGGTGGCCTTGAGAAGAGTATGCAAGTTCTCAGTTTTAAACATGACTAGATGTCCTTGTAAGACCTACAAATGAAATAAAATGCACTTCAATCACAACGTTGAAGTATGAAAATGCGGATATTGTACACTTTTCACAATACAGTATGTCACAAAAAGAATGACGGCAATTGAAGGTCATTTAATAATTACAAATGTCAGTTTATCAGAACAAATTGCTATTATTTGGAAATTTTCAGAAGACAGAAAATACAAGGTGTCCAACTTAAGACAGACGCTTCCAAATAAATTGATTAGTCTTGAGGAGTTGTCTCCTTTGTCCCCTTTTGGTGGAAATTTCTGCATACGAAAGCTATTTGTTTTAAGGTAAAAATTTAAAACTGAAAACCCTGAAAACAAATTACGGAACCATACCCTACAGGGTTTTTGTGAGAAAATGAAACATATTGATTTTTCTGCATTATTAGACAAGAAACTATAAATATATAGGTTTTAAGTATTGTTTATCGGCAACCGATCTTCAATTCGGCATATAATATTAAGGTCAAGACAAGTTTTTTCTTGTTATGATTACTTGATTCCGCAAAATCAGCTTGCTTCTGCAATAATTTCGTTTCAAATTTGGCTACAAAAGTTTTTTGATAAGACAGATTAATAGTTCCCCGTTTTTATTTTTAGACATAATTGTGATAAAAATGCTTTGTAGATTTTTAATAAAGTTTAATTCATTTCAGAAAAACTCACTTGAGAATTTTTTCCGCCCATGTACTCTTTAGGATTGTTCGTTTGTGCTGCAATTCATGCACTAAGCCGTTCGTTTCTATAGTGCAAATTGTGCACATGTTTAATTTACACCTGACGAGTAGGAGGACTAATCTCGGGCATATTATAACCTTTTTCGAACAGGTTCAATTTTACTTTTAAATAAATGTTGTAAAAGCTGATTTTTTTGGGTGGAAAATACTTGCAGAACAATTTTCTCCACTGTTCTCATCACTTCTTGACAATATTTCGTAGGATATTTTAATGATCCCATAATGGTCTTTTATTAAAAACACAAACACTGTCACTAAAATCAATATCACGAAATAACAAACAAAAAACGTATTAAAAAATGTCACTCATCTAACCTGCAAGGCTTCCAGATGGTGTGTTGGAGGTCCTAGCACATTGTATAAATGATTATTTTGCGTCAGGTACAGGGTTATTCAACGAGGACAAGACAAGGCGATTTTTTTACTTTCCCTGTACTTTTATAAAAAAAAAACTGAAATAGCCATCTTATGTAATTTTCTCCCGCGAATTCGGATATGTTCAGTAAAAAACAATTGAACATCAAATAAAAGTTCTAGGGGTCACTTTGATATTTTTTTAAACGGAACACCCTGTATATTACTACATTTTTGGACTCTCTTATACACATTTTGTGTATAATATCCTATACCTATCTTTAGCTGTTTACCAAATATTGACAGTTGAAAGTCGGATATTTTGACACTTTGACAGGCTCTAAAATCTAAACCGCACAAGATCAAAGAAAACGGTTTGCACGTTCCTATCTTAAGTTTTCATAAACTAGCGCATGACAGTATCTTCGAATTTAACCTGCGCATAAAATTAACCGGAACTTTTAAACCTCCGGTTAAATTCGAAGTCAATTCGATAGCTTATGAAAACCCAAGATAGGAATGTGCAAACCGTTTTCTTTGATCTCGTGCGGTTTAGATTTTAGAGCCTGTCAAAGTGTCAAAATGCCAGACTTTCAACTGTCAATATTAGGTAAACAGCCAAAGATAGGTATAGGATATTATACACAAAATGTGTTTAGATTTTTCTAGAGAGTCCAAAAATGTAGTAATATACAGGGTGTTCCATTAAAAAAATGTATCAAAGTGACCCCTAGCACTTTTATTTGATGTTCAATTGATTTTTGCTGAACATATCCGAATTCGCGGGAGAAAATTACATAAGATGGTTATTTCAGTTTTTTTTTATAAAAGTACAGGGGAAGTCAAAAAATCGCCTTGTCTAGTCCTCGTTGGATAACCCTGTACATTTCCGAGCTGTTTAAAGGTGGCAACTGTTGTGCCACTCTACAAAGGGGGTGATGAGGACAGCCCCACGAGCTATAGGCCGATTGCCTTGCTGCCTGTATTGTCAAAGGTTGTTGAGAAAATCGCAAAGAAAAGAATAGTCGCATTTCTGGAAAGGCACGGTCTTTTGAGCTTAGAGCAATTTGGCTTCCAAGCTGACAAGGGAACTAATTAGGGTTTCCAATCCGGGATCCGGAGATCCCGACATCCCGGGGTCCCGAAAGACTTTTCGTCCCGAAAATCCCGGGATTAAAAAATCGGGATCCCGAAAATCTAGTTTTTTTTTTAATTATTTGAATCTGCTTTATTCCTTTTTTCTTTAATAGCGTGTTATTTTAGTTTTACCTCGATATTATTTCCGTTACAACAGATGGAACCAGTGTGATGAAAAAATTGTGTCTAATAGAATGTAAGCAGCAGTTGTGTTTTGTACATGGAATTCACCTAGCCGTATTAGATGTATTATAAAATGGTGGGAATGTAAGAATTCGGCAATGTGAAAGGAAAAATCACTTGTTGAAATTAAGGAGTCAAAGGAGTCTTAACACCAATGAGAGTGACTCTGAAAATGATGAGGAGGACGACAGAGATAGTGCTAGTGAAGCAGGTGGCATGGAAGTTTTGAATGAGTTAGAATCAGAGAATCCACTTCCAGTAACAGTAAATTACGATATAAATTTTATTGTGAAGGCAGTCCAAAAAGTGGTTAAGAGATTTCCCTGTTCCTCCACCAAAAATCCAATTTTACAGATCTATGTAAATTAAAAACACAGAAAAGAACTTTCTCTCATTTTAGAGTGTAAAACAAGATGAAATAGCCTCGTTGATATGTTGGGGCGTTTCGTTTTGTTGAAAGATTGTATGTTACGAATATTTACTGACCGTACCACCTACGAGTATGGAAGCTGAAAGAGCCTTTTCTTTAGCGGTCTCATTTGCGAACAAACTTGGATCACGCTTGACGACTCTAGAAGCGTTGGTGTTTCTAGGGGCATATTTTATTTTTAATAAGCAAAACCCAAATGTTTAGAAATTATTTTAATTGCACATTTTAGTAAAATTATCCTCACTGTTTCTAGTTCCTAGATTTATATCTTATAACCATATTGATATTTTACTTCTCAAATGTAAAAAAAAAAATATTTTTTATTTTTCTATTTTTTAATAAAAACGTTAGTTTGTTTGCTGTATTTCTGCATTTTTATTACTTTTATTGCTAGTGTCAGATTAAAAAAAATATTGGGTTTAATCCCGGGATCCCGGAATCCCGAGATCTAGTTTTTTATCTCGGGATCTCAAAACGGGATCCCGATCCCGAAAATTGGAAACCCTAGAACTAATGACGCTATATTTGCTTTTCTGGCGAAACTTTACCTAACCCTTAATGAGAGCGATGCGGCTGCGGCAATTTTTTTGTGGCTTGTCAAAAGCTTTCGATTGCGTGAGTCACGAAATTTTGCTGCAGAAGCTGTCGTCTTATGGGTTTAGGGGAACCAGTTTGAACTGGTTTCAATCCTATTTGGAGAGAAGGCTTCAATCAGTCATCGTTAATGATAACCTGTCAAAACAACAAATGGTGAACAGCGCTCAGTGCTGGGACCGATTCTGTTTTTGATCAACTTTAATGGTATTAGGGAAATAGCAGGAAAGTTTACTCTTTTACGGACGATGCAACAATACTCTTAAACAACCGGGAATCTAATGCCCTGAATGAGTCTGTAAATGATGATTTGGTTAAGATTAAGGAATGGTGCTGCGCAAATAAGTTATGTTTTAATGTGGAAAAAACTGGCGTAATGTATTTTCAGTGTAAATTAGACAATTTGTATATTGAACAAAATGTTGTAAATAACTTACAAAGTACAAAATTTCTGGGAATTTACATAGACGATAGTTTAAAATTTGAGACACACATCAACAAATTGAAGGCGAAATTGTCGTCAAATTGTTATGCACTGAGTGTGATTGCTCAGGAGATGGATTACAGCATGGTAAGAAACTCGTATTTTGCATTAATAGAGTCTCATCTGGGGTACGGAGCTTGTTTTTGGGGAGCATGTGCTGGATGCCTATTTCAGAGTATCTTTGTTTGGCAAAAGCGAGCCTTTCGTTATGTTTGTGGTGTGAGAGCAAGAGATTCTTGCAAGCCTTTATTTTTGAAGGAAAAAAACTTTGCCTTCTCTGTATATATTGGAGACTGTATGTCTTCATAAAAAGTTTAGATGCGACATTCGGAACCCGGATGCTGCGTATAATACTGGCCAGTGTTTTTATATTAAACTCCCAATTCCCTCAACTTCCAGAGTGAGAAATTCTCTAATCTATGGTAGCCGCCAATTATTTAACCATCTTCCAAATATTTAATAGAACCGACTTTAAACGAGAAGTGAAAAAACTGCTCACCGAGAGAACCTATTATGATGTGAATGAGTTCCTTGCAGATCGATTTTAGCTGGCATATGTTCGATTGTCTTCTATATGTTTAGTGTTAATGTGGTTTGGTTTCAATTTTAAATTTGTTATATTTATATACTTTATCTTTTAGCTAGCTATTCGAGCTTTGTCAATAAGAACTCATTCTTTGTACAATAAAGCATTTTGACTTTGACTTTGGAAAAGTATATAAATAAAAAAGGCTCGTTTGTGCTACTGCCTTAAGCAGTTTCAAGTTAAAATACGACGTCACAAAACTATATTGGTGTGTTCTCATTTCAATTAACTTCAACACAAACGAACAAACCTAACACCTGTACTTATTTAGCTTTCTAATCAAAAATTAATTTGTAGGACAATCCAGTTTTGGATACAAAATTATTGCAAACACGAAAAATGTAATAATAAAATATACATATTACAAGCATTCTTACTTTTATTTCCACCATCAACTCAGATATTGGGAACATCTTTGCTGACAACTCCTAACCTGAAACAACCTATCTATAAAAAGTTGAATCCTTTTCCAAATATCATTTGTTCCTTGCAATTGCTTTAAATTGGCGTAAGTCAAACACAAGATTTCAATTAGTTAAATGTACGCAATTGTTACTATTGTGAAACCTGAAGAAAATGTTTCCCCATTTAAGACCTAGCTTTCGCAATTAATGTCAAAATCGTAATTAATTTCATTCAGAGCATTTAGGCAAGTGAATTTACATTGAGGTCTAAAGGTGACTTTCCACATGTAATGATTAGTGCCGCCAGTAATAAGCCAGTTAAATTGCGCCACTATTAATGCCGCTAATAGTCGTTTCCACAGCTTTATCCAGTTTCAAACTGGCTTCAGCCATAATACACTACGTCCATTTATTATGGAATAGCTAAAAAAGTTATAAAATTTTAAACGCTTGTATTTTCGTCAAATTTTGATCAATCTATTCCATATTTTAAATATTAGGTATTTTAGATTTACTCTTGGATTACTACTTAGTACAAAGTGGTTTGCCTTATTTAAACTCTGTTTTATATAGGGTGATGACGAAAATATGAAGGCTTGTAAAATTATCTCATTTTAAAATTGATGTTTAAAAAATTCAGCACTAAAAATTTTATTTTATTAACGTCTTGGTTACAGGTTTCAGTTAGGTAGTTGCAGTACTAACACTTACACTTAAAAAAATCAAAAATAGTGATATAAATTTATAACTTTGACAAATTGACAATCGGATGCCTAGGAAAGAAAATCACTTAGAGAGCGATTTACAACCAGTACTATAGCTACTAAATTTAATATAGAGTGCCAAATTGGTGTGAAGCAGTCACTGATGTTTAGACAAGCCACATGGCGCCACCAAAGAAGACGCGGAAAAGTATCTCTGAGCAAAGATCGGCTTATTTTTGCTGTAAAACCAAAGAAAATAAATCTAAAGTGTGTGTAGGGTGTGGAAAAGGTTACCATGATTCATGCGCAATTCGTGACCATGCCGTTAGTGTAATAATAATGGACAATTCAAGAGTATTGTGTGGAGATTGTGCAGGTGGTCTCATAACCTCAAACTTCGACCCGCTAAAATCGGATTTACAGAACGAATTCCTGCTTCGAGATATCATCAAGGAACCGCTTGAGAAGACTAGGACCCTTGCTCAAAACAACGTCCTTTTGGAAGAAAAACTATTGGAGGAAAACAAGGTGAAGGAAAATACAAATATAGAGGTGGGCATTCAGTGCAGTTGGCAACAACTTCTGTCAAACCATCTACGACAGATGATTGGGTTTTTATTGTCGAGAACACAAATGTGAAAAATTCAAATGTCGAAAGTAGTTCAATTGATTGGAATAAAACGTCAACCCAAAATCAGATGTCAATATTGACAAAAATGTTGACACTCGACGAAAAACAGAAAACCACCACCGTGGAAAATTCAGAAAATTGCCGTAAAACCATGGAGAGTAAAAGTATTCAGGATAATGCAGAAAGTAAATCTGCCTACGAAGAAAGAAAGGACGACAAAGAGTGGGAGGTAGTGAAGGGAAAAAGATCCATGAGAAAGGAAAGTAATAGACGTCCAGCCCATGTCAGAGGCTCTAATGAAAACACTGCTAATTTAAAAGTGGTGGGCTCACCTGTGCTGAAAACTAATAGTGAGTTGGCTTGAATATTTATTTCGGTAATTATTTAGAAAACGGGTTTTCGCTATTATAAGAGATTTTTGAAAAATTCCTTTTTAACGTGCTTATATAGGTGAAATATAACAATAATCCGCCACCGCAGCTTAGTAAAATTGTTTCTATAATTTGTTATTAACAAATAGATACTTACGGGACCGGGCGGCGAATAGGGGTGCTGGGCGGGGACACTACAGTACGCATCCAAGGAAAATAGACACTGACACTGTTTCTGAGAAAGTTTCTCACATCATGCACGGTATTGTGTATATCAATATATACATAAAAATATTAAATGCGGTACATAAATAAGAATAATTATTGTTTCCGTCATAATAATGTCACATTACAAATAAAAAACTGTCAGTACATGACACAACGCTGGCAACGGCTAACTTCAGTCCAAATGTTAATAATGTTGCCAAATTGCTTTGTCAATTTTAAAATCGTTTGCGTTGGTGATTGGACAATGGTAAAAAATAAATGATAAATGTAATAAAAACGGGTTTTCGCTATTATAAGAGATATTTTTAAAACCCTTTTTAGCGTGTTTATATAAGTGAAATGTAACAATAATCCGCCACCGTAGCTTAGTAAAATTGTTTCTATAATTTATTATTAACAAATATTGGTAGCAGCTCAGTGTTATCGTTCTAATATTTCACTTGACGTATGGGCCTCCGCTCGCTCCGAGGGCGCAAACAAATAAAACTAACACAAACTAACCAAATCAAACCCTAACTAACCTAAGTAAAGAGGCAAGCGCGCTACGCGCGCTTGTCTCTTCACTATCCCAAACTAAGCAAAACCAATCAAAACTAACCCATACTAACCAAAACTAACCCAAATTAAACAAAACTAACCCAAACTAACCAAAGTAAATAAGCAAGCGCGCTACGCGCGCTTGTCTGTTCACTATCCCGAACTAAGTAAAACCAACCAAAACTAACCCAAACTAACCAAAACTAACCCAAACTAAAGAGGCAAGGGCGCTAAGCGCGCTTGTCTCTTCACTATCCCCAACTAAGCAAAACCAACCCATACTAACCAAAACTAACCCAAACTGAGCAAAGTAACGAGGCAAGCGCGCGTTGTCTCTTCGCTATCCTGAACTAAGTAAAACCAACCAAACCTAACCAAAACTAATCCAAACTAACCAAAGTAAAGAGGCAAGCGCGCTTGTCTCTTTACTATCCCGAACTAAGTAAAACCACTACACTATCCCAAACTAAGCAAAACCAACCAAAACTAACCCATACTAACCAAAACTAACCGAAACTAATCAAAACTAACCCAAACTAACCAAAGTAAAGAGACAAGCGCGCTAGTCGCGCTTCACTCTGCACTATCCCAAACTAAACAAAGCAACCTAAACTAACCCAATCTAACCTATGCCAACCAAAACTGACCCAAACTAACCAAAACTAACCCAAACTAACCAAAATTAATTAGAGTTGGTTTCGATTTTTTTTTTGCTTAATCTGGGATAACACAGACAAGATCGCGTAGCGCGCTTGCCTCGTCTCTCTACTTTAGTTAACTAGGGTTTGGATTGGTTTCGGTTAGTTTGGGTTACGCGCTACGCGCGCTTGTCTCTTCACTATCCCGAACTAAGTAAAACCAACCAAAACTTACCCAAACTAACCCAAACTAAGCAAAACCAACCAAAACTAACCCATACTAACCAAAACTAACCCAAACTGAGCAAAGTAACGAGGCAAGCGCGCGTTGTCTCTTCGCTATCCTGAACTAAGTAAAACCAACCAAACCTAACCCAAACTAACCAAAACTAACCCAAACTAACCAAAGTAAAGAGGCAAGCGCGCTACGCGGAACCCGAACTAAGTAAAACCACTACACTATCCCAAACTAAGCAAAACCAAAAAACTAACCGAAACTAATCATAACTAACCCAAACTAAACAAAGAGACAAGCGCGCTAGTCGCGCTTCTCTCTGCACTATCCCAAACTAAAGAAAACCAACCTAAACTAACCAAATCTAACCCATGCCAACCAAAACTAACCAAAATTAATTAGAGTTGGTTTCGATTAATCTGGGATAATACAGACAAGATCGCGTAGCGCGCTTGTCTCGTCTCTCTACTTTAGTTAACTAGGGTTTGGATTGGTTTCGGTTAGTTTGGTTTAGTTTTGGGGTCAAGTTTCGTTTAGCGGAAATCCGTTAGGAAGAAATTAAATTTATTTTTGACATTATAGTACCTGTCATAACGCAGAACAATCAAAGTTTTTCCCCGCAAATACATCAATCTCATTTTCAAAAAAAAAAAAAAAATTAAAAGAGCGAAAATCCACTAGAAAAAAATTCTTGGCTTAGAGTAGCTCTCTACCTCTCTAACCCTTATTAACCAGAGTTTCCCTATCCCAAATTACCCCAAACTGACCCAGATTAAACCAAACTAACCCAAGTTAACCCAATCTAACCAAAACTAACCCAAAGTAACCTAAACTAACCAGAGTAAAAAGACAAGCACGCTACGCTCGCTTTTCTTCACTATCCCAACTAACTCATATACTAACCCAAAATTATCATATAAAAAAAATCTAGTTTTCTGTAAAACAAAACATTTGCCGAGAAAGGGAAAATTCTTTTTGCGCTAGTATTCTTGTGTAGAATCATTCTATAGAACGATATTTTTTGTAGCCGATTTCCGCTAAACTACAAAAAAATAAAACATTTTCATTAATTAGGCATTTTCGGATAAAACTAATAACACCGTTTTAATTGATAGGTTTTTCTGGACCGGCCTATGACAAAAAAAATAATGGGAAAATTATCCAAATATAGGTTTTAGCTAAATTATCATATAAAAAAATCTAGTTTTCTGGAAAAGAAAACATTTGCGGAGAAAAGGAAAATTATTTTTGTGCTAGTATTCTTGTGTAGAATCATCCTATAGAACGATATTTTTTGTAGCCGATTTCCGCTAAAAGAAACTTGAGCCTAGTTTTGGTTAGTATGGGTTTGGTTGGTTTTGCTTAGTTTGAGACAGAAAAATAACAAGCGCGCGTAGCGCGCTTGCCTCTTTACTTTGGTTAATTTGGGTTAGTTATGGTTTGTTTGGGTTAGTTTTGGTTAGTATGGGTTAGTTTTGGTTGGTTTTGCTTAGCTTGGGAGACTGAAGTGACAAGCGCGCCTAGCGCGCTTGTCTTTTTACTTTGGTTAGTTTGGGTTCGTTTTGGTTAGTTTGGGTTAGTTTTGGTTGGTTTTACTTAGTTCGGGATAGTGAAGAGAAAAGCGCGCGTAGCGCGCTTGCCTCTTTATTTTGGTTAGTTTGAGTTAGTTTGGGTTAGTTTTGGTTTGTTTGGGTTAGTTTTGGTTAGTATGGGTTAGTTTTGGTTGGTTTTGCTTATCTTGGGATACTGCCTCTTTACTTTGGTTAGTTTGGGTTAGTTTTGGTTGGCTTTACTTAGTTCGGGATAGTGAAGAGACAAGCGCGCGTAGCGCGCTTGCCTCTTTATTTTGGTTTGGTTTGGGTTAGTTTGGGTTTGTTTGCGTTAGTTTTGGTTAGTATGGGTTAGTTTTGGTTTGTTTTGCTTAGTTTGGGTTAGTGAAGAGACTCTCTTTACTTTGGTTAGATTGGGTTATGGGTTTGGTTAGTTTGGGCTAGTTTTGTTTGCTTGCGCCTTGGAGCGAGCGGAGGTCCCATCCGTGAAGTGAAATATTAGAACGGTAACACTGCGTTGCTGTTTTTATTACAATTATCATTTATTTTTTACCATTGTCCAATCACCAATGCAAACGATTTCAAAATTGACAAAACAATTTGGCAACGTTATTAACATTTGGGCTGAAGTTAGCCGTTACCAGCGTTGTGTCATTTACTGACAGTTTTTTATTTGTAACGTGACATTATTATGACGGAAACAATAATTATTCCTATTTGTGTACCGCATTTAATATTTTTATGTATATACTGATATACACAATACCGTGCGTGATGTGAGAAACTTTCTCAGAAACAGTGTCAGTGTCTATTTTTCCTTGGATGCGTACTTTTCGCCGCCCGGTCCCGTAAGTATCTATTTGTTAATAACAAATTATAGAAGCAATTTTACTAAGCTGCGGTGGCGGATTATTGTTATATTTCACCTATATAAACACGTTAAAAAGGAATTTTTCAAAAATCTCTTATATTAGCGAAAACCCGTTTTCTAAATAATTACCTTTATTTCAAACCTAGATCCATATACTAAGGAGAAGGATATGTTGGATTTCTGGAAATCATTGGGTGTGGGCCAGTACTGCCAGTGCTATAAGATGTTTACCAAGAAGGACAATATTAAGGCATCCTTTAAGATAGGTGTACCAACTGAGAAGAAAGAACATATAATGGACAGTGGAAAATGGATAACAGGTATCTTAATAAACCATTTTCTGAATCTACAGTGCCAGATCCATTCCAAGGAACTGGGCATCAAAGACCTGGATCTACACGGCAAAAACCAATAAACACACAGAGAAAACAACTTCACCCAGAAGTAAAAGCAAACAATGTCTAAAGATCTTGCCTGTCAATGTTAGGTAAGAAACAAGATATTGCAATTGGATGTGTTTGTTGCTGACAAAAACCTAGATGTAATATGCATTTCTGAACACTGGATGACTGACATTGAGATGAATGCATTTCAGTTAGATGGGTACACTACTGCCTGTTTTTTTTGCTAGATTTCACCATTTTGGGGTGGAACAGCTATTCTAGTCCGTAATAATATAGGTTTAAATTTTAAAAATGTTTCGATAAACTTTAATGTAGAAAAATGTTTGGAATGTAGTTGTGTCTATTTTAATAATTTTAACTTGTATAAGTATATTAGCTATTTATAGATCTCCGTCTGGCACATTTGACACCTTCTTGGCTGGCCTGAATGGCATATTACAATCTCTAAATAAGGGTGGGAATATTGTCTTGGAGGGTGATTTCAATGTGCACTTTGGTTCTGATGATGTGGTCTCAACATCTCTCTGTGATAATTTGGCTTCTTTTGATCTTCAAAAAACAATTTTTGAACCAACACGACAACGAGAATGCCTTGATAACATCTTCTTAAGTGGGGGCATTGAGCTGGTTTGTTCTGGGGTCACAGAGCCAGATATATCAGACCACAACAGTCACATCACTGAGATACTCATTCATGGCAAGAGAGAACAGTATTCTTGTTCAAGGAAGGTATGTAGACCACTAACGCAACATGGTATGTGTTTATTTTATAACACCATTTCACATGCATCCATGAATTTCACGTGCGGTACCCATATTAAAATTGAACAGAAATTTCGTAAATTTATGGAATTGTTGGGGACTGCGCTGTGCTATTTTCTGAAAAACAGTATATTGTACGGTCTGACCAATCTATCAGTTGGTTTAACTCAAAACTAAGAGCTATGAGGGAACATTTAAATCTATTGGGTGACATACGGAGACAATATATTAGTGATGGTAATAAACAGTATTATAATCGATATGTACAATCTTATAAGTCGGAAATTCGTATTGCAAAAGTTGCTGCTAATTATAATTTCATAAATTCCTCAAGTAATCCTAGTAAAGCTATGTGGCGCTCTTAATCTTAATTCTGTTATGTTGCCAACATTAGAGTTTACTTTTCATGAGTTCATTAATTTGAAAGATAAAAATAGCCGTGATGAGTTCGGACTAAACATCAAGTTAATAAAAAGCATAAAAAATTTAATTATTATGCCAATTGCCAAACTAATAAACCAGTGTTACATGTTGTTACAGTCCTACCTTTTAGGTAGATATCAGACTGTGATGTACTCGGGGGTGCAGTCGGCAGAGCGAGAGGTTGCTAGTGGAGTTCCTCATGGCTCTGTATTGGGACCTATATTGTTTCTTATTTTCATCAATGATTTACCATTTGGTGATCTAAATTCCGGATACGCGCTCTTCGCTGACCAACTATCTCGGTGCATGCATCAGATTTGAATGCTTCAGTGGCTGACTAAGTGGCGGCACAGGAGAGGTGAGCAATGGTTTAATTGCAACCGTCTACTGCTTAATAGAGAAAAGGCTATTAGAATGGTTTTTTTCAATGAGGGACTTGGAAGATGCAAATGAAGAGCTGACGGCAGTTAGGTTTCTTGGAGTGTGTGTGGACCCACACCTGCAGTGGCACTCTCATATAAGCTTGGTAGCTGCCAAGTTATCTAGATCTGTTTATTTACTTCGCAACTTCTCAGCTGAAGTTTCTCCATCTTGTCTGAAATTTGCTTATTATACTTATATCTCATACACTGTCCCCGTGCAAATAGACTCTTTGATATCCAACATAAGGCAATTAGGGTGATGCGTGGATTGGCTTTCCAAGATGATTGTAGAGCCTATTTCAGATTGTGGAGAGTACTTACATTGCCTTCTCTATATATTCTGGAGACCCTGCTTTATGTTAAGTATAATCCTGGTAATTACATAAGACATCAAGAAGTGCATAGTTACCTAATGAGACATTGTACTGATATTGTGCCTTCATATTAGCGGCTAGGAAGGTGTCGGACTGGTGTTGGATATTGAGGAATAATTTTTTTTAATGTTTTCCTGGAGGAGTTAAGATCTCTTCCCATAGGTAAGTTTAAATCCACGATTAAGGAAATTTGAACAGAAAACTGTTTTTATTCTTTTGAAGAATATTTGTCTTTTATTTTAATTAACTAAAGATTTTTTGTAATTTTAATACTTTGTTCTTAATAGTAATTAATTGTGTATCTTAACATAACTTGTAGATTTTTCACTTTTGACGTATGTAAATTACTGTGTAATGTTGACATTAATAAATGATTTGATTTGAAAATGATTTAATTTGATAAGTG
Organism: Pissodes strobi; assembly: GCA_016904865.1. Classification (NCBI taxonomy): domain Eukaryota; kingdom Metazoa; phylum Arthropoda; class Insecta; order Coleoptera; family Curculionidae; genus Pissodes; species Pissodes strobi. The sequence continues at coordinate 1,122,225 of MU182045.1, forward strand.
CTAGTGGGGGAAATACACGTTATTAATATTTTTTTTCGTACAATTAAGCTGTTTGATTAGTTCTTTAAATTGTTATTTTTGTTGTTATTGTCTATTCTGTAATTGTTGTACTGTTATGTTGTAAAGCATACTTGTTCTTTTAGATCTTTAAATTCTTAGTTTTGTGTTCTAATTAATACAGTAGCTGTAAATTATGTTTTTATTGCTTTGAATTTTTTAAACTTCAATTTTAAAATTTGTTTCACTTAAAACTTTGATATTTTCGACATCACCTTGTGTAAATGTGTTATTTTTAAGTACTTTTTTTGATCCCCTTGTATAGGTTGCCTTAACTACCTATACTTTAAACAGTTGAAGCAACTCTTAAGTAGATACGTCCATAATTGGCTACATCACGATGTTTCTATTTTTTTATTAACATGAATGGTACTGCGCTGTAACTCGTATAGCAAGGAAAATCATTATAGCAATGAAGCATTTTTAGTTCATAATTGATAGGCCATATCACGATTTTTGAAATCTTATTTTTTTTTAAGTAACACGAACGGCACTGCACTGTAATTAATACAGTAGCTACCCAACAGAAACCTGTAACTAACACGCTAATTAAATCAAATTTTTATTGTTTTGAATTTTTTTAAACACCAATTTTAAAATGAGATGATTTTACATGCCTTGATATTTTCGACATCACATTTTATAAAACAGAGTTAAAATAAAGCAAACCACTTTGTACTAAGTAGTCCAAGAGTAAATCTACTTAATAATTAAAAAATGGAATAGATTGATCAAAAGTTGATGAAAACACCAGCGTTTAAAATTTAAGTACTTTTTTAGCTATTCCATAATAAATGGGCGCAGTGTAGTTCGTGCGGGTATTCATCTATGGTTACAAGAAATTAAAAAAAGAAAAGAAAACGAAAGCATATTTGTTGGGTTTGTAAAAGCATTTCACATAGAAGCAATTTACTTTAATTCAAGAGCTAGCTATTCACGATCCGGAAAGACAGTATATTATTTATTAATCTTATCAAACTGACTAAATAATACATGAACACGACTATTTATAGAGCGAATATGCTATACCAGCCCATTTAGAAATGTACGTTACGTTAAAATTTGTAGCTTCGAGATTTTCTTTTACATCTTTACAGTATATGTACCCCAAACCAAAATATACTATTTGAAAGTTTATTTGCAGAGTATTAAGCGCAACTTACGAAATTGAAAATTGTAGGATTATTTCTGAAAACCAAGAGTGAAAGATGATCTCCACAATTCGTCTCAAAGCTTCATCTCTTTTCATGTATGTATTTATTTAGGTCCTTATAATCAGCAATTGTGTTATTCCATTAACATGGATACTGCTCATAGGCCTCCAAAAACATCAACCATTTTTTGGTTGAATTTCACAGATGTTCCTCAACATTTATTATTTTTGCATTCAGACAACACTGATTTGTGGCGCAACCAAACTGGCGCTAGACTATTTGCCACGTTTCCATGTGCAAAAAGGGTGACGTCAATACCATTACCTCCCAACACCACTAAATAAAACATATTTTCAATATATCATAATTCAGTTGCCCTTATTTTGCCGCATTCTTTTGATAAATAAATGATCTATAAAAAAAATGTTTGATATTCCTGAAACCCATTATCCAATTATTATGTACGCGTAATTCATTCATTCATTCCAGACCTCAATATATGAATCTCGTCATTGAATTTGGATTGTTTTAAGCTTTTTGTAACAGCAAAAATATACCTGTAACCTGTAAAAAGAAATATCTCACCTTTCCAACTAACGTCTGCAACTGTCTCGCGTCTATAGCCGAAATGATCACCCGCAACGCCTGAGCGTTGTTTACCATCTGCTGCTTAAAATCCCTGTATAAGTCCGGTACAAGCCACATCATCAGCTTGGTGTCGATCACGTGACAAGCGTACAGATCATCATATAGACACTGATCCAGTTTCTTTTCGATGCTACTACAAAATTCCTTATACAAGGCGATTTTGAGCGCGCTAGCCTTAGTGTTATCATCTCTTTTATTCTCTGTCCGAATTTGCACTTTTAGGAAGTAAAGTATAAAATAACCTAGGGAAGAAAATATTCATACTTTATGTAGGTATATTATTGTTTTATAATATATAGGGCGTTTCGAAAGTACAGAAATAGATTTATTAAATACTAAAACTACCAACAGATTTACCTTTGTGGTAAATAATCTGTTAGCAAGACTTCAGACATCTTTGTTATCCATAATTTAAGAATTTTCCAGCTCTAAATTTGACAATGTTCAAGAAAATTAGAATTTTATAGTCTTTAAAAAGTTATGTGATGACTTTGAAAACATGTCTTACAAACAAGATCTAAAAGTTAAATTCCTTAAATAAATAGAAAATAGCCCCAAATGGCCATCAAACACGGAGAGGATTGTAATTACTCCAGGAATGTTATTTTCAATACATGGTGCTCATGGAACAAAATCCCCTAAAGCTGATTTTTTGGGAATATTTAGAATTTGTTGTCCAGATTAACATACTAAAAGTCTCCACCCCTCCGAGGGTGCAAACGACCCCAAAACCACCCCAATAGGGACAATTTTTTTTATATGCTAAATATCTGGGGAACAGTTGATTTTTCGGAAAAAATGCTAGACATAAAAATTAAAGCCAAAAAATTTTCTATAAAACGTTATATAATATACAGTTTCAAGAATGAGGAGAAATACATTAGATTTTGAGGATGAGATATTTGCATTTGAGGAAACTACCCAACAAAAGTTAAAGCAGCAGTTCAAGAGAATTGCAAGTTTGGAAAAAGAGTTACAAGAAACAATACAACAACATGAACTTGAAAAAGACGAAAAAGTTGAAATGGCACAAAAAAACAAGAAATACGAAAAAGATATATTAAAATTAAAAAATAGCTCAAGAACCGAACCAATAGCACCAATAAAGAAAATGACAATAAAATAGACAAAAAACTGGTCGAGGAAGCTAATCAAAGGAAAATATATTTGGAAGAGAAATTGAGGGAGGAAGAAAATAAATTTAGGAAGTTTAGAAGGGAAACAGAAGAAAACTATAACAAGGAACTGACAAATCTTAGGCAGAAGGATGCACAAGCAATAAGAGAGCTACAATTACAAACCGAGCGGCTTAGTAAATATAAAAAAGAAATTGAAGACTTAAAATCTACTAATGAAAATTTGATGGGAGTAATTAGAGCATTAGAGAATGATTTAAAAGATAAGGAAATTGAAATCAAAAAGCTAAAAAATTCTCTAAATGTAGAGCTATTAACTACAAATCACAATAATAATGTTGGTGAGGCAAGTAAAGTAGCTGGTTCCCTAGTTGATTCAGTGGGCGTGGGAGATAGGGATGGTACCTCGGATGGTGCGGACGCTGGCAGACTTTTGATATTGACTGATGAAGATGGACGTTACCTTGACAGATTCTTTAGAGTGAAATATCCCAATATGAAATGCCAAACCTTTATTAAACCAGAAGCATGTTTCTCTTCTATTATAGAAGATGTCATTGCTCTCTCTAAGGGATTCACTTTGGGGGATTATGTTGTGGTGATGGCTGGTTCAAATGATTTTAAAAGATCACAACTTCCATCTTTTCGCGAAATTAATAGTAAAATCAAACTTTGCATACATACTAATATAGTATTTACCTCTATCCCTTATGCAAAATATAGAAATAATGGGTTAGAAAGAAAAGTTCATGAATTTAATAACAAGTTGGAAAAGTATGTAGAAAAATTAAATTATTATAGTGAAGTAGAAATCAGCTTCTCTGATATAAATAATAGCTTTGGAAATAGAATCAGAGTGATGGAGGTTGTTGACCAAATTGGCATAGAGTTCTCTAAATATAGAGTATGTAGTTCAAACCTTGTATATGTTCACGCGTCTTTTAATTATGATGTTTCGGTCACGGGTAAGGTCTCTAGTGTTGAAAGTGGAGATCAGCAACAAGTGGAAGAAATAAGTCAGAACAATGAACCGTTGTTGAGTGTCGCTTCCACAGGCAATGATTTTTTAGACATATGTGTAAGCGAAATACCGGAGTCATGAATAAATCAAATAGTTTTGTATTGTATCTTAATTGTTCTAGTTTAACAGCGCATTTTGATGAAATTTCTCAATTGACCATTAAAAAATGTCCAGTGGTTGTCGCCTTGTCTGAGACTTGCTTAACAGAAAGTATTTCGGATGGGGAAATTAGTATTAACGGATATAGTGTATATAGGGTAGACAGTGACAGTAGAAAGACTGGTGGAGCTATACTCTATGTTAGGGATGATGTAAGGATCCTAAGTTCTATACAAGTTAGTGAACAAAGAAAGTATTGGATGGTTGCAATTGAAATGATGCATAATAATAAGAAATATTGTATAGTTCCACTTTACAGATCTCCTAATTCATCAAAAATAGACTTTGAAGTTTTTCTCATCATGGTGTGAAGAAAAAATTAATAGATGATCAATCATGTATAATAATAATTGGTGATTTTAATCTTGATTTTAGAACACAAGAGTCAGAAAACTTAAAAAATATCTTGGTTGATATAGGTTTAGATAATATTGTCTATGACACAACTCGGTTAGGTAGGGATAAAGACTCGATTATTGACCTTGTATTGACAAACCGTGAGATTTTAGAACACGCATTTTAGTTACTCCAAGGGTTACTGATCATTATATAATAGAAGTATTGCATGATATTAACCGAAGTGAGACCAAAATTCTAGAGAGTAGAGGAAGAAATATTGATTTTGCAGGTCTAAATAATATATTACGAGAGTACAATTTTCATTATGTTCACGCTAATATTAATGAAAAGTACAGTAGTTTTGTTGCTAGCATACTAAATGCTTTGGATATAGTGGCTCCATTGAGACCAGTTAAAATGTATCCAAGATAAGATATGGTGGAACAATACTGTTGAAAGTGCCACTAGAGAAAGAGATTTTTGTTATAAAGAATATAAAATTAACAAAACTATAGAAAACCTAAATGAATATAAACAAAAAAGAAATGAAGCAGTCAGAATAATAAGGGATGAAAAGCGAAAATATTATGAACGGAAAATGTATGGGAACAAAAGCAATCCAAGGGAAATGTGGAAAACATTGCAGGAATTTATACCTAAAAATAAGCAGACAGTGAATATGGATGAAGTGGAAATCGACGGATTACGTGTAGAATGGAGAATAATCTTCCTAATAAATTAATTTTTTTTTTATAGAGAGTATACATGAAATACTGCCAGATATAGATAAAAGTGATATTGCAGAGCACCTACCTCCCCAACATGACATGCAAACTAGTTTTACTGGGTATAATCTAATTGATTATAATGATTTAAGGAAAATTGTAATTGGTATGGCTAATAAGGCAAGTCCGGATGATATAAACATTAACATAATTAGGAACACTTTAGAATCCATCAAGGAGCCCTTGTTGAACCTGATAAATTGTTCTCTTGAGACTGGTGAGATTCCGGATCTACTTAAAATTTCAACAATCATTCCCATACCAAAAATCAATAAATCCAAAATGGCCAGTGACTTAAGACCAATAAATATACTGTGTACAGTAGATAAAATTTTAGAAGTTGTTTATACACAGCTCTTAATGAGAATGGAATGATCAGTGATTTTCAATCGGGCTTTAGACAAAGGTTTAACTGTGAGACTGCCGTGCAGGGTGTGTTGGGTGACTGGAAGCAGAATGTCGATAGGAATTTAGCTATTGGTGCTGTCTTTTTGGATCCAAGAAGGGCTTTTGAGACTGTGAATCGAAACCGCCTAGTATTGAAATTGAGAGGTGTAGGACTAGATGGGGTAGTCTTAAGGTGGTTTATTAATTATTTGGAAGATAGAAAACAAGTACTAAAAATTAATGATGTTTTATTAGAACCCATAACAAATGAATATGGTGTCCCACAAGGTAGTGTTTTGGGTCCTTTGTTATTTATTGTATATATAAATGACCTAATACAGTATGTTAAAAACTGCACAATTTACCTTTTCGCAGATGATGCCCTTTTTTATTTTGCAACATCAGACACACTTGCACTTCAAACAAGATTAAATGAAATAATGAACTCAGTTTATAACTGGTGTAATGTAAAAGATTTAAAGATAAATATTACAAAGACAAAATACATGATAATAGCAAAGGAATCTTTTTATATAGACAGCTGCCAACAGACTTAAACATAAAGGTGGGAGAAAACTGTATAGAGGGTGTATCTAAAGTAAAATACCTAGGCATTTGGATAGATAGAGAGTTAAATTTTAAAGCCCATGCACTGGAAATCATCAAAAAAATTGCATATAAAATACATTATCTATCTAGATGCTCACTTTACCTAAGTGCTTGGACAAGAAAGACTATATATAATGTACTCATACTTCCTCATTTTAATTATTGTTCAAGTATCTTGTTCCTTTTAAGACAGAATGAAATGTCTAGACTGCAGAAGAAGCAAAACAGGGTCATGAGAGTGATACTCGGAAAACCAAGACTGACTCCAACTAAGGACACGTTACAAAATTTTGAGTGGCTGCCAGTGAGGGAGCACTTACTACTTAACACACTGACTTTTATCCATAAAATTAGAATCGGTCAAGCACCGCAGTATCTGTTAAGCAAGGTCTCATACGGTGCAGATATTCATGAGCATAATACACGGAATAGGAATAGCTTTTACATCCCAAGAGTTTCTCAAGAACGTGCCCAAAATTCCTTGTTTTTAGCGGCTTAAATAAATATAAGATATTGCCGAATCATATTAAAGCAATAGAAAAGGTTGACTCCTTTAAAATAGCTTTAAAGAAACATTTATTTATTGGCCTTGTTTAATGATTATTGTCTTCTTACTACTATTGATTTTATTTTGTTGATGGCATGCCAGTTGTTTGCTGAATATAACGGTTGTAAATTTTGTGGAAGTGTTAAACTCTATGTCATAATCAGCCTTTTATTTGTATACTTGTTGTTTGTTTTTTTATGACTTATTGTTTTATTTTGTTTTGTAATTATTTGTATTATTTTATTTGACATTGTATTATTGTTTTTTTTTATTTTTGTGTTTAAAAATGTATTATTAGTCTTGACTAAATAAACGACTTAAACAAAGAACAGGTACTAATGAGATCTTTCAAGGCAGAAGAAGGGTTGACACGAGGTCGAGGACTAACTGAAAGTACCTTAGCGAAATGAGTTTTTTCTATGCCTGAATGTTCAAAAGTGTCTCGATGCTGTAGAGATTTTTTCTGGAATAAAATCTACTTACTCTGAGCAGCACATTGAGTTACGGGAAGGTAGAGAGCAGCGAGATAAAACTGATCTTGAGAAGCTTCTGGAATGGACAAACAGTAATTCTCCATTTAATAGGGATGTACCTGAATTGATGTCACTAGCATCGGGAGTTCTTGCCACAAAACAAATAAACTGCGATTCAGCTCGTGAAGTAGGTGAATCTATTTTAAAAGGTGTTGTTGGTCAAAATTTTAATGACGTGAAACTGAAAAGGACAAGTAAAGTAAGAAATGTATCTTTTATCCACAAAACGGTATACATTTATAATCAATCTCTGCCAGTTAATCAAAGTCAACTCTTCAATAGAATTATTTGTACTTATAAGCCCCAAGATGATTTGAAAGTGTTTTAGCTATGAGTTGGCACCATATCCGCTATCTCTTTTTGATAATGGGATCTTTCAAAAAACTAAGAAATCTGCACTGCTTCAATTAGTGGATAAAAAAAATGTACTCCATCATATACCATTCCCGAAGATACCTTCTTTGTAATTGATGGAGGATATTTACTTCACAAAATTATTTGGCAATTTCCAGGTCATATACAGCCAATATGTTTATTATGTCTGTTATCATTATGGACAAAAATGCATGGTGGTCTTTGACGGATACAATGAAACCACTTCTACGAAAATGCAAGAACAGTTACGCCGATATGAAAGAAACACTTGCTCTGACATCTTGTTTTCTGATGATATTATGGCACCCATTAATCAGTCCCAGTTTTTCTCCAATAAAAAACTATTTATTTCAAAAGTAAGTCAACATCTAAAAACAGCAGGTATTGATGTTTTTCAGGCGGAGGGCGATGCAGATACATTGATGGTAGCAAAAGTTCTTGAAAAATTAAATATAGAGAAATCGGTGACATTGGTTGGTGAAGCCACTGATTTAATGGTGTTACTCTTATTTAAAGTTAAAATGGGCAATGTTTATATGTTGAGGCCCGGCAGCGCTGCAAAACCTAACAAAACAACAGCCATAAGTGAACTACAGAACAAGATAGGCCTTATGACGCAATCTATTTTATTTTGCCATGCAGTTTCTGGTAAATTGTCCACATACAGACTTCTAGAGAAGCGACCGGACTTACAGGATAATGTAACCGTTTTTCTAAATCCCAACGCAGAGAGCATACATCACCACTGTCGGAGAAAAGTTTCTCTTAGCTCCTTATATGGGGCAGCAAAACGCTAAATGAGCTTCGGTTTTTTAAGTCACACAACAATACATCGAGGCAGAGCTTAAATGCGAACGTCTCGTTAGCTTCGGTACCTCCAACTTCAGATGCTGCCTCTCAGCATAGTTTATGAGCGTACTATCAAATTCAGGAATGGCTGGGAAATGAGTTAGAGCCTACGTCTTGGGGATGGAGAAAACAGGGAGAACTTCTTTTACCAACTACGGTTAATAAACCAATAGCTCCGGAATTCATTCTCAAAATGATATTCTGCAATTGTAAGGCTGATTGTGGGAAGCTTTGGAGCTGTAGAAAGTCCGGGCTAACTGCTCGAGTTTATGTGGACTTAATGCAACCTGCTGAAAACGAGGATGATAACGAAGAGGATTTCCCATAGATCCTGTGTGGACTTTAATTTTGATTGTAAGTACTTTTTCCTATTATATATTATGTTGTACATTCTGTTTCGTACATTATTTTTAAAATACAAAACATTATTTGACGTACATCCTTTAAAGTTTCAGATTTTCAGGTCATTCATAACAGTCCGTGCTATGCAAGACCATAACAGGCCAAGAACTAAAGACTTTGTTGAACGCCACTGGCAGAATCTACTGAAGTTTTTAATTTTAAGTATTTATTTTATGTAATTTGAACAATTTAGGAAAATGTTTATAAACGATACATACATATGACACGCCATTGATTTAATCTGTTTTGGCAGCTTTTTTAACTTTTTACACCCATTCAACATACTTTAAAGTTTGGTTGTCTTAAAAGACATTCTAAGATTATTTACACTAAGGGAGACGTGCTTTTTGGAGATTGAAAAATAATTAACGAGTTAAGACATTTACTGCACGCCACTGGATCGATCAAATTATACATATGTATATATTAATTTGTAGGAAATTTTATTGGCTTTAATTATGGTACCTAGCATTTTTTCTCAAAAAACAGTCGTGTCCGAGATATTTGCCTCATAAGCAAAAAATTTACCTATTGGGGTGGTTTTGGGGTTATTTGCACCCTCGGAGGGATGGGGACTTTTAGTATGTTTATCTAGACAACAAATTCTACATATTCCCAAAAAATCAGTTTTAGGTGATTTTGTTCCACGACGGAACTTAACTGCACTGGAGTAAATATTCCATAAGTTTTCCTAATACTTATTAACCTTGTGCATAAAAATATAATGTCATCAGTCTTTCTGAAACACCAAACATAATCAATATAACATGTTCAAAATTACATCAATTTTGATCTTTAAAACATATTATATTGGTTTCTTTAAAATATTCGAAATTGTTATTTCTAATTTTAAGTTTAAACACTGATCTGATAATAAACAATGGCTGCAACTTCAATTTGGATGGATAACATGCAGGATGTGCAAGTTAAAATTACGAATTTAATAGTCAGATGGATTAGTAATGAATTTTGCATCTGGACAATTATACACATTCTTGAAATTTAACACTGATAGGTGTTTTTATAGGTAAACATTGCATTATACTGATGAGCTGATGAAAATGTATACGGTAGAACTGAAGACATCAACATTCAGTATTTCTAAGCGGTTTTAGAAAGAAACGAATCTTTAAATATCATATGAGATCTTTTACAACCCTCTCATTATTGTTTCATATATTGCATTGCAATATTATTAGCCTGTTCGAAATTATTCACTCAATTCTGATAAGTACCAAGGAAACGCCCTATATAAATGAATTTACTACCAAACACGCACCTAAGGAAGATAAAAGCGGATACATTTCCGCTAAAAACCGTATTAATATGCTCTTATTCACTTGGTCGTCCTTCGAGTTCGAATACCCGTACACAGTTTGAAGTACAACAAAAAGGGGATTGCGCACACTATCCGTCAAACTTTCCTGACTGTGCACGTCCGGAAAAACTTTCTCACTTTTCAAGTCCTCACTTATGCAGTTGACGAACGATCGAGATGATGAACAAAGAGTATCTTCGTCACCTTGATTTTTGTTAATATCCAAATCCGTCAACTCGGCAATGATTTCTTCTGTGAGGTCACATCGCTTAACTGCATCGGTTTCCTCTTGAAGCTTTCCAAGAAGGTCACCCAGTGCACCGTCAATAAAGCTATCATCGCTTTTGTCCCCTTTTTCTTTTAACCGCACCTAAAGTTAAGAAAATATTTGACTAGTGAAAAAAATAGATAAGACCTAATATACATTCGAAAAGACATGACGAAAGTTGTGCTACAGGAATCTGTTCTGAAAATTTAGTTCAACAAAATCAGTGAGAACATTAATTCGTTTGCGGCTGAGGTTCCTGATGATATATTTGAAAAATCAGGCTGCAGAATATCTGTGAAGCTGATCTTAAATCAGGATAAAACTATTTAGTTTTCTTGCCACACAAACCGTAAGTTCCTTTTCAGGCTGTAAGTACTACAATTTTTTTGGGTTATTATAGAGATGAACACACCAAAAAAACAATTTGCTTTCAAGTAACACGCTTTGTCTTCAATTAAAAAAATATTGTGGATTAAGATTTACCGAATTTTCTAGTTTTCTACAATTCTGTGTATGATGTTTTAAACAAATTGTATTTATTCTATTTTTAAGTGATGGACGAATGTAAACAGTGATATTTAATGAAAATAAAACTTTAAAACAAATAAGAAATGAAATGTCTGCGTTTATATAGTGACATTTTTTAAAAACTTTTTCAATGTGGTTCTGATAATATAATGAAGCCGTGGAATGTGGCACTTTTTTAAGAATAATTGTTTTATTATCATGTCTATAGGACTAAAAAATATAATTTGTTTCGACATCCGTACCAGGAAATTAGATGCCAATATTCCCGTTCTTTTTCTGCTCAATATTGTTATTTATTTTTATAAGTCCAAGTTGAATCTTTACTTGCCATATCTAGATTCCTAAATAGGATAAAATAAGAAAAACGACAAAAATTTAGGATTGTGAGGGCATAAAAAATAAAAATTGTGCTCTTATGCCTTTTGGCATAATGGAATGAATCTTGCCGGGTTGAGCACAAGGTTTCCACCAGAATAAAAGGCTCTTGTGAAAGAAAATTCCATACTGAAGTGCTACCCAATCACACTGGAATGCCCTATTTGCCATGGGGGCACAAATCACGTTTTATCCGCTTATGCGGCATATAGGTTAGATTTCCGCCAAATCGCCAAATTTAATTTTAGCCATAAAATTTAAAATTGCCAATAAAGCATTACTTTTCTGTTCAATAGCACATTAGTGGTAAAACATGGAATATTTGCAATAATTATAACTATCCAGTCAGGAAAACAAAGTTAATTTAATTTCGATAGAACATCTTTACCTTTGACAAAGGGATATCGTCATCATCGGTATCATCTTCTAGATTCGAAATTTTTAACTCAGGCTCTTCATCCTCATCACTAAAAGCTGGTTCGTTATCTAAAAGATGATTGATTAAGGAAATCCCCACTGTATCTTCTTCAAATTTGTTAGGAATATTAAAATCTTCCCGAGATGTCGATGACTGCAAGTTGGGAGGTTCAGTACAAAATTCCTGTAAAAATTGTGAGGTTTTAACACGACAAGCATAACGTTGCCAGTGATACTGCTTCAATAAAATATGGCCCTTTTAGACTAAAATGCACCATGACTAGATTAAAAGGAAGTAAATAAATTTGAAATAACTTATTGTATCTTATTTTGTAAAACTTGGCCTGCTTTATACAAAAATTAAGGCTTTTCTGCATTAATATTGAACAAACATTCGATTTACTCTACAGTTAGCATTATCAACACATCATCACATCAACAGGTCAAATCAAAATTGCTGTAATCGAAGATCTATCAAATGTATTAAATCTGCGTGGCCAGATGAACATCGTCTATATAGGTTTTGAAAAAGCATTTGATAAGGCATATTTTAGAAATCTTATTGAACAAACGGGGTAAAGTTTAGTTGCCCTGGGATATCCATGAAATCTTATTTTTATTGCCGTAAACTTGTGCTCACGATGCGGATGATACAGTGCCGTTTGTGGATGACCTTAAAATGTATTATCAAATCGGAATATTGAACGACTGTACGCTCCTACAAAACGATAAAGACAATGTTGTAAGGTGACCCCTGCATAGTAAATTGTACTTTAATGTAAATAAATGTGTGCCCTACGTTATACTAGAAAACCAAATGCAATAACTTATCTACTATCTATAACAAGATGTTTCAATGGCAAAAATAAACAAAATAAAAGATATGGGTAAAACATTTAATGCTAAATACTATATATAATTGATGTTGCTAATAGAGCTTGTAAGATACTCCATGCTTGAAACAAAGTCAAATAGTCAAATATGCTTTACTGTTATAAAACAAAGAAGATTTGTCATAAACATAAACAAATCTAAACACTAAAAACTAAAAACAGTACAAAGATATAAAATAACCATCAAAAGAGTTAAAATTAACACAAAAGTAAAATTTACACTAAACACTTACAGGACATACAATCATACAGTGGTAACATAAGAAGAGTATAAAGACAAGATATAAATACAACTAAAAACAGCAACGGTACAGCTGTTAAATAAAAAAAACTCCAAAACGCCACTTTGGCCGTCAAAAAGAATCTTCATAGTATTCATCTAATGTGTAGTATGCCTTCTCTAACAAAAGCCTTTTAACTTTTTTCTTAAAAATAAGTTGGGAAGCAGATGCACGGATATTTAATGGAAGATGGTTATATATTTTAATGCCTTCATAATACAATGACTTTTTTGTTAGCGTTAATTTAGGTTGTGGTAGATGAAAGTTTGGATTAAATATTCACTCACATTTTCCTAGAATGAAATGTCATAGCGAAGATGTGACTCAAATACCTACTGCATGGTAAACTGACTTGCCTATATATGAGCCAAGCTCCTGAACAC
>MU182045.1:1135698-1155882 GCA_016904865.1 Pissodes strobi
GCGACATGACATTGGTGGCTTTGATTTACATATGTAACGAATAGCTCTTTTCTGGATTATAAACAAAGTTTGGATTAAATATTCACTCGCATTTCCCCAAAATGGAATGCCATAGCGAAGATGTGACTCAAATAGTGCATGGTAAACTGACTTGCCTATATATGAGCCAAGATCCTGAACACAAACTCTCGCAGCAAAGCAAGCAGAGGAGAGCTTATTGGCAAGCGAGGAGATGTGTGGATAAAACTTAAGTTGGTCATCAATAATCACTTCAAGGAATTTGTTGCCAAAGTGACACTCAATTTGAGTAGATCCTATGTACATGTCCGTTAGATTACATTTAAAAGGGATGATTTCAGTTTTAACGCGATTTAATGTCAATAGGTTTGAGTCACACCAACACTTTATACGATTAAGGTCATCCAGAATAGATTGTCGCAGTACAAGAGGGTCCACAGAATGGTGGTATCATCAGCAAAAATAGTAAACTTACCATCAATCGGGAGGTTCGCAAGACCATTAATGTAGAGCAGGAATAAAACTGGACCCAAAACCGAACCCTGAGGGACTCCCCATTCTACTGATTGATATGATGAACTTTTTGACCCACAACAGACGCGTTGTCGACGACCACTTAGAAACGATGTGAACCAAGATAAGGCAACACCTCGGAGACCATAGCAGTGAAGTTTTCTTGTTAGGATATCATGACTGACACAGTCGAAAGCCTTTGAAAGATCACAAAAGGCTATGGCTGACTGTCTACCCTCATTGATATGGAGGTACAACTGTTGTATAAGACTATAAATAGCATCCGTTGTACTATTTCCCTCCTGAAAACCAAACTGAGTTCTGCTGACAATGTTATTGGACTGCATAAAGGATAACATATGTACCTTCACAAGTTTCTCTATGATCTTCGACCAAGTTGATAACAGAGATGGGTAGGCCCATCTCTAAAATTAATGGATCATCCAGACTACTTCCTTTATGGATAGGGATAACTTTTGATGCTTTAAGACATGGGGGGAAGATCCCTGTTTCCCATTAGTTATTAATGGCATGGGCCAATGCTAATAATGCAACATCGGGAAAATCTTCGCAGAAAGGCAATCTTCTCCTGAGCTGTTTTTGTTTTTAAGGGAAATTAATATCTTTTTAAGCTGCACAATGTCGGTTGGTGAAAAAAAATAGTATATTATTTTATATGGAGGAAAAGTAATACTTTTCATGGCGCGCTCGTGTTTAACAGCCGAACGGAGTGAGGCTGGTAATAGAGAGCAAGCCATGAAAAGTAACTTTTCCTCCAAATAAAATATGCTGTTTTTTCTTCAAATGTCGACAAATTAATCCAAAAACGTCTCTTTTTAATAGTAATAATAATTATTATTAAAGATAAGTGGGTTCGCAAGGCGGCTTAGACCGGTGCGATGTCGGTGAATAGGCTCAGGTTGTTGCTATAGTAATGTAACATAAAGCTGTCAGTGGACACTGTCAACAATAATTATATTTTTAAAATTGCGTTTTCGATTGCATTTTAATTCCGTATTGATAAGCAGTTATTGAGTAAGTTCGATTAAATAATAACCAATTTGTTCCTAAATTAGTGATTTTTAGAAATGCAGTCACAAATTGAGTGATAAATACAAATTTTAGTTTAATAACTCTTGAGTTGTTGACGCTTATTTTGATGTTTGTTTGCATTGTATCTATGTTGCTTTGACAACACTTTTACCTCCGCCGGCGGAAAAGTGAAAAGTAAAGCTCCGGCGGAGGAAAAACGAAACTTCACTGCCGCCTACACAGTCGAGTAATGACGGATTTACTGACGTTTGAAGAAAAAAGAGTTTTGGACACTAACCCCTTCACTAAGTAGTGAAGGGGATCTGCTATTTGATGTATTTTTTGTTGAAGACTACTAGCAATCCCGCAATAAAATTGATTTATATTGTCAGGGGTTGTTTCAGGGATCGGTAATGGTCGATGATTATTGTTACGGCGAATTTCATGTACAATTGCCCAGCATTCCCTTGTCACATGGCCTGACATCTCCATACGATTTGAATAATAAGTTTTTTTTTGACTCTCTAATCAGTCGACGATATATGGAACGATATTCATTGAAATATTGGGGAGTCTGTGAATTTTCTGATCCTATGTAGTGAACGTAAATTTTTACATGATGTTTTTAGACCTTTAGTGAACCAAGTTGCTTTTCGACGCTTTTTGCTTTTAATTTTCGTAAGAGGAAATGCATTATTAAAGAGATGTAGCATCTCTTCATGAAAGTTTGATAAAGGTTGAGGTGAGATGAGAACCGATTCCCAACCAAAAGAAGCACACAGTGTGTGAAACTTACTATAATTCCCGTGACTGAAAATTCTGCCACTCCTAGGGGTCTCTTTTTTATCACCTCCAAAATTAAGGATGCCAAACAATACGGCTTCATGGTCAGATAAGGCAGAATTCACAACAGAACAACAAACCTCATGATTATTGAAGTTTGAACAAATGTAATCAATAGTTGTAGATGAGATTCTTGTGATGGGTATTGGAGATTGTACATGCATTTGCAAATTATGAGATTGTAGTAAATTGCATAGGCGCATTCTAGAAGGGGAACTCCCGTCAGTGTAATTAATATTGAAATCTCCACTCAAAATTATGTTTGAAGAGCTTGAGATTTGCGATAAGTTATCTAGAGTAGCCAAGAACAAATCATTGCTAGAAGATGGGAATGATAAACGCATATAACATACATGTTTCTGGTTTTTGAAAAAACTATGGAAAATTCACAAATTCTACAAGGAGGTCATTAAATTAACTTACTGCCTGAAAAAAGTTCCCCCTCAAGAAAGACTCATACAAGAGTATCATACACCCGCCATGAACAGATTGTGTTCTACAATATTTTGATACAGCTACATAACCAGGTAAATGAATCAGTTCATCCTGTCTTAACCAATGCTCAGTCAGTAGGACCATATTTGGATAGTTAATGTCATCCAGGAAACTAGATCTCACTGGTTTTGTTCCTTATCGACTGGACATTAAGCAAAACTAAAGACAACACATGATCGCTATCAGCTAGGGGTATACAGTCTGTATATTCTTCTGGCCTAAAAAAGATTTGTCATGCCATGAGGTCAAGTGCTCACAGGGACCATCAGTGTGATCCTCCAGAGGATCCTCCGACCCTTCAGCTGATGCATCTTTATTCAATGAAGTCTGAAGTATATCATTATTTATAAAAAAAATAACTATACCTTGAGACGGAAATAATAGTCAGTGACGTCAGTCACTAATTCGAAAACAGACCAACGTGAGCGGCTTAAAGTAATATTTAATATTTAACAATAAATCTGGTATGAAATGCTCGCAAAATACCGCTTATTCTAAATGCGGACACAGCGTTCCGGCACAAAACGTGCACCGCTGCCAAATTCATTGTGGTCCGTATACGCGCGTTACGCGCAGCATTTGAAGCAGCTGTATTTTAACAGACGTTCGCGATCGACGGTCGTAAATATACTGATATTTTACGACCGTCGGGCGGAGGTCGCAACGTTGCAACAATAAACGAGCATGTACCCTGTGAGAGATCTGTTGCATAGTCGCGCTTGCGGGTTTAGGTTATCGTTTTGTTTTAACATTGAAGATGTTTCTGTTTTCCTAAATAGGGCCTCAAATCGTGAAAAAGTGCATGCTACATTTGCCACACATAACGTCGTACGCGTGAGAGATCGTGTTAGCTTGTTTATTTAAACATAAATTGATTATAACGTATCGGAATCGGTTCTAATGACTAAAATAAATTGGAACTAACTGAAACTAACCGAAAGTGTATTGAACGACTATCCAAAACTAACGAAAAGCACCAAAACGGGCTAAAACGTATCGAAATAGATTTAAAATATTGAAGTAAGTTAAAACTAACCCAAATTAACCGAATTTTGGTGACTAACCAAAACTAACCAAAAACATTAAAATTGCTTATAACATATCAGAACCGGTTCAAATTACTAAAATAAATTGGAACTAACTGGAAGTAACCGAAAGATGATTGAATGACTATCCAAAAATAACTAAAAGCATCAAAACGGTCTAAAACATATCGAAATAGATTAAAAAGATTGAAGTAAGTTAAAACTTACCCAAATTAACCGAATTTAGGTGACTAACCAAAACTAACCAAAAGCATTATAATTGCTTATGACATATCGAAAGGTGATTGAATGTCTAATCAAAACTAACCAAAAGTAACTAAGAGCACCAAAACAGGTAAAACATATCGAAATAGATTAAAAATATTGAAGTAAGTTAAAATTAACCCAAATTGACCGAATTTTGGCGACTAACTAAAACTAACCAAAATATTAAAATTGCTTATAACGTACCGGAACCGGTTCAAATGACTAAGATATATTAAAACTAACTGAACTTTACTGAGACTTGACTTAACGACTAACCAATAGTAGGTAACTAAAAGCATCAAAACGGGCTAAAACGCATCGAAATAGATTTAAAATATTGAAGTAAGTTAAAACTAACTTAAATTAACCGAATTTTGGTGACTAACCAAAAATTCTAGAATTGGTTATAGTGTAACGGAACTGGTCCAAATGATTAAAATAAATTAAAATTAACTGAAATTAACCGAAAGTTGATTGACCGACTAACCAAAATGCACCAAAAGTAACCAAAGGCATCAAAAGGGGCTAAAACAAGTTGAAACTAACAATTAACCGAATTTTGGCGACTAACTAAAGTTAACCAAAAACATCAACATTGGATATGACGTATCGGATCCGGTTCAAATGACTAAAATAACTTAAAACTAACTAAACTTAACCAAAAGATGTTGAACCAAAACTAATCAAGAGTAACCAAAATGGGCTAAGACGTATCGGAACAGATTACGAATAAAATAAGTAACTAACCCAAATTAACCGAATTTTGCGACGACCTACATTATTAACCAAAAACGTTTAAATTGTTTTAACGTATCGGAATCAAATGGCTCAAATAAATTGGAACTTACTGAAAGTAACCGAAAATTGATTGAATAACCAACCAAAGCTAACCAAAAGTAACTAAAAGCACCAAAACGGGCTAAAACGTATCGAAAAAATTAAAAATATTGAAGTAAGTTGAAACTAATTCAAATTAACCCTATTTTGGTGACTAACCAAAAACACTAAAATTGGTTATAACGTTTTGGAACCGGTTCCAATAACTAAAATAAATTAAAACTAACTGAAATTAGCCGAAAGTGAACGACTAACCAACAGTAACCAAATGCACCAAAATGGGCTAAAACATAGGTATCAGAACAGATTAAAAACATTAACCTTATAAGGTGAAACGAACTTGAATGAACCGAATTTTGCCGACTAACTAAAATTAACCATAACGTATCGGAACCGGTTCAAATTACTAAAATAATTTAAAGCTAACTAAAGCTAACCGAAAGCTAATTGAATGACTAACCAAAACTAATCACAAGTAACCAAAAGCATCAAAACGGGCTAAACCGTATCGGATTAAATTGCAAAAATTAAAGTAAGTTAAAACTAACCAAAACAAACCGAATTTTTGCGGCTAACCAAAACTAACTAAAAAGATTAAATTTGATTATAACGTATCGGAGTCAGTTCAAATGACTAAAAAAATGAGCGAATCTGCTAGTAGTCGAGATACTGATGTGTAAACATATCCTATAACGACATCGGTTGTAAAAAAATGACAGTAGCACGTTGTGTTCCCAAGCGGTCACCTATCCAAGTACTAACCCTGCCCGACGTTGCTTAAGTTCAGTGATCGGACGAGAACTGGCATTTTCAACATGCTAAGGCCGTCGCCTGTACGTTTTAGCTTGGTCATAGAATAAAAATTACGTTAAATAACCAAGTTTAAAATAATAAAAAATCAACGCGAACGAAGCCCCGGGTAAAAGCTAAACCTATGTTCTTTACTACACTTTTGAAAATATCTGTACAAAATTTCATGATGATTGAAACAGTTTATGCGTGATAGCGTAAGAAACAAACAAACAAACAAACACATTCGCATCTATAATATTAGTTAGGTTTATTTAATAATACTTACTGGCAGCTTCGGAGTGGATTAATTCACTGCACAAATTCGACACGATAATCTATGGACACAGCTTATTTACCTAGTAATCTTGGGCCGACATCCTTAGATTTGGGAAAGTCAATAACCAAATTTTGCAAATTTTAGAAGAGGGCTATGACTCAATATTGTTTTAAACGTCTGGGCATCTAAATAATACTTTTGACAGTTCGTTTAATTTAAAATAATAATATGCTCTTTTATCATCTAAAATCCGTTTAAAAACGATTTTAAATGACAAAATTGTATAAAAACCCAAAAATTCGTACTTTTTTAAGACGATAGCCGTGGCTTCTGACGAATTTGTTGTGGATTTTGAAGCGAAAATTCATTTTAAATTCAACCGTCCATTAAAAATAAGCTGTGCTATGGATCCAAATACACTGCCAATATAATAATTAATAAATATTACTTTTGGCTGTTCGTTTAATTTAAAATGTACTTTTTTATCATCTAAAATCCATTTCAAATGATTTTAAATGGCAAAATTGTATATAATACCGTCCTAGTGGCTAGAATCGGTTTACACATTTTCGTCCCATTTGCCGAGATTTACCCTCAAACCGTCGCGTAAGATGTTTACATATCAATAAGTTGGAACTAACGGAAAGTTGTTTGAGAGACTAACCAAAAGTGACTAGAAATAGCCAAAACGGGCTAAACAGAATCAGAACAGGTTAAAAATATTACAGTAACGTTATGGCTATACATAGTCAAAAGCGGTCTTATCGTGCGTGTCCAAAGGTCACATTTTTATTTATTATTTATTTTATTTATTATTATTTTTCATTAAATGTCATTACTTTGACAGATTTTACACGCAAAATCTGCCACAAATGAAGTTTTTACTGAAAATTGTGACCTTTGGACCCGCACGATAAGATCGCTTTTGACTATAATTATATTATATTAATAGATTTTCCTATCTAAAAGTGAAGGGTAATTTTTTCTGTTTTCATATCTACCCATTTTTGATGTGTAAACATCTTACGCGGCGGTATGAGGGTAAATCTCGGCAAATGGGACGGAAATGTGTAAGCCGATTGTGACATTATAAGCCCGTCGCATTGAGGATTTTTATACAATTTTGCCATTTAAAATCGGTTTTAAACAGATTTCAGACGATATAAAAGCATATTTGAAATTAAACGAACTGTCAAAAGTATTATTCAGATGGCCAGACTTTTAAAACAATATTCAGTCATGGCCCTCTTCTATAATTTTCCTTCTATAAGATTGTTTTTTTTTAATGGACGGTTGAATTTAAAATGAATTTTCGCTTCAAAATCCACGACAAATTCGTCCGAAGCCACGGCTATCATCCTAAAAAAGTCCGAATTTTGCGATTTTTATACAATTGTGTCATTTAAAATCGTTTTTAAACGGATTTTACATGATAAAAAAGCACATTATTATTTTAAATTAAACGAACTGTCAAAAGTATTATTCAGATGTCCAGACGTTTAAACCAATATTGAGTCATAGCCCTCTTCTAAAATTTGCAAATTTGATTATTGACTTTTCCAAATCAAAGGATGTCGGCCCAAGATGAGTAGCTGGTAAAAGAACAAGCTTTGTAGATTTTCCTGTCGAAAGTATGTAGTAAATTAATCCACAGTAGAGTGCTATAGACGGCCTCAATTCTCCCCCTCCAATTTTTTGCCCCCTCATCCCCCTCCGATGACTTTGAGATAGACCCCGCCCACTTGGTCTTAAGTGTATTCGACCTTGAACCACATTGGCCTAATTTCACCTTGAAAGTCCTTGACATTTTACCTTGAATGTCCTTGAGTTTTTGTTGAAGGTCGCGCATATGTATGACCTTGAAGGTCCTTGGAACTGTTTTGTGGTGTCCTTTACCTTGAATGACATTGAGGTAATTTGATCTTGAATGCCCTTGAGTTTTTGATGTGTAAACATCTTACGCGGCGGTATGAGGGTAAATCTCGGCAAATGGAACGGAAATGTGTAAACCGATTCTAGCCGCCAGGACAGTACTATATACAATTTTGCCATTTAAAATCGTTTCAAACGGATTTTAGACGATAAAAAAGCATATTTCAAATTAAATGAACCGTCGAAGTATTATTTTTATTATATTATATTCGCAGTGTATTTGGATCCATATCACAGCTTATTTTTAATAGACGGTTGAATTTAAATTGATTTTCGCTTCAAAATCCACGACAAATTCGTCCGAAGGCACGGCTATCGCCCTAAAAAAGTCCGAATTTTCGGATTTTTATACAATTTTGCCATTTAAAATCGTTTTTAAACGGATTTTAGACGATAAAAAAGCATATTATTATTTAAATTATACGAACTGTCAAAAGTATTATTCAGATGCCCAGACGTTTAAAGCAGTAAAATTTGAAAAAGCTGGTTATTGATTGTCCCAAATCAAAGGATGTCGGCCCAAGATTATAAGGTAAATATGCTGTGTCCATATGTTGATGTTTTTCCTGGTGGCATTAGATTTTCGTGTCGAATTTGTGCAGTGAATTAATTCGCTCCAAAGCTGCCAGTGCGTATTATTAAAGAATCTTAACTAATATTATAAATGCGAATGTTTTTGTTTTTATTCTATGAACATGCTAAAATGTACAGGTAAGGACCATAGCACGTTGAAAATGCCAGTTCTCGTTCCATCACTGAAGTTAAGCAACGTCGGGCGTGATTAGTACTTGGATGGGTTACCGCTTGGGAACATAACTTGCTGCTGTCATTTTTTTTACAACCGATATCGTTATAGGATATGTTTACACATTCGTCTCGAGTACTAGCACACTCGCTTAATTTTTTTATTTATTTTTGCTTTAATTATGATAATGTTTAATATTATTGCTAAAAATGCATTTCTTTAATTATATACCTATATTATAAACACTCGTGTGTTTGTATTTTTACGTTTTTAAACTAAATGAATTTCAACGCAAATCACACTTTTGCGTTTTTATTTATCATTTTCAATTCAACAAAAAATGTGGGATTTGGATACTACGGTCGAAGTTAGAGTTGAACCTCTTATTATCAATGTTGGTTCCGAAAGTAGTGATAGTAATGATTCTGAATCAAATTCTGATCAAACCTCCGATAACGAGTAGTAAACTTAAAGTTTTGTTGATTTTTGATGTAAACTTTCGATGCAACCTTCAATATGATATTTTATGATAAGAAAAACCCCTTATCATCCATGACTCGTTTTTTTCTACCCCTAATGAATATTTTACTATTTGTTTGTAGTACAATTTTGTTGCTTATCACTAGATTTAGGAATAATTTTAAATATACGTTTTTTGCATATTTTAGACTAAAATCATGCATATTTGTGTGCATAAACTTTATTTTTTTAAGTGGATATTTGCCTAAGTTTGCTTATTTCTATTCCATTATATAGTTATTATAACATATTAATTTACAAAGCAATTGTATCCGCCGCTGGAATTTCCTTCTCTCTTCCCTTACCCCTCGAGGCGTGCCTTAAAACTAAAAATGAGTCACTGACTATTATTTCTGACTTGAACTATAAATATTCAGCTATATACTTCTTCTCTCTGTGATTGGGTGATATCATTGGAACAAAAGTTGCATACGAAAATTTACGCAGGCATCTCTACATTATGCGATTTTGTGAGCCGATCATTTTGTTCATTGCAGGTTGATCGTAAAGAAGGGAAGGGCCCAATAAAATCAAGTTAGTGTGGTCAAACTTGGCAATTTTTTCAAGAAGATTCTTGTCACACAGTAGTTTTCCCTTGACAGAATCATGTGCATCGGCGAAAATGAATATGAAATCCTCCCTACCAAAACGGTGACTGTAACCCAGACTGACTTCTAGAAGTGCATCTAAACCTACATTTCTCATGGTTTGGCAGTTAACATCATATTTACAATTGGTCATTCTTTTGGACAGGGAAAGATACCCTCGGATATCGGCGCCAACTATTAGCATACGCCGTTTTTGCATCGCCTTAAGATTAGTAGAAACAACAGGTGGTATTGGTGGTGTTGTAGGAACATTTAAACTGTTATTGCAGAAGTGCGTTGATGGTTTATTTTGGTACTCAGCTAACTATCGGCGTAATGATTTTAGGTCAGATATGTACCCACCATTTTCTTTTTCCAAAATATCAATGCTTATGATCAGGTTTCTATTCAGATCATTTAGATCTGTTAACTGTTGTTTGAGCTTTACTTCCAACTCCTTGCAATTTTTCATGTTTTCTTGAAGTGTACTGATTCGATTTCATTCTTCTGTTGTTCAATTTGAGACAAGAACTTATTTTCTGCTTCATAAACAACATCATCAAACGCCATCTGCTTCTTTTTAAACGGCTAAGATGTTTTTCTTTGCTTTCCAGGTCAACTTTAAGATTTTGAATTTCATTATACAAATAATTTAATTTATCTTCATTTTCGTTTTGATTCATTTGACATCGAGACGAACAATAAATCCTGTAGCCCCCAAGCTTAACATCCATACAACTTGGGTGATAAACACTTCAACATACTACACAACAAAAATTTGAAAAGTCCTTATTTTTGTAACATTTGAATTAGTTTTGCATACTTGCTTTATAAATAGCACGTACAGCTAATATTACAAATATATAACGTGAAAAAAAAGGTTAAAATGATTTTTCTAGTAAACGCTATTTTAACAGTGCCTTGCTAAAACTCTACTCTAGGGATTAAATTGTAAACATCAACACTGAATAATAAACAAAAACGCAGTTGCATGTATTATTTGTGAGAAGTCTATTCGAACGCGTATAAAACAAGATATTATCCTATATCAGTTTGAGGGTGTATATGATCGTGATGTGTCGGTATCGGCCCTACATGAAAAGTATGCCCCAAACCCATTTGAGACGCAAATTTTGCCCGTTATACTTGTAATGGACATTTATCACTATAAACCATAAATCTTTCTACTTGCCGAATATGGCTCTTAACAATTAACATTTGAGTTCACCATGATGATAAATTATTTTATACAGGGAGATTAAACATATATTAATTTTTTCCATTAATACTGATTTATCGACAGATATTAATTTAAAAAAATGATATGCCTCACATTTATAAGCACCCAACTGAAGTGAAACTTCTGAAATCGATATAAGAAATTAAGTTTTTTTAAGCTTTTTTTCTCAACTTCAACATCAACACTTTTTTTTTTTTTCCTTTTTTTCAACTTTTTTTTTGTCGCCGAAAACCACGTTTCTCTAACTTTTTTTTATTAATTCTTTTTCTTTATTTCGTTTTATAATACTCTTATTAACTTTCCGAACACTTTTTTTATTATTTTTCTTTCCTTATTTTGTTTTATAATACTTTTATTAACTTTCCGAACAAACTTTTGCTTTTGCTTTTTATTATTTCGTTTTATAATACGTTTAATAACTTTCCGGACATTTTTTTACGTGTTTTTCAAATTTTTCGCATTTTTTCAAAAATGTTTATTTTTTTTTCATAAAGCATTTTTTTCTTCCCATTTTTGCCATCCCTGAACTCCTTCACCTTTTTTCGCCGAAAACCGCGTTTCTCTAACTTTTTTTATTAATTTTTTTTCTTATTTCGTTTTGTAATACTTTTATTAACTTTCCGAATAATTTTTACTTTTTTTAATTTTTTCGAAAATTTTGGGCATCCGGGGAGATGGGAGTGAGGGGTATAATCCCCCCCCATCCCTGATGTAAGATTTATTTGTCAGATTTTCGATCAAAACTCCGTTGCAGAGATATCGGCAAAAAGCGGCAAAATCCCCCTTAAATTCGAACCCCGGTCCCCCCATATGGTCAAGCCTTCCATGAGGCCCACCTACCATAAAAATTTCGACCCCGTAGCCCGTCGCTCATCCCGTTCTCCCAAAACTAATTTTAGTTTTTTCTTCTCCCCCCTCTCCTGGCCGAACTGGGGTGGTCCAGTTTTCGTCCAGGATCCTCATGTCTTGAAAATTTCAGCCCTCTAGCTATACTGGAACATGCTTAATTAAAGGGGCGTTTCACGTTGATAAGCATTTTTTCTGACTTTACCCTGGCTAAAGAAGTTTCACATCAAAAACTGATAATGGTTACCAATTACCAATGACATAAAAATTATGAACTTCAATTTAATTTTTATCTCAGAATACAGGATTTACTTATCCTGTTTTCAACAAAGAAAAACGAAACATAAATTTACCTTAAAGGTTTCCTTGACCATATTTCTCAATTCTCTGTCCAGTTTTGAGTTGTCAAATAAAGGTACTAAACTAGGAAGCACTCTCTTGTCCAGAATTTGTCGTAGTGAACTAAAAATTCCAGTCCGAACTCTCTCTGTCAAGGGCGGATAAAAATTCGTTATTATCCTACATAAAAAATCCAGAAGAGTGGCTGTAACGGCTGGATGTGATCGCATTGAATGATGCATCACCAAAATGGCAGGCTCGATATTCATAATATTGTCCTGAAAGATCATTATAATAACCTCAAGAAATTTAATAACAAAACATTTAGGTGTACTTACACCATCAAATAATTAATTTGTATATGGTTAATATAAAGAAACATCAACTTTTAGGTAATTATCTGCCCAAATCATTCAATCATAAAATTAATGATACTATACAGGAAACGACGAGACAAAACGTGAAATCGCATTCGTCTTTTAGCCGGATAGAAATTAACTATCGATTTCGCTAGGCTTACCTAAGATGCTTTTTGTACAAATGTTGAAAAGCTTTACAAAGCTTCCTGCATCAAGAACGTTTTGTTACACCACTGTAGATACCAATATTGTAAGTAATGTAACGTTTGGTGGTAGAGCCAATATTTTCAACTTTACTCTTAAGAATGAAGAGTATAGAATTTGCAGTTTGCATATATCTGTCATATTATCTTATACACGTTTTCACTCAATCAATATAGCAACGCGGGTCAAACATCCCATAGTATAAAGAGACTTGGCGGTTGTGATGCTCTGACTTTTGAACCTAATCTAATCTGAGTTAATCATCCTAGGCATTTCCTTTCAATAAATTGTAATCAAATATCTTCTTCAAATGGTCAATATTGCAGGCACTTACTGCTCTAGTAGATACAAAACAATAACATTTATATAAAACCCCATGGCATATGAAACTTTTAATCAGCAATGGGCTTATAAAAATGTTTTATTTGTAATTAAATGGTTTCAAGAATTATGTAGGAATTTGAAATTTAAATCCACATCAGCCATAAAGTAAACTGACTTCTGTATCTATTAGCGTATTTGAACCCACAAACATCATTACTCAATGATAATTAAAATAAAATCAGTTTGGGAGCGAACTGCCATAGTACAAATAAGTATGTATCTCATTTTATCACACATTTCATTGGACAATATTTGTCTGTAAGAAACTTAACAGATTTTCAATTATGAACGCAACAAAGATTCTAAAACTAAAAAATGTATATAATACCTTTTCAACGTCATAGAACAGCCAGTCATAAAAGAGAGCAAGTTTAGCATTTGAAACTGCGACGTTACTTGTGCAGGTTGTTAATAACCAGCCAATTACTGCCCAACGTGGAATTATGTCGGAACACAAAAGTTCATTTGTTGGATGAATCACTCCTACTATGAATCTGCAAAAAAAAACATTATTAATAGCGACTTTGGGTGGAATTTGTTAAAAAAAACTGCCAACGACTGATATGCTTATTGAAGTGCCTTAAAATATAACAATATAGATGCTCATTTCATTTAGCTGAATGATCTCTGGGTAAATACGGACGCAATTAAATATGGTATTAAGTGGATCGATAAGCACTGTGCATCCTAAAGTAGATCATCCCCAATATATAAAGTTGAATAAACACCATAAGTGTCTGATGATACAAGCATGTAAAGAATAATTTTGTAAAGAAAACGCACATTAGATTATTTCTAAAACAATCACTTATTACTGGACATTTGTCTAATAGCCTTGCAAAGATCTAGTTGCATTTCACAGGAATATATTAAATTTTTTATTCAGAATGATGTGCTCCAACGCATTTTCGTCTCAAACACTTGAATAAGTAGGTACTTATTTTATTCATATTAAATTATTGTATAATAAAACACACTGTAATGATTTTTAATTCAATTGTCTATCAAATCATCTTGTTGATCTCTTTCAATATATACATATGTGACTGACTAGAGAGAAAGGAAATGCTATCATAAACTAATTTTACTCTGACTAAACGTTTAACTTAATTAAGAAAGTTTTAATCAGTAAGACACATCCATTTTACCTTTCACATTACATTGATGATTATTTCGATCCCACAGCTATTGGCTCAGCATCAAACTTCATACAAATTTCAAGATTTATCTTGTTTATATTCTTATAAAATAATCTACAGATGAGATGTGAATTTATCTTGTCTGGATGGGAACACTAATAGCTGAATCTCCAGAAATGAAGATTTGCTGGTAAGTGACAAAAAGCACTATATTTTACTAAGGAAAATGAAATACAAACCTAATAATATCACATCTAAGTGACTGAGACTCGGGTGTAGCAAGGTACTGCCTTTGAAACCAATCTTGATATCGCTTATGGTTACCAAACCTGACTTGTGACGTCAAGAAAACCAGTTTCCGTTCCATTTCCGGCGTGAGACGCGATTGCAAGAACCTCCGGGACGTCCTGTTCTGCAGAAGTTGATGCACACCTGAGAAATAAAAATAATTTCATTTTAAAAATAACGTAGAATAAAAGTATTTCTTTACCAATAGCAAATTCATGTTAAGCCCTACATGGCGAACATAAAAAATATGCACAATCAAAAATGTAGAAAGTATTAGTAAAATTTATTTCTTCGACACCAAAATCTTTGAGCAACCTTATACAATACAAATATTATGCTTTATTGTCAAAAAAATGCCACTGTATTAAAATAAATAAAGTGTTGTTGTTTTCGCATGTATTTACTTTTCATAATTATTTCTATTTTACGTCGAAAATGTGCTTTGTCTACAAAACTGAGGAAGAACTAAACAAAATAGAAAATAAGAAAATACTATTCAAAATGTGTTAGCAAAAAAATCGTCTACATCATAATAGACTTTAGCAGCCAGAAGACCCCTGAGTAATTTCTTAAAAATATTATTTATAGGTGACTCTCTTCTTTCAGTGGAAGGTGGTTTTATAACATCATCAATTATGCCCTTTTGATGTTGGAATAGGCAGGCAGGGGTTAGTTAAAGTGTTTACAAGTCAAATATTGGCTAAGAGGGCTAACAAATTTATGGCGATTTTCCAAAATACACGAACAAGTCAAGTTTAAAATTATCTGCGCTTTTTAAATCAAAAAAAGCACATATAAAAGTTGATGACTAATCCTACCGCAGAAGGCGAATCCATATCGAAGACGAGACCAGATAAGTGCCAAGTAGTGAATTGCGATTTTGACAGCATAGCATCCTGATGACCATCAATCCTCAGTGCTCATCTATAGTGAAACTCAAGAATTTATAATTTGATGACCTTCCAAGTGGGGCATTTCCAATAGTTGGCCCTTCAATGTTGCCCTTTCAATGTTGCCCTTAAAACAGATCAAACCTGCCCTATTAAAATTCAGAGAATGTTTGATTCACATCATTGCCGCACGTTCGTCAGGTCCGTTGCCACTCTTTCACCTCAACTAAGAGGATCCAGAGCGTGCCACAAAAATATGGTATCACCCCCAACATTGTAAATGTTTCACTAATGTCAATATTGGTGAAGTGGTTTATATACAAGAGGAACAACATCATAGGTCCAGAACAGATTCCTGAGGCCCTCGCCAATCAAAAGGCTAAGAGGCAGATGAATTTGAGCCTATAATCACCGTTCGTTTCATCCAGTTAAATCGAGTACTATTTAACTGGATAAAACCAGTTAAATAGTACTCGAATCAGAAATGTGCCACAAAAACCCTCGGTCCAACATAATCTAAAATAAACAAACCCAATATAGCATACTTTATTAGCCTCTCTCTAACAATTTAATTTCAAAGTGTCCAAAGAATTTCTATTTTCCATAATGGAGGCCCCATGGATTTAAGGTCATATAATCAGAGGGACACTTACTACACTTGCGTTTGTAGT
Source organism: Pissodes strobi (assembly GCA_016904865.1). Taxonomy (NCBI): domain Eukaryota; kingdom Metazoa; phylum Arthropoda; class Insecta; order Coleoptera; family Curculionidae; genus Pissodes; species Pissodes strobi. The sequence goes on from MU182045.1 coordinate 1,151,941, forward strand.
ACAGAATTGGTTGAGTGAATGCTCTATGGTCTATGCCTTTAGTATTACAGATATTTAATCTTGTACATACCTTTATCATTGAGTTAAATTTTTATATCCACTAAGAAACAAGATAGCATCTCAAATCTGAGAGAGGCTATATAGCATGTAATTTGATCCTATTTCCATGTCAAAATTATACCTCTTGGTTTTTCAAATTTTACCGATAGCTTTTTATTGCCATAAACTAAAGTATGTTTGGGAGACACTGCTCTTTTTGTACGAAAATTTTTGATAAGGGAATTGAAATACGGTATAAACTTACCAAACCCGACGGCTTGAAAGTAAAAAAACAGAAATCGAATACAAAAAATATTACGAACAAAACCTTCTAATTTGTACTAATTGTTGTAATCATTATATAAAAGTTCGCTCGAGACTGGAACGCTATGCCGACCTACGCCATTTCGCTCAAACCCAAATAGATAACTTGCTTTATTAGAATTAATAGATATATTAGATTTTACGAGGTTTTATAAAAAGATGTATCAATTAATAATTATGGCATTTAGAAAATTCTATTCGACCTGACAGTTATTAACATTTTCAGTGAACATCGCAATAAAAGCAAACATAGGGTAATCATCTTCATCTTCAAATGCACTGATCACTTTGTAATGTGTATTCAGTAATATTTGTCCGCAAAAAAATAATCATGACAAGAGAGGACTAAAATAGTACCATTGCTATAGATTACTTCTTAAAAAAAAGGCCTTACATATGGCTCACGCAAAATAGCTTGTGTCCTAGCCTTTTGAATACTAACGTTATTTTTAATGGTATGAAAATAAGTTCATTCCGCGTGGCCAATTTTCGCATATAGCGAATAGCTGTTATGTTACTTATCATTAAAAATAATCTATTAATATTCCTAAGGCCAGGGCTCAAGCTATCTTATTCAAGCTGTAGGTATGGTAACCCTAACTCTTGTTCTCGCCCTAATAAAAGTAACAATAAGTTAATCTGTTAATCTGACGCCGTTGTCAAAACAAATTTTTTAAACAAAACAATTTTGAATTGATGATAAATGATCACAACTTTCGAATGGCCGAGCCTATGACCAAACCGCTTGCAAATACTAACTTGATCCCGAAAATTATTAACTCAAATCAGTTAAAATACTGTGGCCCTGGATCCAATCCTCATGAGGTAGCAAATCAAATCTTTTGATAATTAAAAGCTAGTGCATCCAATAGAAAATAATGTACTTAATATCTTACTGCTAGTTTCCGATCATATTCAGCTTCAAATAGAACGTCTGAAGTGAACGTGATGAAGTGAAAGGAAAACTTTGGTACTAGATAATAGTATTAAGGTACTTGTCCTGATGTTCAAGGCAGATACCTTAAACCTAAGCTAAATCGAGGAAAATGTCTTATGGTATGGAATCTCTCAATGATATATGGTCCACATGGACAAGCCAACAGATTCAGGAAGTTATGGCTAAAAAGCTATGGCTTGAAGTTCGGGGTCAGAACGCAGGTGCCAGAAAAATGTAGCTCACGTAGACGAAAAATGAAAGATGGCAGATATCATGCTGCTAAATGTCAAACTTGAAAGATAAAATATCCTTAAAATGAGTAGTCCACGGGACTGATAACTGACAGATTTCTACTTGCTAAATATCAATGCGACAGTTGACATAACCCAAAAATAGTGCTCACGCGGTTGGAAAATGACAGATGACAGATACACAACTCAAACTTGACAGATTACATATTCTAAAATTGGAGCTGACGTAGAAAAAATTGGCTGGTGACAGATGTCAAATGAAAAACTTGACAGGTGGTCCCAAAAATTAAGTTGCATAAAATATGTGGATGTGAAGTGGGCGGAGCTTATTAATTATACACTCTACAGTTTCCATTGAGGTTCTCATATATATCCAGTGCCCTCCCATCCACCCAACTGTGAAATTAGCTTTTAAGCGGAATTAAACAATTAGGTACCTTGGATTTAACACATTGTTGATACTTAAAATATTCTTCGTTTATTAAAATAATAGTTGTTTAAAATATTCTTCTAAATTATGTCCCACGGAGTAATAAGAACCTTCATGAGGCCCTGGGTAAGGGTGACCAGTCGCGGCTACAGAAATGATTGTAGGGATGCTTTTGCTATTCTTAAAATCCTTACATTGCCGGCCCTATTTATCTTTCAAAACTGGCTCTTTATTAAAAAAGCAGAAAATTTCCGATCACATGCAGACGTGCATAATTATGATACACGCAATAAAGATAATCTAGTACCCTTGTATTGTCCTTTAGGAGGGCGTCAGGATGGCCCTGGCTATTGGGCAATAAAGATTTTTAATGTCCTACCAAGCAGTGCTAAGGACATGCCTTATAATTATTTTTATGCTAGAATGAGGAAGATCCTTATTGACAATGTTTTTTATTCGCTTGCAGAATTTTCTTTTGGTTTTAAGTAATGTATCTGTTTAAACTTTAGAAATTGTACTTTGTGAGTATATTCCACTTAGGGATTCATTACCTGTTTTTTGACATGTGTAAATATTCTAATGTATTGCCAAAAATAAATGAATTTGAATAACAGCTCTTTAGTAAGTTATACTAGTGATTGTGCGAAAAATGTATAATTTCTGTGTAATCATTGTGTATTATGATGTGTAATAACTGGTGTATTTTGTAGTCTGTGAAAGCTTGTGCATTCTGTGTAGTCTTGAGACTTTGTGTAATCTGCTGTACATACAAATACTTTCTACCGTTCGCCCGCCCCTTGGATTAAATAATTAATTCATTAATTGATGACTTAGGTACTTTTTATACCCACTTTTACATTAACGAAAAAAGGTTTATGCAGGGTAGTCCAGATTTTGTTAACCATCACTATTTTAATATTAATTTCTCTTACATTTTTTGCTTTAAGAAAAAATAATTATAGATCTATCCGACTTATTTGCAAGAAATATAAAACACATTTTGAAATAAGCTTTTTTGAAACATAAATAATAAATTTATTTTTTATTTGATAAGTCAGAGCAGGAATCTAATTTTCAAATGCACTTTTTTTTCAAAAACCAATCACCAAGAAGGTTTTATTTAGAATGGTTGCATTTAGAACCATAATAATTCCATTTTATCATCCTACAATCCAGGTCGGGAAATTCATCCACTTAAATAGATGATATCAAAGTTGTCTGTAAATTCAGAGAAGCCTAAAAACAGTTGCAGTTATTTCAAATCATGTCCAGTTTAATCTCGCACGACCTGACGTAATACAAATGCAAATACAAACAGTTATTCATGATGAAAGAGTATACACATGTAATTTCATAGTCATATAAAATGAGTAATAAATTATAAAACGATAACTGTTGAATTACATGGAAATCGGGATGGAAATTAAAATTAACAACCAAGCTGGCCCTTCTTGATAAAACATAATGCTTATTATAGGCCAATGCACTCAAATTAGAGAGCAGGAATTCTTGCTTTATAAAGATGTTAATCCAGTGATCCTGTCCATCTCTAGTCATGGAGGATCTGCTAGGATCCACAAAGGGGTTACTTACTGAGGAGTGTAGCTACATATTCAATATTTTTTTAACAAGTATTAAACAAGTCGAATATATACAGTGAGGACGTAAAGTCCGTCGCCCCCCCTCTAACTTTTGAACCGTTTGGTATACTGCGATGAAATTTGGAACGGTATTATATGAGACAATTTTCTATTTTTTGAGCAAATAATGACAGGTTTAAATGTCAAAATGACAGCTGGGCGTGCTTTCGGAATATTTTTTTAAATGGAAGAGTTGGTCATGTGATATGTCATTTTGAAGGTCTTTTTATGCTTAATTCAACCCTAGACTTTGAAAACATTTGATTCATTATATTGTTACGGCTAACCTAACAACCATCCGAACGTTTTTGTGCTACCCTA
>MU182045.1:1155892-1171024 GCA_016904865.1 Pissodes strobi
CAGTATGGGAAGGACCCTATACGGTCATCAAAAGAATTAACGACGTTGTGTATAGAATTCAGCGTAGCCCCAGAAGCAAACTGAAAGTTGTCCACTTCGACAGGTTGAAAGCATATCACGGACATGAAGTAGCTGATCGGGACGATCAGAATTAAGAGGGAGGCAATGTTACGGCTAACCTAACAACCATCCGAACGTTTTTGTGCTACCCTATACAACTAGCCGCCGTGCCCCTCGCTTCTTTGTCTGTATGAGTCATCACCCGGCCGGCTGCGAACAGGATCGCTGGAATTATCTCGATGGCCTCGTCGAGATCGTATAGAGTGGCTCGGAATACTTCCCGAATATTCGTGATAGATTTAAGATTATATATAAGCAGACCTAAGGCGAATGTTAGTCAGTCGGTTAGCAGTTCAGTTCAGTTAATCATTGAGTGTTGAATAGATATTAGTTGTAAAGTTATAAGAGTAGTTTAAAGTGTTAAATTGTATACAGTGATAGTGAATAAAGAGAGTATTAGTTGAAAATAGTCAAGTTGTAATTTTGTTAAGAACCCACGGGAAAAACGTAACAATATTATCAAATACCGACCAATTTTGGAATTGATTTTTTGATGTCTAGTTTCAGGCGGTAGGTACCTTTTATACCACCAGATGCAACAATTAACTGTAGTTGCCATGGTTTCCTGATATTTGTCATTTTAAAACGTGCCTGTCAAGTGTTCTAAAAACTTCGATAATATCATTTAATTCAAATGTCGCATTCGCTAGAAGATAAAATACACGCAGTTATAATCTTTGGCGAGGCTAATCGGAATTATCACGCTGCAGTTCGCATCTTCAATGAACGTTTTCCTGAACGGCCAATGTGCAGGAAATACTTTCAGAAGTTTTGTCAAAATTTCAAGTATTAGGTACGGTAAAAGATGCCCCAAGATCTGGAAGGCCCAAAATGAGCGAAAACGTGCAAGTGCCGGTCGTAGCTGAAATGGTAAATAACCCCCAGCAATGTACTAAACAAGTAGCCGAGACATGCAATATTTCATATTGATGCGTTAAGGAGATTTTAAAAAGTTATAAATTTCATCCTTATAAGATGAGAATGGTCCGCAAATTAACAGAAGATGATCCTGACAGGCGATTAGAATTTTGCGAGATTATGGCACGAAGGATTGAAGCAAATCCCAATTATCTGAGGTATATTTGTTTTAGCGATGACAGTACCTTTTTTTTAAATGGAACAGTTAATACTCAAAACTGCAAGTATTGGAGTGATGAAAGTCCCCATCTATTTCGCGAAGGACATTCTCAGTTTCCTCAAAAAATAAATGTTTGGGCGGGCATTTTGGGTGACCATATTATAGGTCCCATATTTTTAGACGGAAATTTGAACGGCCCCACATATTTTCGAATGCTGCAATATACCATCATTTCACTTATTGAAGGCGTTGTTGCACAAAATCCGTTTGAATTCCAGTTTGGCATTATGTTCCAACAGGATGGTGCCCCGCCCCATTATTTTAGAGATGTTAGAAATTATTTAGATGCAACTTATCCGGACAGGTGGATTGGTCGCCGAGGTCCAACAGAGTGGCCAGCTCGCTCACCGGACCTGACACCCCTTGATTACTTTCTATGGGGCTACGTGAAATCTAAGGTTTATAAAATGGTTCCGGATTCTCTGAATGAACTTCGATAACGCATCATCGATGTGTGTGCGGGAATAAACCCTGCAACCCTCCACAATGTTAGGGAAGAATTCTCTAACACAATGTTCTTTTGTCAAGAGGTCCAGGGCGGATATTTTCAACATCTTTTAAGATGAAAATTTGACGTTTTGTGTGTTTTCCTCAATTATTATAACATAATTTTCAATTAGTTTCGTAATTAGGTACTTATCTAATAAACCTGCTTAAAACATTGTTATTAGTGGCTATTTAAGGATGTATGAATCAAATGTTTTCAAAGTCGAGGGTTGAATTAAGCATAAAAAGACCTTCAAAATGACGTGTCACATGACCAATCCATTCATTTAAAAAAATATTCCGAAAGGACGCCCAACTGTCAACTTGTCGGCAATCGCCTCCAGCGCCCGATCCTTCTGCGCGCTGGTCAATACCGCGAGCTGCCATGAAGCCTGTGACATTTGAATCTGTCATTATTTGCTCAAAAAATAGAAAATTGTCTCATATAATACCGTTCCAAATTTCATCGCAGTATACCAAACGGTTCAAAAGTTAGAAGGGGGGCGACGGACTTTATGTCCTCACTGTATATATTAACTTGAAGGGAAAATAAATATGCCAAGCAATAGATAATCACTATTAGTCAGAGTACTTCAATTTAGCATTCCTGATGTCTGACCTTTTTGGCACACAAAATATAACCAGTTAGCTAAATGAGGAAGAGTTACAATACAATGATCAAGTTGATACACATTCTTGGTTACTCATTATGAGCTACAGGCCATTAACAATTTTCATAGCAACTGGTAAATACCATACCTTCCTTCCACTTATGGTTAGCAAAACGAAACTTACTTAAGCTGTGACCAAGATATGCGAGTATATGCCATAAATAAAAAAAACAATAAGACTGCAAACTGTCATATCTGATCCCCTACATTTTTTGAACTCCGGCCATCTTATTGGTCCTTGTCACATGATCATGTGAATATTAATAGATTGTTATAAGATAAGACAACCTTTGACAAGTTTGATTGAGCCTGTTCCCTTCAAGCCCTAGACAAACAGTTAGTTACCAACGTCACTTTAGGGCACTCTTGGCACCTGAGTGCCGCCTTGTCAATTGTTAATTTTCAGGTTTCACAAAATCATATAAATATTATATTAACTATATAATGTATTTTTTTAGCTTACAGAAACTATACGTTATTTAGAGTTCAAATATTATTGTTTATGATTTTTTTCTACTAAAGTTGTCTTGATGACCAATATTATTTGAAAAGTTTTTAAATGTTGTATTTAATACTAAATACATTATGTTGGAAGGACACCTTCATATTCTGGTCAAACAATAAATTGTACAGGTAAAGTTTTTCTTTCATTGGGATTGTTGTCAGACATTTAAAACTTGAAAAGGTGGTAATCCTGGATCTTTGATATTGAATTATTGGCTGGTACGCTTGTTTAACAAACAATTTAAGCTATTGCTTTTTGAAGTGAAATTTTATTTAACGTCGTTAACCGGTTGAGAACGGGAGTGATCAAATTATTCGATACCAATAAAAAGATATAGATATATGCTGTAGCCTGTGAGAGAATGAGACAAAACACGGTATACAGTTGTTACATGTTTGCCAAGAGTACAAAGTAAAAGGTAGTTGTCGTCCGATCATTGAAGTTAAGCAACGTCGAGCGTGGTTAGTACTTGGATGATTGACCTCTTCGTTTAGTTTCATGAAGGTTTCACTTCTACCACGTGTGAACTGTTTTTGATTTTATAGTTTTTAATATCGCTCTATAAAAAGTTTTCACTTCTGTCGTGCAGTTTTTAGCACGCACCTTTTTTTTTCTTTTGCATTCAGGCAGAAAAATTGTTTTTCCGAATCAAGTTATTAAAACGTCGTTATGAAGATTCCCCCACTTGTCATATTCTCTCTTTGGTATGGCGCCGTTGGGCCGACTGCGCAGATTGGTAATGACTCTGATGTTTGCGAAAAGCATTGTTGCCACTGTGTGGTTTAAGAACATATTAATTAATGAGTGAGAATTATAAAAATGTAGATTTTTTTTCGGAAGAGGTGAAGACGTTGGTCAAATGTACAGTGGCGTCGCCATATCATATAATAATTATTTTATCATAGTGTCCCGATCATAGATGAGTACCTCGCGACAGAAGTGCTCTTGGAGGCCATCAGGGGCAAGTTGCCATTATATGCTGTCATGTAGATGGCAAACAGTTGTACGTTGTACATTATGATTATAATATCTTACTGCTGTTTCCAATGCGGTTTATGTTTAAGTACTACCATTAGCAAATGTTCTGCAGAAATGGTCATTAGATGATGTGTGGGGTTCAGTTGACGTGCGTGAGTGCAAACATTTCTTACTTCTTGTTTTGGATATGTCTTGAGGAAGTTTTGGTAAGTTCTTGTTGGTCCTACTTGACACATCACAAAATATCCCACGGATCTTCTGTGACGCCAGACACAACTTAACCTTGATTGACCTTGACAGCAGCTAAGACCACTTCTGCCATGAGACATTGGTGATTTTAGAGTAGGAAATATGGCAACCCTGCTGCAAGTAAGGGTGAGCTATTCTATTTCTTATTTACTCTTTATAAAATCTTTAAATTCTGAACAACAAAACGTTTGGTACAAGGATTTTTGTGTGTTATATGTCAGTTTCTTACTATGTTTTTTCATTCTAGCTTAATTTAAGCACACTCATAAAGACAGGTTGAGACTGTCAGGAAGTATAGATACCTATTAGCATCAAACTGTCTCGTATTATTAGTTAAGCTCGGGGTTCATACAAAGATTTAAGACTTAATTTAAGATGATTAATTTTTTATTTTCTTAAGTTAAATTACTTAAGTGAAAATCAAGGTGAAAATCACTGTGTGCATGATTAGTATTTATGCCAAAACTGCTGATAATTGACATTAACAATTAAAAAACAAACCATATTGATTCAAATAATATAATGTTCTTTGTTGAATTTGAATTTTGAATTGAATTGACAGTTTAACAAAGGTTGGGCTATGCAATGCACATTTGCCAGCAGTTCTTTTATTGATAGAAAATTAAATGTTAAGTTGTTATATCTCTGTTCGAAATAAATGAAGTTAAATCTTAAGTAAATTAAATATCTGTATAAATCTAGCTATAGAGAGAATAGAAACACAGATAAGAAAGTAATATGCTGAATGCTCTAAGTTATTTGAATTTAATAGCATGTCAGATATACTTATCAAGTACTAGGGTTCCTAGTAAATTGTTATTAAGCAATATTTTGGAAAGGGCTGAATTTGAATATACATATAAGTATAAATCACATACTTATCACTATGAATTATTATTTTTCTGATCATATTTGTGATGATTTGGGCAAAAAATCATAATATTTACATCAAAGCTTAAGATAAAACTGGAGCATTTAAAAAGCAGTTGAATGACTTGATAGGTAAGGAAACCTAGATATACCTACCTATCTATAGTCAATAATTTTTCATATGCCATATTTAAATATTTTGAAAACTTTTTCATTATGGTTCATCAAAGTAGGTACCTAGGTAAACATTTTTCATAATTAACATGAAAGTATTACATGTTTATTTCATTCTTATTACTTACTCAGTTCTCGACAGCACTTGATCAATAGAATTACTTATAGGAGTTACTACAAACAGTAAAAAGCGACCTAAACAAATTTAAGTGCTTACTTAAATACTGAAAGTTGCCAAAATAAGTTAAACCCAATCAAAATGTAATAAAATAAGAACAAAATTAAAAATGTATGTTTATACCCAGAGTGTTATAATGGAATCTGCACTTATATAATAATAAAATAAGCGCATAAAATAAATAACACCATACTTACTTGGTTGAATCTCTTTAGAGAGAACCTAAGTTTTAGGTTGTTTTTTTAAACCTAAACAATTGTAAATGGTGGTTTATAGGTTTTTTAAAGTAGGTTTTTAAGAATTTTCTCCTCAAATGCATATTGTCAAACTATAATTCAACCATAAAGAACCCGACATTATAATTAGGTACCTGATTGTCTTTATTTGATTTACTAAGTATATACCTATAATTCTGTTCTGTTTTATTTTTGAATATATATTTAATACTGTAATAAATAATAAATGTTACAAGTTACAAGTATCGAGAGTATCCTAGTAACAGTACTAACTCATCACTCAAACGTAGTCATAAAATTAACTATTACTATCATTTTAAGTGTTTCATATACATAACTGCATAATCACCTTATGTGTTGAAAAAACACACAAAAACCAAAAAACCTTAAAACCAAATTTTAAAAATCAAATTTCTTAGGTTTTTACCTACCCTGCTTTAGGCTAATAAAATTTGGACACTTTCGAATTTAATGACTATATGAAAGATGAAACATACTGCAGATAATTCTCTTCTGATTTTCGAGCACTCTGCACTGGTCGCTAGTCACTAGCGTGAGCAATCACAGGGCAAGAAAGGATTAATTAAAGTTTTAAGGGTATTGACATCTCCAAAACCTTTGAAATTTCCTTAGCTGTATGACATACTTTCTAGAAGCCAATTACTTACAAGTCATGTATCCTCAAATATTACATAAAAGTGCAAGGGAGTTAGAAATTATTGGTGACTACAGTTGTCACTAAATAAGTAATTTACAAAAAATGTGCTACTTATGAATTTAATAAGCTTTCAGAATAATGTTATTTAAAGTTTAATGTCTGCACAGTACAGAAATTCATTTACAAGAGTTTTATTTTATTAAGAATTTAATGAGTATGTATGGAAATAATATAATAAGTAGGTATACTATTTTCTATGATTTGTAAAAAACTATAAGTACCTAGTGGAAATAAAGTCGCTTACATGTTAATTTTTTGTAAATTTGTATAACCCACTTACCTGAAAAATTAGGGCTCAAATTCTTTGGTGTTACTAGGATGTCTTTCCACAATTGCTCAAACTCTGGAATCCTGGCCACATTTTGGAGAAGCCTAACCAAGTCTCTTCCTATAACTAAACACTCTTGAAAATGTTCCCGCATTATACTAATTAAAAAGTTCACTTCCTTTTGTCTTAAAATTGCCAATTTAGGCCCATGATGGTCTTCTAATAGCCTCAAATATGTATAAACTACAGAAGCTATTAAAATTGGAAATTTCTCCAACCAACTTCGGTACTCAATGAAAACATCCAGGATGGACTCGATCAAGCATACATTTTTGGGGTTGATATCTCCTCCAGCGGCATGACGCATGAGGTTCCAGCACAAATTGTCTACATTACTAACATTGTTTTTTATCATTTCTCGCAGAAGCCATATCAACTGCTGTTTTACAATATCAGTAAACCGTAAGTACTTATCTAAAACTAACTGTGATAAACTGGTAACGACGTGTCCAAAGCCATCTCTTGTAATAAGTGTAAGGTCTCTATAACTCCTTGCTGCAATGAGGGGCTCCGTTAAAATAGACACCAACAGTCCGAATGACACTTCCTCATAACCTTTATCTTTGAGCAGAGCCTTGTTCAATGCCTCATGGGCGTCTTTATCACTAAGGTCCCCACGAACGCTTTGTAGAAACTGGTAACTCCTTAAAAGTTTCTGAAAAACACGAAATACAAATTTGAATTAGGCGCCATTCGACGAATGACAGATGAAAATACAAATAAAAGTAGTTGACAGGGCGAGATTCACAATGGCGGACGAACCACCAGCACTGCTAATATAACGAATTAAATGCATTTACCTCCTCTGTATCATCTTTATTTTCCACAGGAGTTGTTAAGAAAAGCTTAGAAGCCCCCGTTGACATCGTTTCCATGTCGTGGAATCTATATTAACGGCTGCTATATTTTTTTCACTAATGACAAGTACGGGAGGGTATGCATCGTCCCGTTCTCGGAAAATGTTTGTGAAAATCAAGCGCGCGTTCGTATATACGTGCGTTACATCTCCGAAAAAGCCCGAAGAGTTCGCTCATCGGCTCGGGTGCGTTCGACTGCTAATATTTTCAATGATGGTTGTATACGTCGCCGTCGCGTCGTATAGGGTATTAATTTTTTGATAGTAAATCATGTTTATTAATTTTTTTATATAAAATTATAACTCAGCTAAATTTTCAAAGAATAACGTAAAATCTAGCTCAATGTAATTAATAGCTGTCATATAAAATAAAAATTTTAATCGTAATGAGGAAGTTTATTTATGGCGTACTATTTCAAAAACGTGGCCCAGCAGTGGCGGAGTTGAAGGGTAATGGTGTGATGTATGGTGGGAATTGGGAGTTAAGAGGAGGTTTAAGATATGCAAGTTCAACTGCTACTGCGAACCATATTAAATTAAATAGTTTAATATATTGTTAAATTTGCTAACCATAACAAATAACTAGGTACAAGTACATGTATTGTACCATTATGAACAGCAGAGCTTTTCTATTCAAAATTACCTGGCGTCTTTCACTTTTATTTCGCTTCTTATCCACTCGTTTCTTTTTCTATCGGTTATACTATGCAGCATTTGTCTTACCATTGACCTGGGCCCCTTTGCTCTTTTCTTCATGTTTGCCTTTGTCATCAGTCTCCAAAGTCCAACCAAACTAGTTATATCCATTTGTGAATAAAAATGGACTTAATAAGTTTACTTGTTTAATAATTTGTCCCAAATATATATATTCGTTGACTTGACCTATTGTTTCCCGTCTCCTGTCTTATTGCAATTGTTGCATCTCTTTCTACGCATGTTATAATTTTCGTTTTATTAGTACCTAATTCACGTTCATATTAAGACCAATATTTTACTAGTACTTTTTACTTTATTGTCAGTTATTAGGATGATGATGATAGGTATGTATACCTAGTCAGTTCGTCTATCGTGCAAAGGGCATTGCCCAGTGTTCCACACGCTATCAAAAGCCTTTTTGAAATCGAAAAATGTTATATCCGATTGCTCGTTCTCGCTTTTGATAGATCCTGGTTGCGTTAAACAATTTTCCAATGGCAGGTTATTTATTGTTTAGACTGATTTCTTTGTTCCAGCTATTAGGGATCTTCTTCTTCTGTAATATTTGATTTAGTAGATAAAGAAATATATTTTTAAAGCCATTTTTCCCCATTTTAAATATTTCTACAGGGATCTCTAAGAATAATGCTAGTGCGAACTGAGCAAACGCATCACATAAATTATTAGCAGATTTATCGGGAAATAATATTTTATGTATCAAACAGATTTTCTTCTACTTTCATTAAAATACATACGAAACATTTTAACAACTCTGGGGGTAAATTTTGCAGTAATTTTCGTAGTAATTTTCGCAATAACTCTCGCCACTAAAAGTGCAGATTTACTGGTGATTTCCGGTTGTAACTTTATGATGTTCGTTTTCTGTTCGGCTCTGAATAGTAAATTTGTGACATTTTTGCCATTTCATATTTACAGCTTGTTTTTACACATCGTTGGTCTTTGATTTTATTTATTTCAACTTTCCTTCGATCTTAGACATTCCATCTTTCTATTCTCTTCTATAGTTTCTCCAGCTTTCGCTTCTTGTATTTTTAGTTTGTCTTCCTTTATATTTTCTAATGGTTTCGTCGATATCCTTAATTCTTTATATCTTCTTTTCCCCTCTTAAATGAGCGTCTGATTTTGCTTTTTAAAATACGTATGGTTTTCATGATATTTCCGACAATGTGTGATTATCTTGTCTACGATTTTATCGTTATGATCTATGGTCTAGTTGTTCTTTTATTGTAAGTACATTTGTTTCGTTCTAATTTGTTCATATCTAGTTCTATTTTTTTTTAATTGAAATTTACTGCTAATAATATAAATGCATATAATATTTGTTTTTTATATGCCAACCTATAATGATACGTGTTGTGTTGTTATTTATTATTAGATTTTTCTGTTCATCAAATGTACTAAATTTTTTTTTGTAATTCCATTGAAGCTTAAGCTTTTCTATTTTCTATGCGGTTCCTTTTATACTTATAATAAAATAAGTACATTGCATGAGATGGTTTTCTTCCAGGCAGTTCATTAATGCAGTTCCCCTGTCATTCTTTTAGCCGTATCCAAAAGTCTCCCGTCTTTCATATTTATATATGTTTGATTTTCTTCCAAAAATATGGGCATTAAAATCTCCAATTACAATTGAATTTTAGGTTCCTCAATCGCCGTATAATTTTTAAAAAAATTATTATCGTAAGATTTCCTAGATGCACAGACTTGGAAATTTCTATAGACTATTTTCATTTTTCATATGCGAATTAGAAGACACTTTTTTTTATGGCAGTGGCACACACACAAAAGGGAGATCCTATGGCGCTCGACGAGCGGTGTGTGTGCGAAGATGTTGATTGACACGGTTCTTGAATATTTGTAGGTTGTAATTAGTGGGAAACAGATGTCCTGGAAGTGAGTTCCACAGCGATGCAGTGCGCCAGACAAAGGAGTTCTGGTAAAGCGATGTTCTAGGTGTTTCTAGTTGTACGACGAACTGGTGCGCTCCTGCCGTCTGTCGTGACTGTCTGACAGGAGTTGCCAGGGGCTGGATTATGCGGGCCAAATCCTGGGAACATCTGCCGTGAAAGTATCTGTAAAACAGAGACATCTCGGCCACATGTCTGCGATGTTCCAGACTATCCAGATTCCGGGTCAACTCCGGATCGCCGACGAGACGCACAGCCCTCTTCTGAATGGAATCCAGCAGCTTTAGGGTATGCTTTGGTGCGGCACCCCAGATATGTGAGCAATATTCTAAGCACGGTCTTATTTGCGCTTTGTACAGCAAGAGCAACTGCTGCGGTGTATAGAGTTTTTTGTTGCGAAATAGCGCACCAAGCTTCTGGGAGGCTGATTTTGCGATGTTAGCAACATGGTCATGCCATGACATATTGCTGTTGACCGAGACACCCAGCAGCCCGATTGACGAGGATGAAGGAATGGTCGATCCTGCCATAATGATGTCAGGGCCCGCTGTATTGGCCCTCTTAGTAAACGTTGCTGCTTGGGTCTTTGCTGCATTGAACTGGACCAAATTTCGGTCGCCCCAAGTTTGAACTTTCTCCAGGTCTTGATTAATTACTGTAATCTGCTCCTGTCTGCGGTGATGAGTCTCAGTCGCTGGTAAGGGTTTTTCTGATCTAAAGTGGGAGACAAGGGTACTGTCATCTGCAAAACTGTAAACAGGATTATTCGTTTCGATCAGCAGGTCATTAATATAGATGAGGAACAGAGTTGGTGAAAGTATTGCGCCCTGAGGCACGCCCGCGTTGATGGTGAATGTGTCCGAGATGTGTCCATCGACTGCAACGTGTAGGGATCGGTTCTTAACGAAACTGGCCAGCCAGCTGCAGATAGAGGCGGGCAGTCCCAAGGACGGCAGTTTGTTGACCAGTCCGTCATGCCAAACTCTATCGAATGCCTTTGAAATATCCAACGCAATCGCTCGAGACTCTCCGTAGTTTTCAATTGCCCTACTCCATATATGAGTGACATAGGCCAATATATCTCCTGTCGATCTCTCTTTGCGAAAGCCGTATTGATTATCGCTGATTATTCTGTTGCTCTTGAGGTACTTGAGTAGTTGCTGGTTGACTACACGTTCCATGACTTTGGAGATTATTGGAAGCAAGGCAATTGGGCGATAGTTTGAGGGCGTGGTTTTCTTGCCTTTGTTTGGAACAGGTTGCACTCGAGCGACTTTCCAAGAGGATGGGTAAATCCCTTTTCTGTAAGAAGGAGAAAAAAGCCTGGAAAAAACGGGTGTTAGTTCGTTGGTGCAGTTCTTTAGCACGATGGCAGGTATTCCGTCCGGTCCTGATGCCTTTTGCGTATCTAGTTCTTTAAGGATTTTGCGAATATCACGGTGAGAAAACTTGACTTCTGCCATGGTAGTGTTGATGTTCGGTATAGTGGGGAGAGTCTTGCCTTGGGGCACGTCTAAGGTGGAGTGCGATGAAAACATTTTGGCGAGCATGTTTGCTTTTTCCTTGGCTGTAGTCGCCGTGATGCCACGTTCGTCCGTTACTTGGACATGCTTCTATGTTTTTCTATTGACGATTAATTTTAGTCCAAAGTTATTGTTATCGTATCGTATCCTCAATTCAGCTGAATGTGAATTCGATCTTCTCTCTCTCTTCTCATGGTCTTCGACAAATCCCCGTTATCCCAATTAATTTTTCTCTTCTTTTTGCTGGTGAATTGTCAATGTAGATCTGCTAAATACATAAGGTATAATATATGTACGGATATCACTAGAATACAACTGGTCACAAATAAAAGAAATCATTATCATCAGAATTGTGGGAATTTTGAATCTCTTAAAAATGTAATCTGTAGTTTTATTCAAGTTGGACTGTGAAGAGTGAAGATTTCCGGGGCTTATTAATTATAAACCAATCGCGGTTTACATTAGGTGAACTTTTGGGTTTATTAATTTTCTCATAAGCACCTGATATGGAGATGAACGGATTTTATAATATTTAATCCAAATTTGTGATTTCTTCGTAGATACTTTATTTCTATATAATATTGTGTACGTTTTCTATATACCTTGAGAACTTGGGTCACCCTCGATGCTAAATTGACATGAAATCTTTATTTAGAGCGAAGACTAAGGGAGGCATACATATCTCGTGGACAGTGCCGCAGGACCGTGGGAAAATCCTGGGGGATGCAACCCTGGGTTGTAACGTAAATCTACACTGCTATCATAAGACCCATTATTGCTTATGGAGCATTGGTTTGGTGGCCGAAAAGCCAACAAAAATCGTAAATGCTTAGGCTCAGCCAGGTACAGAGAACTGCCTGCTTAACCATAACGGGAGCTATGAGAACAACCACAACAAGAGCCACGGAAGTAATATTGTGCTTGCCGCCCCCAGATATTTATCTAAAAGCGGTGGCTCTCACTACATGGCTAAGGCTCACAGTTGTTGGTGTGCAACCTAGCGTAGGATGTGGAGAGGCTAGACGCGGCCTGTGGAACTACTGCAGGCCAGCGCAGATAACATAACTTCCAAGTTTGTCTTCGACAAACCCTATGATATACAAATAAAAATAAATGAGCCTAGAACCTATGTTGCAGTTAACATTTTCGCGGATGGCTCAAAAACCCAGGAGGGGCAGACTGTGAAGTGTACTCCCGACGCTTGCGAATTGAACTCAAATGGACTATGGAGGAACACGCAAGCATAGCTCAGTCTGAACTTGAGGCTATAGCAGTTGCCGGGAATACTGCGGACATGTCTATTAACATCTACACGGGCAGTAGACAAGCACTACTGGCCTTGAAAAGTTATAAACCTACAGCCAGGTCAGCACTAGAATGCCACAATTCACTGGAGAATGCCGCCCAAAAAACAGAATTTCTATTTGCTGGGTTAAAGAACATGCACGATGCGAAGGTAGCAAATTGGCGGAGAATTTGGTAAGAAAGGTAGCCGGATCAAACATGACACACATAATTAAAAAGATCACCCCATGTAGACTTTAGGGCAAGATGAGACGAAACAACTAAGTGTCGACTTGCCAGAGGGATCTGCTAAGCTGTTTTGGAACTAAGGGAATCCATTCTGAAAGCCCAATGCTCAACAATGGCTTCTCTCAGAACAGCTTCCTCATGCAATACTACCGCCTTTTTTACAACACTAGGCTGGACGGTGGCCTCTAGATGGATTGGTTGGCCTAGGGAAGACGCACAGGAAGTCCAATGGGCGGCAAGACGTTGCCCGGACCGGATCACAAGGCTTCAGAATTATTTTACATTTAATATTTTCTTCACGAATGGCCCTCCGCTCGCCTCGCTCGTTCCGGAGCGTAACCAAACAAAACTAACCCAAATTTAAAAGAGGAAACAAACATAACTTTGAAAATTTTTTTTTTTTAAAAAACGACGGGAATCGAACCCGGGCCGCCGTATTACAAACACAGCATACAACCATTGCGCTACGAGACCACTTGAAAGCAATTCGCTAGACCTTAAAAAAGTTATGGTGTGTCAACAATGTAATGCGCGCGCAATACTGAAGCCCTGTCCGGTCAACGTATTGTGTCCAATGGTGCCTAAATGTCGTGACCTTTCACCATGTCCAAACTCCAGAAGTTTTCGACGAAAGCGTGAAAGGGCCACCAAGTTTTGTTTTAATTGATACTTTTTCTGTCAATTATATATAATTGGAAAAAGTATGAATTATTCAAATGAAATTCGTAGCCCTTCTAAGTTTCGGGACCTTTCGCAGCTTCCTTTCAAATGTAAACAAGCCTTACTTATATGAAATATGAAAAGAAACTAATTCATGTTCCGACATGCAGAAGTGCCGAGATGACTCGAGCTGTCTCTGCATTAAATTCCATAAGAAGATGTCTGTTCTCATAAGAAACTAATCTCTAACAAATTTTAGGAAAAGGATAAAGGACTTGCTCATCAACCAGGCATTTTTTGGCGTTGATGAGTTTTTGAATTATGATTCTGATGCCTTTTTTTAAATGTATTCGTTTATTCTTATGTACTTTTATTTATTATAAATGTTTGTAATGTCTTTTAAAGGTCTCGCATATTTAGTGCATTTTAATATTAAGGTTAGCTGTAAACAGTTTTATTAAGGTTAAATTATGTTTCAATACTACCATATTGACTTGTGTAAATGCAATTATGATTTCATTTGAGTTTAAATATAGTACATTTTGCTATTATGAATAAGTTTAATAATAGTCCTGTACACTTGTCACACAGTATTTACCGTTATTAATTTACCCTCCCCATATCACATAATATAAATTTACATAAACCATATTCGCACGCCTATGGGTACAGACCTTTCATGTTGATGATCTTTCCGATTTTACCCATCTTTAGATGGAAGTAAACTGTAATGTAAAAGAAAAAGAGGTAACGCGACAGAGCGCTTTCGGAATTTCGGACTCGGATTATCGAACAGTCCGATTATTTGTGTTTGTAAAATCCTGAGGAGTTGGTGTAAATATTTAGGTGGGTTTACAAGGCAAGTCTATAACGGGCGTCCTCTCCAATCATATTGCAGGATGGGCGATATTAATTTAATGGTATTTTGGATTTTTAGTCACTTATCTGACGTGGCTTTGGTGTTTTCTGGTTGACTGTTTTCAATTTGAAAGAAAAAAGTTCTATTTTTATTATCCTTATATTAAAGGTGCTATTTAAAGCTTGTTAATATTTAAAAATAACACTAAGAGAGCATTATGCATGCATGCAATCGTATGGCTTATTATAATTTACTGGCATCACGTGGAATTTCAGTGTATATATGAATTTTTATATAACTGAAAATTAAAAATAAGTTTTAAAAGGTTTATCTGAAAATGTAGAAGAATAAATAGACAAATAAAATATCAATTTCTAACCTAACCTTTACTAACCAATAGGAAATTCGACTACGTTCACCATTCGA
>MU182045.1:1171034-1200843 GCA_016904865.1 Pissodes strobi
TTTTTTTTATTTTATGCAAATCCGCTGGCTCAAATGGTAGAGCACTTTTATTTTATGCCAATTCTCTGACACTTATGAGAGAATATACTATACATAAAACACCGGCCGGCTCTTTTAATGATCGAATCTTGTCAGAGAAAGATGGACGAGTTTGGCGCGGATAATAGTGCGCCAGCTTAAATAAAGTTTAAAAAAAGGTTCATAGAGGCGCCGGACATCGATCCCCGCACCTCTCGCTTACTAACCGAACTCTCAATCCTCTGAGGTAAGCCGCCGCCGCGCCGCGCCGCCGCCCGGTTAAAATAAAATATGTGCGTCAAAAGTCAATATGACAAAAATGTGCTGGGTAATCCAAACAAGACTTTAAATATCTTTCTCTTGTTAGTGTCAAAGCTTGAAATGGTGAAAAGTTGAAATTCAACTCTCTCATCCTGTAGGAAAGTCATCATCATTGCTAAGGCGGCTTCTTATATGGTTTTCGGCGTAAATATATTCTCATCAATTGATCAGCTTTACTCAAAAAAACCTTAATTATTTTGAATATTTTTGAACCATAAATCGATATTTTTACATTTTACCGACATTTTTTCTATCGAAATGTCGTCTCCGTTTTTTTATCCTTGTGACTTTTGCGACGTTAGAACGACTCAAATTGACCCCTTTTACAAAAATATACACGCTCTAAAAAATATCCGTCATTTTCCGATACGGTTTGGAAAACTACCAAAAAGAATGTGTTGGGAAAATGTCATCGGCATTAATTATTTTTTTGAACAGTTACCTTATCTCAAAACAAGGGCGGAAAATCGAATCGACAAAAACAATTGATCGTCGGTGGCCTCCGACTGTATATTATCCAAAACGTACCAAAACTCAAATTTCCACTCTCAGACGTTTTCGAAAAAGATAATGGTGACGTCATAGCATAGCATGGCGTTTGGCGCCTCACTTTCATTCAATTCCCAGGAAAAAGTATGTTACCGAATGCTTTCTCGCTCGGCTGACTTGTTTTTTCTCTCGAGCCGACTACTTGAATGATCATTAAAAAGCCAAACGTGACGCGTGACTTCTCAGTCTCATTCATTATCCAGAATAAAAAAGTGCGCTGAACGCACCAAAAGGAGGCTTAACTTCAAAAATGTATAAGTGAATATCAAGCATCAAAGGAAAATTTTAATCTGGCATCTAATTTAGAAATGAACTCTGGGATGCTTAAATTCAGCTGCTGCTAATTTCTCTCAGCGGAAATATTTTACGATGACTTTACTCAACGTATGTTTAGACATGCGCAACGGCAGAAGTGCGTGCCAAGTTTGACACGTCGCCTGATATATTTTTCTTGATTATGATTATTATTAATTTTGTGAAATGTCAACTTCTGCCTCTGCGCATGTCTAAGCATACGTTGACGAAAGTCAGCGTAAAATATTCCCGCTAAGAGAAATTAGCAGCATCTGAGTTTAAGCAGTTTGTCATCAGAGCTGCTGAACGCAAACGCTGCCTCAACTACTCAACTGCTGTCGTCTGGTGAACGCACCTATTCAATCACATCACCGGATTGGACACCGGGTATTCGAAATGTTCGAATGACGGAATGTGGAACGGTCTCCCTAGACGCAAGTGCGAATGCATGGCTCCGTCCCTATGTGCCCATAACCACACTTTTTCTTTTTAATCGATAAGAGCGGTGATGGCAGCTCTTTCTCCGATTGAGGATGGTATCAGGTGTCTTGTTTTGACCCGAATGTATATGGTAATATGGTATTAGACGACTTGTTGCTAGGGAAATTATATTCACCTGTAAATCAATAAAAAAGAAAACGAAATAATGAAATATACAAATTCCCTGTTGAACACGGTCATGTATGATTTGTTGTGGCAGATGATTCATAACCAAAACCTAGAAATGATAAATGCAGATCTTGAATCTTCAGGGTTTGTTTTGTCAGTGACTGGAAAATTAAGAGATTTGAAAGTTGGAGAAATAAATTTCCAGATACCAACTAGCCTGATGCGGTGGATTCTTTGTACCGGTTTTCCAGGGTGTAAACTGGTAGTAATCCATATTATTTATTGACCATAACGAAGCTGAAAATTAAAGAATGCTTATGAGTGATCTTGATGACATATATGTCAGAGCAGGGGAGAAATAAACTGTTCTGCTGCAGCAAATTTAAGTTCTTGGCTGTTCCTCTTCTAGGTAATGGATAGAACAATTTCGCCCTCTGATAGCAGTGGGTACATTCGCACTAGTCCAATCCAATTCTTTGACTCTAATGAAGCTGAAAATTAAATAACATTTAAAATATTTACAATTCAGTCATATTTCACGTTTCATCGGAACAATGCCATTAGGACTCTTGAAGAAACGGCGACATGTTGAAAAAGGGCGGCGTCAGTCTACACATTAACAATAAAACAAAAGAGGACGGTCATGAAAAGCTATGTAGCCCAATGCTGGGACTAAAATGACTCAGTAATAGGGCGTAAGACTGCCCCCTCCTCCTTTCTCATCCGGGCTTGGGATCGGCAATGGCGGAGTCACGAATGCCGGACAAAATTAAGCAGACAGTGAAATGTGAGCGATAGGAAGCTCAAGCTAGAAGCATAAGAATAATTGAATTGAAGGATCTCGATGACATACATGTCAAAGTAGGGAGTGTTCTGTCGTAGCGACTTTGGCTTTGGTCCCAGAGGGTAAACTCGCACTAGTCCAATCCAATTCATCGACTCTAATGAAGCTGATGACGAAAAGAAGCTGAAAATGGAAGAATATTTAGTATATTTACAATGCAATTTACAATTCAGTCAAATTTCATGTGGTATGCAAAGCTGTTGAGGTCTTTCACTAGGGCATCGAGCAAGCTGGATCCTGAAAGATGAAGAAGAATCATCTTAAATTTGAGACAAGCTTAGTGATAGTCAATAGAGATCTCTGATCAGTTTACACTGAAATTGCTACCCAAACGCTCCACTCTTCATCTTTTTCAGCACGTCACTTCAGTCATCTTCCCCGTAGGTATGTGGGACGACTTTGGAGCCAATCGGAACAATGGCATTAGGACTCTTGAAGAAACAGCGACATGTTGAAAAAGGGTGGCGTCGGTTACGAATGCCGGACAAAATTAAGCAGACAGTGAAATATGGGCGATAGGAAGCTGAAGCTAGAAGCATAAGAATATTTGAATTGAAGGATCTCGATGATATACATGTCAAAGTAGGGAGTGTTGTATTGTAGCGAGTTTGGCTTTGGCCCCAGAGGGTAAACTCGCACTAGTCCAATCCAATTCATCGACTCTAATGAAGCTGATGACGAAAAGAAACTGAAAATGGAAGAATATTTAGGGTATTTACACTGCAATTTACAATTCAGTCAAATTTCATGTGGGATGCAAAGCCATTGAGGTCTTTCACTCGGGCATCGAGTAAGCTGGATCCTGAAAAATGAAGAAGAATCATCTTAAATTTGAGATAAGCTTAGTGACAGTCAATACAGATCTCTGATCAGTTTACACTGAAATTGCTACCTGAACGCTCCACTCTTCATCTCTGTCAGCACGTCACTTCAGTAATCTTCCCCGTAGGCAGAGATATTTATTTATCACTGCCCGTAGGTATGTGGGATGGCTTTAGAGCCAATCGGAACAATGCCATTAGGACTCTTGAAGAAACGGCGACATGTTGCAAAAGAGCGGCGTCGGTTACGAATGCCGGACAAAATTAAGCAGACAGTGAAATATGGGCTATAGGAAGCTGAAGCTAGAAGCATAAGAATATTTGAATTGAAGGATCTCGATGACATACATGTCAAAGTAGGGAAGAAATAAACTATCCTGTTGTGTTGTAGCGACTTTGGCTTTGGTCTCAGAGGGTAAACTAGCACTAGTACAATCCAATTCATCGACTCTAATGAAGCTGATGACGAGAAGAAGCTGAAAATCGAAGAATATTGTGGATATTTACAATGCAATTTACAATTCAGCAAGACTCTAGAGCCAATCGGAACAAAGCAATTAGGATTCTTGAAGAAACGGCGACATATTGAAAAAGGACGGCGTCAGTCTACACATTTCGAACAAAATAAAGAGGATGTAGCCCTAGCCCAATGCTGGGACTAAAATGACTCAGTAATAGGGCGGAAGACCTCCTTTCTCATCCGGGCTTGGGACCGGCAATGGCGGAGTTAGGACCACATTCAATTTTGCAACTTCATATAAATTGCCTTTTTAATGACAGTTATCACGTATTGCAATTTATTTCAAGGATGGCCATGAAGTAGCAATAGGACATAGAACATAGCTCTTGATTAGTAGGCTATGAAAACCGAGCCATGTTGCCATCTTAACAATCTAAAATAATAAAACATTTTGATATTGAATACAGTCCGGCCGATTAGCCCGTTATATGCTTTGGCTCCTAACGAGGAAGGACACGTCATAAATTTGTAGATACCCTGTTCGAAAGAACGCCTCCGGTCCAAGCAAGAGGAATTAGTGAAAAGACGATGATTCAACTCGCACTCAACACAAAAAAGATACCATCTCCGGTCGGACAAAGGAAAAAAAATAATTCCATATGCCGTGTTTAGTAATCGCCTAAACAAAGATGCAGCTCAAAATGCGTCACCTCACATAATTTTGCCTTTCTGCATAACATTCATTAGGGAACACCTCTTTTTCTAAAATAGAAAACCAAAAAAAAGAACGTAACCACAGCTTATTCAATAACCAGCTATTCATCTCTATCGAAATCGGAAAGTTGGATTGTCGGGCACTACGCATCCTGACAGTGCCCTTAGCGGTTCAGTTTCACGGTCTCGTGATTTTTCAGGCAATGTAATGACACGAAACGAACTGAATTTAAAATGAATATTCCCTTCAAAATCCACGACAAATTCGCCCGAAACTACGGCTATTGCCCTAAAACGACCGGATATTTCGGATTTTCATAAAATTTTGCCATTTAAAATCGTTTTCAAACGGATTTTAGACGATAAAACATCGTATTTTAAATTAAACGAACTGTCAAAGGTTTTATTCGGATGCCCAGACGTTTAGAAAAATATTAACTCATGGCCCTCTTCTAAAATTTTCACTTGACTTTCCCAAATCAAGGGATGCCGCCGCAAGATGAGTAGCTGGTTATTGAATAAGCTGTGACGTAACGATACGGCACTGGTTTCCACCATAGGGTGACTAGATATGGTTCGTTAAGGTCAAGTTTTAAGGCACACTCCTGCTTCTTTCTGAGAATCTTCTACGCATAAAGTCGCCTTTACATCTAATTTCAATTATGCGCAATTCGTGCGCTTGACCAGTGCATAGGGAAATTGGTAATATTGAATCAAGGGGCATGACAGTCTTTAACAAAACTGTTACAAGAGGTGTCGTGTATTGTGGTGACATCGCAATATTAATACCATTCCAAGTCGGTATCAAATGCAACAAATCTTGTATGTAGTAATTTTCTATCCATTTTTCTTAACCAGGGGCGACCAGATTTTGCGAAATTTTATGAGTCGGTCGTGATCATTGGTAAACAAACCATCTGGGAATCGAACCCGCAGCACAGGAATGACAGGCAAGTACTCTGCCTACTACACCAACGAGGCGTTGTAGGAGTTTCGCTAGAATGTTGTTGCAGTTTTATCCCGAAATTTGACTCTTAAAAGAAATATTTGAAGGGATGAACACAGAGAGCACTTTTTAATGTATCAGAGACATATGAAGAAAAAATCGGATATCTAATTGGAGCACACTGTTCACTGTTCATACCTAACCTTTTAAGAACAAGAACCAACTTTGTACATTGTTGGGATTACCGTTGATCTAGAATGGTACTCTCCCCATTGTGGTGACTGTGGTATTTGGCATATCATAAAATTAAATACCGGAACAGGTTCATCTAAAAAAGCGTTGACACATATATATGATTAAGCTGACCTAGCAATAACCTAAGTAGGTTCTTGAATAGTTGTAGGTTGTAATTAGGGGGAAACATATGTCCTGGGAGTGAGTTCCACAGTGATGCAGTGCGCCATACAAAGGAGTTCTTGTAAGGCGATGTTCTAGGTGTTCCCAGATGTGCGACGATCTGATGCGCGCTTGTCGTCTGTCGTGACTGTCTGACAGGCAATGCCAGGGACGGAATGAGGCGGGCCAAATCCTGGGAACATCTGCCGCGAAAGTATCTGTGAAACAGGGACATCGCCACATGTCTGCGGTGTTTCAAACTATACAGATTCCGGGTCAACTCCCGGTCGCCGACAAGACGCACAGCTCTCTTCTGAATGAAATCCAGCAGCTTTATTCTAAACACGGTCTTATTTGCGCTTTGTAGAGCTAGAGCAACTGCTGTAGTGTATACAGTTTTTTGTAGCGAAATAGCGCACCATGCTTCTAGGAGGCTGATTTTGCGATGTTAGCGACGTGTTCCTGTTGACCGACACACCCATCAGTCCGATCGACGAAGATGAAGGAATGATCGATGAACGTTCTCCAGGTCTTGCTTAATTAATTGCTGTAATCTGCTCCTGTCTGCAGTGATAAGTCTTAGTCGCTGGTAAAGGTTTTTCTGATTTAATTGGGAGACAAGGGTACTGTCATCTGCAAAACTGTAAACAGGATTATTCGTTTCGATCAGCAGGTCATTAATATAGATGAGGAACAGAGTTGGTGAAAGTATTGCTCTTTGAGGCACGTCCGTGTTAATGGTGAATATGTCTGAGATGTTTCCATCAACCGTATTCAGAATATCACGGTGATGAAACTTGACTTCGGCCATGGCAGTGTTGATGTTCGATATGGTGAGGAGAGCCTTGCCTTGGGTGACGTCCAAGATAGAGTGCTATGAAAATATTTTGGCTAGCATGTTTGCTTTTTCCTTGGATGTAATCGCCGTGATGCCACGTTCGTCTGTCAAAGGTTGGAGAGACGTTTTTGTAAAGTTATTACTTACTGCTTTTGCTACCGACTAGAAATTCCTGGAGCCACTGGGGTATTGCAATTTTTTTTCCTCATTCTTTGATTGTGTTTGTCCTTAGTTTCGTCGACCACACGTTTGCATTCGTTGCTCGCCTCTACAAAATAATTACGGTTGTCAGCGGTCTGATTTTGCTGCCAGTACTTAATGTAGGCTTGCTGTTGGGGTGGTCTTCCACCCGACGATGCGAGTAGGCGTATGCATCTACCACCTAGCGCCGCTTCCACTGGATGCATCGGCCTCACACTCATTCCTTTGGTGATCCCTAGTCTGACAGGGGTAAGAATAGTGTTTGTTGAGTCACTCTCCAGTGATCAGCTCCAGACTTTGTCCTTTGGTGTTCTCCAGCCATGAGGAGGCCGATGAGATTTGATGGGCCAGATCCCATGGAAACTCGGAATGGCGGGGGCATCACTCCCCGTAATCAAACTGCTCTCACCAGTTTGACGCTCCTGCCTGCTAATACAATGCAGTCCCTCTTGTCACAAACTGTCATTGATCAGCTCCAGACTTTGTACTTCGGTGTTCTCCAGCCTGGGGGAGGACGATGAGATTTGATGGGCCAGATATCTCGTGGCAACTCGGAATGGCTGGGGCATCACTCCCCGTAATCAAACTACTCTCACCAGTTTGACGCTCCTGCCTGCTAATACAATGCAGCCCCTCTTGTCACAAGCTGTCATTGATCAGCTCCAGACTTTGCACTTCGGTGTTCTCCAGCCTGGGGGAGGACGACGGCATTTGATGGGCCACATCCCGTGGCAACTCAGAATGGCGGGGGCGTCACTCCCCGTAATGAAAATGCTCTCACCAGTTTGACGTTCCTTACTGCTAATACAATGGAGCCCCTCTGGTCTCGAACTGTCATTGCTCAGCTCCAGACTCTGTACTTCGATGTTCTCCAGCCTGGGGGAGGACGATGGGATTTTATGGGCCACATCGCGTGGCAACTCGGAATGACGGGGGCGTCACTCCCCGTAATCAAACTGCTTTTATCAGTCTGACGTTTCTGCCAACAGCTGTTAAGGCGAATATCTACAGGCGACTGGATGAAATTGGATGCAGAAGTGGAGGGAATTTCTGTCAACATATGATGCTGAAGGGTCTTTTGAAATAAGAAAGCATATCAATGCCATATAGTTACTTATTTTTTAGTTAAAAATGTCGTAAACCTTTATCATCGGATGGGCAACGATGAAAAGTAACTGTCGTAAAAAGATTATTTGGATATGACGCTCATGAAGAGCAATGTTCTTTTTCCGTTCAAGAAAGTAGATGAATCTATATATGAAGACTTGGCACTTACTACTTACTATTTGGCCACAAAATGACTATTTGGCATTAAGCTACGCGCACCCGCGTAATCGAGCCTCATAGCTTAGCACGTTTGTATAACACGTACGTTTCATGTAGACCAGCGAGCCATCAAAGGATGTTACGCGCTGATTTTACAGACTCGCGTCTACTTACCGCAAATTTCCGACCTTAGGTCCTGCGCATTTGGTAGCAGCCCGGTGTTGTCTTTCACTTCACGCCTGAACCTCTTGAACTTGAAGTATGGACTCCCTTCAAGAAGGGAGCCGTTTGGCGCTGCTACGAGGCAATTTGCCAGTGCATCCTTCGTCCGGCGCTTAGGGAGAGGTAGAGCTACCCTTCTACTTCCGTTGCACGTTATTCCAGTTTGAAGGGCTTTGTATTCGGGGTGACCGCGACGCTGTCGGGTTCTGGACCCTGTCGCGACCACCGACTTTTCATACAGCACAAATTGAAACCCCACACTGGGTATTTCCTTTGACTAAAGACAAACACATAATATACGCTGAAGTGGCACAGACGACGCTAGCTATGACGTCCGTTTTTTCCTCGGGGGGACAAATCAGTCCTTGAGCGTGTCACGCGTTGCCCAAAATGGCCGTCGAAGCAGCCGCTACTCAACAGCGATATGTTATTTCGACCGAGAACTAAACGGAAGTGCGCCTGAAACTCCGCTCGCTTCGGGGGCGCAGCCAAACAAAACTAATCCAAGATAATGTCCAAATTCAAGAAAAAAAAAGAAGTTTGAAAAATATATGAATCAGCACGTACGCATGCGTGAAGGCTCAAAATTGCGGTAGGTAGACGCGAGTATGTTACAGCGTATGGATAAAATATTCTGTGTGTATATGATGAGATCCCGAACATTTGGAAACATGGAAACACAAATGAATCGTACGATTCGTACGTGATGGTTCGCAACGGTGTTCCGTTAAGAGGTCCGGTTGCACGAATGGATGCGGCAAAGGCTGCTGATCCAAATACCGATTTGTGCCCTGTATGCAAATTGTATTCAGTTTACTTTACTTGATGAAATAAGTGTCTGAATAAGGCTAATTGAATTTTACCCGAACCTGAGAAAGTCGAAAAGGTTTATTTGGAAAAATATCGGAAGGGATACTGGTCTAAAAATATTGCAACAATTATTTAAATTTTGTTGCAATATTTTTAGAGCCGTTCCTAATTCTAAATCATCCCACTGTTGGTTCGAGGTTGATCCAAAATGAGTAATAAGGGGAGAATACAGCCCAGCAAAAGGGAAATTGAACTTAATGTTCTGCATAGGGGTGGCGGTATTGTATAAAACTAAATTCGATATAAAATACAGTCAATTCCAGCTGGATAAATATTTTCTATATGTATAACGATACAAATCGTCCCCTTTACGACATACCGACGGATGTGTCATAAAGTCAAAAATTATGTTACCCCGTTAGATTATATATTCTTAATTTCTTAATATACTTTTCATACGACAAACCGTCGTAACTGTATCTACTCCTTGTACGTTTTCCATAAATAGTTTCAGCGGTTTGTCATATGAAAAGCATATTAAGAATATATAATCTGACGGCGTAACTCAATTTTTTACTTTTTTAACTTCAAAGGCAATGTAATTGCTGATACTCAGATTGATACAAGTCCAGCGAATCGCTGGTAAATGAATAAAGAATGACCAGAGGTTAAAGAGGGTGAAAGCGCAAATAACCTTCTAATATTGGTTGTTTTGACGAGTGACTCTTCAATTAGCGGCTAGATCGCACTGGTCTAAATCGTTCCCGACGACGAAATACTGCTTGCGACGCCTCCCTCTCTCTCTCTTACGATTCCAACGCCATCTAGTGTATGTGGCGTTGACTCGAGCGATTGTATTCGCGGTTTGTCTTCGTGATGCAATTAATTTGCAGCATAAGCCGTCGTGGTCTAGAGGTTTAGATGGTTGGGTCTCGATTCTGTGGCTATCGGCGGCGGCCGGCGGCTCGGATTCAAACCCCGTTGCTTTTTTTATTTTTTTACGATTAAGTTTCTAAACAGTTTTTTTCTTGATTTTGCGTATGTCTTGAGTTAGTGTTGGTTAGCAAACAGTTTTATCTTGATTTTAGGTATGTCTTGGGTTACGTTTGGGTTAGCCCCTGGTTAGTTTCCTTTTCTTGAGCCCCCGTAGCGAGCGGTAGCGAGCGGAGGGCCCTGCGAAAGGTGAAGTATTACTTTTTGTAATACGTGCCCGTACTTTGGATGCACTTTTTAATTAATAACACAATCGTGTCGGGAAAGATTTAGACCGGCGCGACCTAACGACTAGTGACTCTTCGCAGTAATAACACATACGGATCTCGTTGCATTTGGATCTATAACGTCATCAATAATTTATTTGAAGCACGTTATATAAATATGATTATTATTATCATTACGATCAATTTGTTTATGAGAACGTTACTTCGTTAGGTCTATTATATGCATGGCGCCAATAATTGAGGGAATGTTCAAATATTAAAACACCCTGCATTGTCCTCGGCCCGCTCCGGGTGCAAAACCAATACGATCTAGCCAAACTAACCCAAGGCATGTCCGAAATCCCAAAATAAAAGAAATATATATTTGCATTCACCGATTGAATTAAACATCAGCACGTCAACTGTGTTGCACACCTCAAACGCTCCTCTTTCGACTACAAGGGTGTGCGTACACCCCTTCAATATCGTCCCCGAAGCTTCGCGCTGATGTTTGCTATTTTAGAATGTCTAATATTTAAATTCACGCATGAACTAACCATAACTATCCCAAGGCATACTCAAAATGATGAAAAAAACTTTTTACAAACATGACCTTAAAAAAAACATCCACGCGAATCGAACCCGCCCACTGGACCGCCAGAGTAGTTGACAGCAATTCATTGCATTCTAAACACATTGGTAAACTAGCATTTCAAATTTGAGCAACATACTATGCAAGCGCGAAGCTTCCTGGACGATATTGAGGTGTTGTACGCACATCCTTGTCTTTTGACTAGCTCCTGGATAACGTTAATGCGATGAATTCCTCCTCTGTTTTTAACGAATGTCTTGAGGCAGGAGATTTTGTTGCCACTATGGCTAAGTACCATCGTGACTTACCCAGATCTTTCGATACGTGTAATATTTGTACTTAGATATATCATCTGGAAAGGGCAGTAAGATATTGTATTCAATTTATTCCATTATAAACGAAAATCTGCATAAGTTGGCAACATTGTTCTACGTCCTCATCGCTTCCTAGCCTCTGAACTTGTAAGTAGAAGTGGACAATCCAAGTCATTTCGGAGATTCGCGGTTCGTCAGGTTCGGGTCAACCCAAATATCCGGATTACTGAACCGGATCTCGGGTCAGTCGGATCCCAATCCACATCACAAGACGTTGCCCGAACCGGATCAAAGAGCTTCAGGGTTGTTTTGCATTTAATTTTCACTTCACGCATGGCAATCTGCTCGCTTCATTCGCTCCGGGGCGCAACCAAACAAAACTAACCCAAATTTAAATAAAAACAAACATAACTTCGAAAAATATAAAAAAAATCGACGGGAATCGAACCCGGGCCACCGTATCACAAACACAGCATCGAACCACTGAGTTACGAGACCACTTGAAAGCAATTCGCTGGATCATAAAGATATAGTGTTTCAACAGTGTAACGCGCGCGCAACTCTGAAGTCCTGTGACCGGGCCCGAGCAACGTCTTTGTCCACATCATTCTCTCTTCAGCCCCATACGACTCCCGATTAGCTCGCTACGCTAAGTACCGCATGCGTCATCAACGCTCCTATTGAAGAAATATCGTTTTAAATTAAATTCGTTCATTAATACATTGAATGAACGTAAACTTGTTTCATCTGTCATAACTGTTGACCAATTTTAGCTTGGCAGTTGTCTTGCGCAACGTTAGAAGTTCACAAGAATTTCTAAGTCTGTGTGGGATTCCCCCGATCTATATAATATTATTTGACAATATTTATCGTGAAGAATATAAATATGTATTTAGAAAAAAAAATGAATTATTATATCATGGAAGGAGAGATTTGTTTTTTTTTTGCATTTTCCTATTATGTGAAATATTCCTAATGATGTCACACAAAAGCTTTTTTACTTTCATTAGTTCCATAAACGATAGAAAGTGTACAAAGTATAAATTGTATTGTTTTAAAACTGTATATTTATATCTACCTATATTATTTTATATATAAAGAAGATTGTGCTTTTTTGTCGGATTTGTTCCATGCAATAAAGTTTCCCGAACATCGATCAAGGCGTGCGCCAGTCACCTTCGCGGACATGCGTAATGGTTGAATGTATCGGAACATTCGGAACAATCCATGCCTCTTGATCTAGCAAAATGCTTGCGACGCTCCGGTGGTGTCGTAGTTAGAGGTTCTGCATGTTATTTGTATGCCACGGGCAGTGTTACCAGATCTACTATTTTTATAGTAGATCTACTATTTTTGATCTTTGGCTACTATTCTACTTTCTTAAAGGCAAATTCTACTATTATTTAGAGAAAAACAGAATACTTGAATAAATATCCTAAAACTACAAGAAAAAATAAAAAAATTAAACAGAAATCCTAAAATTCTAACATAACATCTTTTTAACATTATTTTTGTGAAGTAGAATTACGTTGCTATTTTTAAGCAGTTTTAAAAGATGGCACCACCACCACTAGTTCTATATATACACATAAGGGATTAAAACAGAGTTTTATCCACAATACCGAAACAGAATATTTGCACATCATCAGGAGATGATTGATTAATCATCTCCTGATGATGCTAACATGGTTAGCGAAACGCGCGTCGAGTGCAAATATTCTGTTTCGGTATTGTGGATAAAACTCTGTTTTAGTGCATGTTGCCGAAGGTTCCAAACCCCAACGTATATAAGGGATTCACCGGCTCGTTCTTTGAATCGTTTAAATGTCATTAGCATTTTACTTAGGACTTGTCACTTGTGTGTCTGTGTCGGCGTGTTTACTCGGCCCGACTGAATAAAACAGGTGTTATTTTATTAGTTTATTGTTAGTGGTTAGTGGTATTAGTTCTGCTTTACTTCAGTTTTACCATGAATAGGTATGTTTTTTTAAAGCTAGACAGTGAATTTGTAATCTACTATTTTTTTAGTCAATCTACTATTTTTTTTACATCAATCTACTACCTAACTGTAAAACTGATCTGGCAACACTGGCCACGGGTCTGATTCCCGTCGGCGTCGGTCGCAACGCGTGTTTTTTTTAAGGTTATGTTTGTTTTTTATTAATTTACTTTTTCTTCTTAATTGTGGGCAAGCCTTAGGTTAGTTAGACATAATAATACCTATTATTGTTTCGCCAATACGCATATCCGCAGCTTCGAAAAGTCAGTAGGTTCCCTAGACTCTTGTTTACACCTTTGTTTCAGTGTCTTTGATTTTCACCCAAGAATCGTTAGAGTTTACGATTTTTGTTTTCCACAAATATGAGACCAGGGTCGCATGAGCCATGCACTTTAAAGTAGCAATGCACGCTACACTCAAAAGTGTTGATACCACTGAACTATATACAGTTCAGTGGTTGATACTGATCGGAACATAAAGTATCGATACGGTAATATATGGTTTGTTAAAATATCGATACTTGAAATATCGTGTGTCAAAAGTGTTATTCAGATGCCCAGACGTTTAAAACAATAGAGAGATTTTAAGCCATCTAAAAATAACAGCATTTTTGGGCTGTGGTATGGTTAACGTTATTACCGATAACGAGTACGACGCCTTTCATAAAAGAGATTTCAAACCCCTTAAAACGAACGTCAATAATCCACGATACACTTAGTCTGTGTATCGTGTCAATAATCCTCTTAAAAATAACGGCAATGACAAATGTCACAGATGACATTTCATTTGTGTTATGAATACAAGAATCCTAAAGAGTTTACGATTCTAGATATGAATATAGTAACCAGTGTTGCCAGATCAGTTTTACAGTTGGGTAGTAGATTGATGTAAAAAAAATAGTAGATTGATTAAAAAAATAGTAGATTACAAATTCACTGTCTAGCTTTAAAAAATATATACCTATTCATGGTAAAACTGAAGTAAAGCAGAACTAATACCACTAACCCCTAACAGTAAACTAATAACACCTGTTATTCGGTCGAGTAAATACGCCGACACAGACACACAAGTGACGAGTCGTAAGTAAAATGCTAATGACATTTAAACGATTCAAAGAACGAGCCGGTGAATCCCTTATATGTATATATAGAAAACTGCTTAAGCTTAAAAATAGCAACGTAATTCCACTTCACAAAAATAATTAAGATGTTCTGTTAGAATTTTAAGATTTCTGTTTAATTTTTTAATTTTTTCTTGTAGTTTTAGGATATTTAGTCAAGTATTCTGTTTTTCTCTAAATAATAGTAGAATTTACCTTTAAGAAAGTAGAATAGTAGCCAAAGGTCAAAAATAGTAGATCTACTATAAAAATAGTAGATCTGGTAACACTGATAGTAACACCACAGCATAAGCTGTGGTAACACCATCCAGACTAACCAAATCTTAGATTTCCGTGCTATCCAGTTTCGTTGGACAGAATGGAAGAAGCTCTAGAAAATATAATTCGAAGACATGATACAAGAACTTTAAACAAGACGACATGATCCTAATGGAGCCAACCACAAGTTAATCAGAGGTATTATCCTGAATGATATCTTTCGAAACAATCATCTGCAGCAGGAGGATGCTATGGTGCAGGTTCAGGCAGAATTCGATTTGAATAACTTTGAAGACAATGAGGCAACACTTTATTTTAGGTTTAAAAAAGAACATATTTATCGATTAGCAGGAGCACTGAGAATACTACAGCAAATTAGATGTATTATTATTATAGTATTATTTATTCCAAGAAATAATAATGCCCTACAATGTTTAAAAATGCAAAAACTATATTTAAGTTTCTTAAAGTAACTTATAAATATTCCAAGTTAACTAATAAAAGTATAATTTCTATACGTTTTCACATCAGTCATCGAATAATCAATCAAATTCCGCCAAACTCATAAGAATGTTAGTAACTTCTAAGCGCATTGGCGACATTGCACCCCATGAAATAACCACAACGATTACGATAACACCTTCCTTATTTCTTCGTAATTAACGGAAACCGTTATCGTTAATAAAGTCAAGGTAATGACATTTTAGTACTGCGCATGCTCACAATAACGATAACCATAATGACATGCTGAAACAAGGGGCTTAAAATCTCTCTAATATTGAGTCATTGCCCTCTTCTAATATTTGCAAAATTTTATTATTGACTTTCCCATATCAAAGGATGCCGCCTCAAGATGACATTAGTGGATAGGTCGCGCCGGTCTAAAATCGTTCCTGATGGCGAAATACTGCGCGCGACGCGATGTTATGAGAATCGTGGCGGTTCAGCAAAGTGTGTTCAAGCGGAGCAGTGGTGTAGTGGACAGAGTCTTTGCTTGTCATGCTGGCGGATAGGGTTCGATTCCCGTTGGTTTTTTTTGTTTGTAAAAAGTTATATTTCCTCATTTTGGGTATGCCTTGGGTTGGTTTTGGTTAGTTTTTGTTGGTTAAGATCTCGTAGCGAGCGAAGCGGGTGGAGGGTAACGCGTGAAGTGAAATATAACAACACTTCTGACACAATCACGTCGGGAACGCTTTTAGACCGGCACGGCTCAGCCGCTAGTAAGATGACTAGCTGGTAGTGAAAAAGCTGTGTCGAATTTGTGCAGTGAATTAATTCACACCGATTGAAGCTGCCAGTAAGTGTTATTAAAGAATCCTAACTAATATTATAATTGCCAATAACTAATATTATAAATGCGAATGTGTTTGTTTGTTTGTTTCTTACGGATTCACGCATAAACTACTCAGCTGATCATCATGAAATTTTGTACAGATATTTTCAAGAGTATAATAAAGGACCTAGGACACTTTTAGCTATTAGGAGTTTTACTCCTATAGTCAAAAGCGATCTTATCGTGCGGGTCCAAAAGTCACAATTTTCAGTGAAAACTTCATTCGTGGCAGATTTTGCGTGGAAAATCTGTCAAAGGACTGACATTTAACGAAAAATGTGACCTTTGGACCCGCACAATATGACCGCTCTTGACTATATTTTTATTTTCTTGGGGTTATATTTGTAAAAAGTTTTTCTTTGATTTTGGGATAGTGTTGGTTAGTTTTTGTCCGTTGCCCCCCTGTAACGAGCGAAGTGAGTGGAGGGCAATGCGTGAAGTGTAATATTAGACATTCTAATGCAAACGTTACAAATGTAAACATTAAACAACGCACGTCAGGCCGTATTTGTGACAGGAATGTGTTTTGCAGGTTGTCTGTAACCGTTAGTGTAAAACGTATTCTTTCTAACGCCAGAATATAGGCAACCAATTCCAAATAAGTGGTTGCCTATATTCAGGCGTCAGATTTTTCATCATTTCAAACATGCCTTGGGTTAGTTTTGGTTAGTTTATGTTGGTTGCGCCCTTGTAGAGAGCGAAGCGAGTAAAGGGCCATGCGTAAAGTGTAATATTAGACATTTTTGTCAACAATGTGGTGCGCGCGCATCTCTAACGCTCTCTGATGTGGTACGGGCAACGCCTTGTCTTGCAATGTATCATAAACCAAAGTATCGATACTAAAGATCAAGTATCGACACTTCATCGAATATTGTATCGCATCGCGTAGACATACTCCATAGATTCGGATCACAGAACCGGTTTAATCGCAGCCTACACATCTCTACTTGTAAATGCGAACATTTCAGATACTAGTGCACTTGTATCTGAAATATCGCGGGCGAACACTCGCGTCTATAGTTTATACACAGAAATATCACTTTGGCTTTCGCATGAGCAGAATACGGGTGCGTTCGTTTACAAGGGTCTGAGCATCTAGGACTTCTCTCATGGCCCTCTGCTCGCTCTGGGGCGCAACCAAACAAAATTAACCAAACTAAAAAAAAACAAACATAATCTTAAAGAAAAATTAGATAGAAACATGTATTGCCTCCAACGAAATCGAACCGTAAAGACATGGGTAATTCTGATACATTCGGCCACCTGGGCACCCGTACCTTGCGCATGCGGAAGCCAAATAAGTGATATTCCAGTGTATTGACGCGAATGTTTTCTGTGACCGGTCCGCGTTCGAGTTTGAGTAATTTGAAATATAATATATGTATTTTATACATATATGGTTTGACGCTTACTTACCACAGTTTACCATGTTTGGTAAGCTGTGTACCACAGATAAATATATAAGGGGAAACTGTGTACTTACTTTATTTATTGATTTTTAAATATACAGGGATATTGCGCAGAACTTTCTGATTTTAAGCTCGTCATAAAATATATATTGAACAGGGTTATCCAACGAGGACTAGACAAGGCGATTTTTTGACTTTCCCTGTACTTTTATAAAAAAAAACTGAAATAGCCATCTTATTCGGATATGTTCAGCAAAAAACAATTGAACATGAAATAAAAGTGCTAGTGGTCACTTTGATATTTTTTTAAATAGAACACCCTGTATATTACTACATTTTTGGATTCTCTAGAAAAATCTAAACACATTTTGTGTATAATATCCTATATATACTTATCTTTAGCCACAGTTTATACCGTAGCCGAGTCTACGGTATAATCATATACTTAAAAAGAAAATATGGGTATAAACTGTGCTTTAGCTGTTTATCAAATATTGACAGTTGAAAGTCGGGCATTTTGACCGGCTCTAAAGTCTAAACCGTACGAGATCAAAGAAAACGGTTTGCATATTCCTATCTTAAGTTTTCATAAACTATCGAATGACAGTATCTTTGAATTTAACCTGTGGATAAAATTAACAGGAACTTTCAAACCTCCGGTTAAATTCAAAGTTACTATCATTCGATAGCTTATGAAAACCCAAATTTAGCAAAAATAAACGAAGAAAATTCTAAGCCCCCATATGCAGGACAAGGCCAATTTTTACTGAGGAAGCACGAAAACTTTATGGATGTGGAAACATATTGTTTCGCGAGTTGGAAGATGACCAGTCTAAATTTTTTAATTATTTTAGAATGTCATCTGCGATGTTTTTTCCATACTAATGACACTGTTATTAGGTATCAACCGATTTTTAAAACAGATATGTTCCAAATAGTTTTCACAAACAGAGTGAATAACCCAACCGCAGTATCCTAAAGTGACCAGACGTCCTGCATTGAGCAGGACAGTCAAGCATTCATAGACTCTGTCCAGCGAAAGAAAACGTCCTGCAAAATGTCCTGCAATTCTCTTTTGTGGTATGCGATATGCACAAAATGACTACAAAATTAGCTAATTGTTTATACTATACTATATTAATGCAAAAATGAGAATCTTAAATATCACCCCATTACTATTTTTGCCCATTCCTGATAGTGCGTCATACCCAGCGTTATAACTGTTATAAGATCCTTTACACAAATAGAGCACTATATAAAAATCGGCCTCTCTATTGGTCGACCGCATGGCCCTCCGCTCGCTACGGGGGCTCAAGAAAAGGAAACTAACCAGGTGCTAACCCAAACTCATCCAAGACATACTCAAAATCAAGAAAAAAAAACTGTTTAGATACATAATCTTAAAAAAAATAAAAAAGCAACGGGATTTGAACCCGGGCCGTCCAGGTGAGACCCAGCTACCTAAACCACTACACCCACGAGCTCTTGACAGAAATTGATTGCAACACGAAGACATATTGTAATACGAGATGGATCGACCAATAGGAGAGGTCGATTTTTACATAGTGCCACTATTTGTGTAAAGGATCTTAAAACGCTCATACTCATACGTCATACGTCAAATATTGGCGGCGCCGCGCCGTCGCGTCGGCGTCTACTCTGCCACTCTGTCAGAGTATTGGCATTGGTCGACTTTATAGGAGGTAATGTTTGGTCTGAGTCTGGTGTTTCGGTATGCGACGTCGCAAAGGTCATTCGTTTGTTGTTCTAAGTACCAATTCTGCTTGTTTCGCGCCAATAGTTAGAAATACACATTTTTATTATGTTCCTCAAACCAAATAATATTAAAAGTTTTTATTGTCAAAAAACTATCTGTTTGAATGATTGATTTTTTTTAATAAATTTTTATATCATTTTCTGACAATATGGCGAACTTTATTTCAAAAACTTCTGGGTTTCAGCGTTGTTTGTCCCCTTTACTGAAACAACGGTTCAGACAGCTCTGATTCAACTGATATTGCAAACGTACGACAGAAATCCAACCTAGCCAGCCCAAAATTTGACTAGACGTTAGCGAGGTACAAGTCACGCATAGTCCTGACCAATCAAAAGCAGAGGACGCTACGTTCAATAAGCATTGTCCTCCGCTCGCTACGGGGGCTCAATCAACAAGAACCAACCAAACCTAATCCAAAATTAAGAAAAAAAGTAAATTAATAAAAAACAAACATTACCTTAAAATAAAGGTAAACGAAACATCTGTCGCGACCGGAGGGAATCGAACCCGTAGCGCAGGAATGACAGGCAAACACTCTGCCTACTACTCCACCGAGGCGTTGCAGGAATTTCGCTACAACGTAAAGATATGGATAATTCCGATATACGCTAGCGTCTTGCTTTTGATTGGTCAGGAATATCCGTGACCTCACTAGACGCTAGTAAAATTCGTCTGTCAGTAACCCGTTATTATTTTTTTAATAAAATGGCGAAGGTGCTAAAACACCACCAAAAAAATGTTGGCACTTATTTTCACAATTGTAATGTCCTGCATTGAGATTTTAGAATTATGGTTACTTTAAGTATCCACATTCATAGGGAGATTCTTCCATCTTATATTAAGTATTTATTTTTCATTAATTTTATCAACTAAACATTAACTTGACATTATCATTAAGCAACTGCCAAAATTTGAAAAATTTTAAGTATCTCTCTCTGTCACTCGGCCGCAACCATCACACTCAAACGGATACGTATACCGAAAAAGTTAAAACCAACCAACTTTCATCCGTTTTGACCTTGACGGAGAGTCAAGTCGCTCTCCTGATACACAATTGGATGTTGTTGGTCACGTGGGCACAACGGATCCGTGATCACGTATTCATGTGTACTAACACTAACATATAATTTGATGAGTGACTCGCGAGAGCTTTGATTTTGGCTGCCATCAAGGTAAAAGCACGGCACATGTGCCGTGGTAAAAGCGTCTCCAGCGCAAATGGCGTTGACTCGAGCAATTGCATTCGATATTCCATGTTTTCGTGATGCAATCAATTTGGAGCAAGAGCCGTCGTGGTCCAGAGGTTTAGGTCTCAATTCGGTGACTATCGGCGGCGCGGCCCGGTTTCAAACCCCGTTGCTTTTTTTTATGGTTGTTTCTAAACAGATTTTTTTTTGATTTTGGGTATGTCTTGGATTAGTTTTGGTTAGCAAACAGTTTTTTTTCTTGATTTTGGGTATGTCTTGGGTTAGCCCCTGGTTAGTTTCCTTTTCTTGAGCCCCCTTAGCGAGCGGAGTGCCATGCGAATAGTGAAATATTACTTATTGTAATACGGGCCCGTACTTTGGATTTTGATGCACTTTTTACGAAATATACAGCAGCTTGCATGTGTTTCCGCGAATACATTCACAAAGAATCCCCCTATCCCCTTTCTATAGGTTTGTAACATTCGACCTTGAAGCCTATTCCACTTTTTTTTTTTAATATATATTCTTTTATCTATGCTAATCCACTACTGAACTTGAACAGAGCAGAGTGCACAGAGTCTAACTTCCAAAAGTACAGTAATTATAATTATAACGTACCCATCAGACTCAAAATATTATTATTTTTTTACCATTGGTCCAGCCAGTTTTTGGGATACCTATACGTCATCACAGCAGTCATACTATAAATCACTTGATTCCGCGGTTGCCTGTCGCATTACAATCGGCCAGACACATCCAATGGCACATGTACAGGGTGATCCCCTATAATGTCGCCCCCTATAACTTTTTTATTTTAAGTGTCCCAAAAAAAATAAAAGTATGGTTATGTAGGTACTGAAAAATACTTTTTTTCTGCGTATAAAAAATATTGGAAAAATGGTCAGTATACAGGGAAAACCAAAAAGTTAATTTTTTTTCAATGGAACACCCTATATATGAATTTATTTTTCGATTCCTTGTAAAATTCTAAGCATATTTGATGTATGATGTTATACCTCTAAAGTTAGTAGTTTCACAGCTATAAACAGTTGAAAATCGGTACTTTGGCTACTTTTCACCTTGGTAGCAAGAAGATCATCAGAGTTGGAGTAAAATAAATTTCACATTCCTATCTTAACTTTTCAAGAGCTCTCTGACGGTACTAACTGGCAGGCGGTACCATGGGTACCAAATCTGGTACCTCGGTAGGTATCATAAGTTAGCACCATCAGATAGCTCTTGGAAAGTTAAGATAGGAATGTGAAATTCATTTTACTCCATCTCTAATGATTTCCTTGCTACCAAGGTGAAAAGTAGCCAAAGTACTGATTTTCAACTGTTTATAGCTGTGAAACTACTAACTCTAGAGGTATAACATCATACATAAAATATGCTTAGAATGTTACGAGGAATCGCAAAATAAATTCATATATAGGGTGTTCCATTGAAAAAAAAATTAACTTTTTGTTTTTCCCTGTATACTGATCATTTTTCCAATATTTTTTATACGCAGAAAAAAAGTATTTTTCAGTACCTACATAACCATACTTTTAATTTTTTTGAGACACTTAAAATAAAAAAGTTAAAGGGGGGCGACATTATAGGGGATCACCCTGTACATGAAGCGCAAAATATGTTAAAATGAAATTACTACCTTAAAAGTAAATTAAAGGCGTGAGTATCTAAATAATATCTGCAAAATATGCTAATGACCGCATAGTGCACCGTTGGCTTCATAGAAACGGACCAAAAGCTAAATAAGTCTGCAATTATGATATTATTATAATATCCCAAAATATCACAGGACCAACACAGCCTCACATGGCACTCACCATGTTAATACAATAAAACAAATTTAAATTATAAGAATTTCGGTTTTATTTTATATATATTTTGTGGAGCAAATATACAAAATTATTCGTATAAATAAAAGGGACAAAAGTTTGACTAGATTATACACATTACCTATTAAACAGAAAATAATAATAAAACTGAAACTACATTACAACCATATATCTATAATGAATGGTATTTACAACATAAATCTCCATAACACAAATTGTATATGTAAAAAGCAAATTAAATATGCTAATAAATAGTGAAATGTGAATATCAACTGCACTGGCAATCCTCGGAATGTCTGTCTATTTGTCATTAGTTAAAAATTAGAAGGAATGGAGCAAAAAACATAATAACACCTCAAAATAAACAAATATTTAGTAAATTATAAAACATTACGTCTTAAATGATTAAGTCTGAGTTGTTCACATAAATTAGGGTGTGTATCAGAAATGCATCTCCAAAATGCTGGTGCAAATTCCTCTTACCAGATTAGTAAACATTTCTTGATTTCCTTGTATTTTTCAAATATCCATTTTCTTTTTAAATTTGCGTTATTAAATGACCAAGATACTTGTCTAGTTTAAAATTTTAATTTTAAGAGCCTACATTATCCGTTTCTACATGTCCGAAACGAGTCCTTCGGATTATATTTGCCTATAAGTTTTCATTATTATTTGGCAACGGGAATGATTTTCTAAAACATCATGTATCCTATATGTAATGTATTATTCTC
Organism: Pissodes strobi; assembly: GCA_016904865.1. Taxonomy (NCBI): domain Eukaryota; kingdom Metazoa; phylum Arthropoda; class Insecta; order Coleoptera; family Curculionidae; genus Pissodes; species Pissodes strobi. The sequence continues at coordinate 1,194,107 of MU182045.1, forward strand.
TGACATCAAATTCTAAGGATATATCATCTGGTAGCAAAACAGTTGCAATTACATTGGCAAAAACATCTTTGTAGAAAATAATCAGTAATGATCAATACTAAAGTGACAAATTACAAAACACATTTTGGGTCTTAGCATATTATACAATAACAACTGGTCCTTCATTTTCATATAAACAACAATCATATGATAAGTAAAATCACCTTATTGAAAAAGTATCTAAGTTGCCTGAATGATAATACGTCTTAGGCTTTGCCCTTCTTGTATCTCAGTCTTGCTTGAGATTTGGTATATCTTGGGGTTCTTTTAATCTCTTCTTTTTCTTCATCTCCTTCACTACTATCTTGTTCTAAAATACAAGTATCAAGGAAATTAAAAATGCATATAATCACAAATATCAAAGGAAACATGGGGTAATAGATGCAAAGATATAAACATGTAATTAACATAAAGAGCAAAGTCCTTGTGACTTGTGACCCATCTGAGATGGCAGCATAAGATTTCCGGGCAAACAACATATACATAAGAGGTTCACCAAGGACTGTAGTTACCTAAGGCTGACAAATGGAATATTAACTTAACAGCTATCTGATCTTACCTAAGTCAGGAGGAGGCTCAAGCAAATTATTCCTTCGATTTTTTACATATGCCCTATATGATCTGGCTACTCCATACCCGATTAATGATATAACTATAGTTATGAATGCCATTAGAAGTGGATGCTGAAAATCAAGATAACATTATAGGTTGTTTGGAATCATCAGTAAAGAGATAAAAGCTGTCAAGGTACTCAACATGCGTCAATAAGGTCATCCTTGTGTGATTTCAGAAACAATTCCTACTTAGGTATGATTACTAAAAGTTCCTAAAAGGCGCACCCGTCACACTAGACTTTTCTTTCAGTAAAGACATAGGATCAATTATCACATTTCCCTTTTTATAGACAGACTATTGATCAAAAACTATTATAGCTACTGCAATTGCTATAATAGTCTTTGGTTTTATTTATTTATTGACGGCAGTGCCATTTTTGAACAATAAAACAAAAGTATAACAAAGCCTAAATCTAACATGTGTATGCTATATAAATGAGTCAACAGCCTCACACGCCACACGCACCAAAAGCGAAACAGTAAAAAGATAGTAAAGAGGTAACAATATAATTTTAAAGCATATACCAACTATTCCTATAAAGAGTTCCTACAAATCAAGCTATTCACAGAATAAAATAAAGAAAGCTAATGTTAACAGTATGCTACAATATAGCAAGATTCACCTGAGACAATTGCATTTAAAAATGCTTAAGTAGACAGAAAAAATCTAGGAGAGGATGTTGATTAGCAAGAGACATGGACCTGGAAACAAAGGAATTTTTACCGTAGTTGGTCCGGTGATATGGTTGATAAAAGGTTGGGATGTTTCTCGTATTAAATAAAGTGATGTAGGAAGTCAGACAAGGACAGTCAACAAGGGAGTTAACAATTTTAAAGAGAAGGAGTAGATTGCGTTTGTTTGTCATTTCTTGAAGTGATGACAGATTTAGCCTCTGAACCATTCCATCGTAGCTATATTCACTGTCTCTAAATAATTTAAAATGAATATAATGCATACATTTCTTCTGTACACGCTCAATCCTGTGAATGTGGAAAGCATATTGAGGGTCCCACACTAAGGCAGCATAGTCCAAAATGCTTCTAACAAGACTGCAATTTAGAATTTTAATGGAACGCACAGTAGCAAATTCAGAAGTATTTCGTCTAATGAAGCCCAACATTCCCAGTAATTTACCTATGACTGATGTTATGTGAGGAACAAATGATCAACCTATCAACGAGAATAATTCTCAGATCCTTTACGCTTTTAACTGATGGTAGGGTTGTACCATCGATGAAGCAATTAAAATTAGATTTAATTGTACGGCGGGAAAATATCATGAGACTGCACATAGAAATAACATGCATTCCATTATCGCGACACCAAGCCTAAAACCCGTGGACATCCTCCTGCCAAGCAATGCAGTCGTTAAGATCTGAGATCAACTTATATATTTTTAGGTCATCTGCAAACAGAAGGAACTCCGAGGACCAGAAGCAAGGTGAAAGATCATTGAAAAAACATTAAAAAGAAGCGGTCCAATGTGGGACTCCAGACGGCACACGAATTTCATTAGACAGAAAATTGTTAATCTTTACAAATTGAGTCCTGTCCGCAAGGTAGCTGTCCAACCAGGAGAGTAGGGCTTCATTAATACTCAACGTTTTAAGTTTATTTATCAGTATACTGTGCGAAACCTTATCAAAGGCCTTGGAGAGAGGTGAGGAGATTTATTTCAGTATTTCTCGCACAGAACCCAAACTGCTGATTGATGATTTCTGGAGACAGTAATGAACTTAAATATTTCGTTACAAGATTTTCAAAAATTTTTGGGGCGGTAAGTTTTTATGTTGGACTTGTCTCCATTTTTATGTATTGGGGCAACAAAACTTGTTTTCCAGAATTTAGGAAAAATTACACTTTCCAATGATTTATTAAAAATAAGATGTAGAGGCCTAGCGAGTATAAAGGGGCAATTTTTAAGAAAGATAGGATGAATATTATCGGGACCTGGGCCCTTGTGAGGATTCAAGCTAATAAGTTCGGCATATATGTCACTTATGGAAATAGAGCAACTGTGAACATTAATATGATTTAATAACAACTCCTGATTGCACTGCACGTTACGTCAGAATAAACTGATGAAAAATACTCTGCAAACAGGCTGGCAGCGCCGAGACCCATCCTTGTACTTTTATTGTCGAGAGTGAGTAGATTAGGTATCTCAGACGTGCTGCGCCTAGAATTACAGATGTTCCAAAATAATTTAGGGTTAATAGAAAGGTTACTTTCAGTGCTTTGAACAAAGATTCTATAACATTCCAGGGAAAGGACTGCACACTGAGATCTTAAGTTTGAGAAAACGTTGTAGTCGTGAGCGGAATTACTGTTTTGTAACTTTTATGGGCAATCTTCTTCTGTATTACTAGATCAATTAGGTCCCGACTGAATCACCTAGGAAACACTCCACTGGCACTGGGCACCTTTTTGACTGGAACAAACAAATCGAAGCAACCATAAAGAATGTCATAAAATGCGTTTACCATAGAATCCACATCCAGATTGTATAACAGGTTATCCCAGTACAAAGCGCCAAAGTAATCAATCAATTTATCAATGTGAACTCCGCAGATTTAAAGTCATAGTAATAGTGTTCAACTCCAAGGCTAACAACTGTGTGACATGAGTGTGGGATAGCTACGTCAAAACAAAGGGGTGGGTGATGGTTATCAATGGGAACTAGATAATCGCATTTATCAACGATAAACATGTTATGAGAAAGGACTAGATCAAGAAAAATTCTATTTGCATTATGAATAAAATTATTTTGAAAAAGATTATGAAAAGCACAAAGGTCTGAGATTGCAGCAATTTTTTGGGTGACTTGAGGTGCGACATCAGAAGGAACACCCACTGCACATATATTTTCGTTAGTCCATGTGGCCTTAGGCAGGTTTAAATCTCCAGCCACACACAGCTCAGCCTCTAGGTACTCCTCAGAGATCATGTCAACTGTGTCATTAACCATTAAGTAATAATCAACTGTAGATTCAGGAGGCAAGTAAACACAGCCGAGGATGCACCGCACTTTTGGGGAGCCAATGGGTACATAAACTGGCTCGAGAGGGTGCGGTAGTGGGAAGGGAGGTGCAAGTTACTGATCTGCGTATGACCAACAATTCTCCAACCAACCACTTCTTGCTGCTTGTTTCTCTAGATCGATCTCTTCTAAAGACAGAATAGTCGCTTAGGCCCAGTTCTGCGCCTGGGATGTCATCACACAAAGTGGTTTCCGTCAACATTGTAACCTGGTAGTTGTGCAGGGATGCGTTACATGGGAGAGCAATAAACTTCGCGGGCCACGTACATTCTGGTAGTAAATGTTAAGAATAGGCAATCGGCTCGAACGCTGGCCGTCAGTGTCTAGTTTTCCTGATTGTCCAAAATACGCGGAACACCCCTGATGTACCTTACTTAGATGCCTTTTGCACCTTTCGATGTTCGTTCTTTAAGTTCACTCCAGATCTGATTGTCCATTCCTTGCTGTTTGCGCGTGAGATCAAGATTCAGGTAGATGTTTTTTCCTTTGAGCTTACGGCGACAGTGCATCAGATCAAGTGCATCTTCATGCAAATTCAAAGAAATTTTTAGGGCACGCGCCCTTTTAGAATGCCATCTGCCTACTCTGGCAAACTGAACAACAACTGGTGGGTTACTTTTCAGTACCTCAAGGATAGCCGCAATATCGTTCCCATGATTGCCGTTTTCAGATACATTAAACAACATAATATTATGGATGGCTCCAGGAGTTAGCTGTTCATGGAAGACTGGTGCGCGTTAAGGATCTTGTCTAAGTCAGCAACCCCGGAGTTGCATTAACTACTGTATCCAGCTTTTCAACATGTGCTTTAAGGTTTTGAAAGGTCGCGAACTGCCACCGTCAATCCGGAGACATCTTGCTTCAGGTCCTCCACTTTCATACCTAGTTGGTCAACTCTGCCAGTGAGGTTTAAGATTTGCTTTATGCTGTTGAGAGAATCCAAGCAAAGGAATGGAACTATACGTTTCTACAGTTGCACTGCTCGTATTTGAGTAATGCACAGCAGTTCTGACAGTATCTCACACAATATTCTTCTAAAAAAACTAGATGCAGGATTTGGGTTTAATGACTGCTTAGTTAAATTTTTTCACTCTTACCTTAGTAATAGTAATAGACAGCAGGAAGTTTATCTCAGGGGTATAGCTCAAACTATTTCATACCAACTTCAGGTGTCCCGCAAGGATCTAACCTTGGACCACTAATGTTCCTTTTATTTATTAACAATTTAATTGATACCATTAATAAGGCGGAAACACTATTATTGACTTAAAATTGTACATTAGGAGAGAAAATATAGAAGACTGTCAATTATTTCAAGGGGATCTAAACAAAATTTATAGTTGGTCAAGAACTTAATATCAATAAATGTTATGTCCTTAGCTTTACAAGAAAACAAAAGCCTATCCTATTTTAACTATACAATAATTAATGGAACGGAACAGTGTTGTCTCGTGTTACTGAAATGCGGGTTCTTGGAGTTACTTTTGACTCTCAACTTATTTTAAGACACATATACATAATATTTTTAATAAAGCCCATAAAATGTATGGGTTTATAGTTCATAACTGCAGGGATGTTATTCATCTGACATGAGTAAGAACACTATATGTGTCATATATAAGAAGTACTTTAGATTATTGCTCTGTTATCTGGAGTCCTCATTATGATATCCATAGGTATAGCTTAGAAAAGTCAAAATAAAATGTTAAGGTATATAAATTACAAGGAAACAGCTGCATATCAGTTTCATATACCTAAATTTGACATTCTAAAAATATATAATTTGCACACCTTAGAAAGTCGTAGATCTGGGGCATATTGGTTGTTCTTGCACAAACTGATTAATAACAATATTAAATACCCAAAGTTGCATATCTGTAGGGTTTGTAACTAAATAAATAAATAATTTGTTGGCATTTATGACATGGGTATCCAAAAACCTCAGTTGCTTTTCTGGCCTCCTTAAAAACGACAGCAGTATGACATTTTCCCCTCTTGATGAAGAGGCTGGTATCTAGCGAAAACATAAAAAAACCCTTTTTTGGCGTAAACAAAAATTTGTGGAGCTGGAGCACTGCTATGTACAGGCTAAGCATCAACATAATGAACTTGTCAAATCTACCAAGAAAGCCTATTATCAGAATAAAATAAATAGATCGGAGAATCACATAAAGGCCTGTTGGCAACTCAACAGTAATCGAGTAGGTACGGAATGCTCCGGTCCTCAGTTACTCGTTAATAATCAATTAATTATGGAACCCAATAAAGTCTCTAATGCTTTTAATATGTTCTTCCGGGAAGCACCTATGAAAATTGAAAATTGTGGAGAACATAACAGACAGTGGTGATAAACCACCTTTCCAAATTAATAATCACAGTCTTAACTCTTTCTATCTGGAACTTAGACCACAGCATATATAACATACAGCAAGCCCACTCTCGCTTCGTTCCTATGTTGTAAAAATAATAAACTTTTACGCGCATAGAAACCCCCTCCAATGCAGCAGCCGGCGGCCAGGCTATGGCGGCCCGCTAAGGATTAAACGGGACCGGCAATTTTTATGTCCCTAGAGTAAGGCATGTTTTATTTTTTTTAGCGGAAAGAGCACGTATATTTTTTATAAACAAAATATGACATATTTCTGGAAAAAGAACTAAATATTTATTATTTAGTTGTGACATCTGATTCATTCTTGGGAACCAGGAAAGCGTTCTATACCTACACCGGACTGATAACATGGGCGAAAAATGTGAAGCCGAATGCATCAGCATTTTTATCGCCGGAAGCTATGTACAGGGTGATCCCCTATAATGTCGCCCCCCTATAAGTTTTTTATTTTAAGTGCCCCAAAAAAAATAAAAGTATGGTTATGTAGGTACTGAGAAATACTTTTTTTCTGCGTATAAAAAAATTGGAAAAATAATCAGTATCCAGGGAAAACCAAAAAGTTAATTTTTTTCAATGGAACACCCTATATATGAAAATATTTTTTGATTCCTTGTAAAATTCTAAGCATATTTTATGTATGATGTTATACCTCTA
>MU182045.1:1201243-1239578 GCA_016904865.1 Pissodes strobi
AAACCTTTTGGTATTTAACATAAATAAATGATTTGATTTGATTTGAACCCCTTCTATACCCTTGCTGAATATTTCTTGTACGACTTTCTTTGATTTGGCTCTGTGTGCCCAACTTTACTGATTTTGTGCTTTGTTAGTTAGTTTTTCTTCTTTTGTTTTGTAATATTTATATGATTTTAATCTTTATACACTTGTAGTTCTATATATTTTAGGTTATAACATTTTATAGTTTTATAGTTTTTGAACATTATGACCTGTTTCATGCAATTTAATTATTGTCATTTTTTGTGGAAATGAAAGTTTAAATAAATAAATAAACAGGTGAAACTAGGTATACTTATATTGTTAAATTAACTAAAATGAGAATCAATGCAGATGAAACAGCCTATAGTTTTTTTTAATGAGATATCGTCTATAATGTAGTGTTTTTGCCAGGGTTTTTACTCCAATTCGACAACAACACTTAATTGTGTACTGTAACAGTCAAAATAACTACCTATACCTGTGGGGGAAGTCCAACTCTATCACTGTGCAAACATTCACAATTATTCTCTATTGGGAATAACCAGCACAAATTAACAACTTTACAGGAGAGATAATAACACATGTCAAACAGGCAAAATGTTGCTATCATGATATGATATTTTAAACTGTATGTACATCATTTAAAATCCTATTATTGGTGGGTTAATTTTCATCCGATTTAAGGTCAATATGAGCGGCTAAGGATCGCGGCCAACATTAACGCTGATTGGCTGTTCAGTCAAGAATGCAAATATGTTTAAATTTTATTTTATTTTTTTGGGCATGCCTTGAGTTAGTTTCATTTGGTTGCGCCCCGGAGGGAGCGAAGCGAGCAGAGGGCCACACGTGAAGTGAAACATGGTAATTTTTTTTTATTTTCGTCACTAACAATGAGAAAATTTAATGTTGAAACATGGCATAGAAATCTAGCCAATCAGCATTAATGTTGACCGCGATCCTTAGCCGCTCGTAAGATACCAATTATATGTGTGTAGATGTTTACTTGCATCAACTGTAGTAGTATGTATTGTTTCTTTTCTTGTAATTATGTTTTATAATTGCTTACGTAACATTTGGACTTTGTTCTGTAGAGCACCATTAGTAATAAATAATTTAATTGATTAGGTACTTACTGTTGGATTTCTGGTAGTCAGAAAATCTGCTACCAACATAGTTACTCCAATGATAATACCTATTCCTGCACCAACCCATGGAATTTGTTTGTCACTGTTCCGCTGCTTCAATACTTGCTTTGCAGCTTTGTTCAAGGCTTGCAAAATATTAGTATCATCAGGTTTCCACTTAAGGGCTTCTCTATATGAGTCGTAGGCATCACTATAGTGTCCCGTAGCATATTCTACTTCACCTATAAAAACAAGTTAAGTCTGTATGAAAGTAGATGCGTAAATTTCATATTCTACTTCACCTATAAAAACAAGTTGTCTGTATGAAAGTAGATACGTAAATTTAATATAATTAAGCACTGCTCAGAGGAATTATTATTTTCTACTTGGTTATTTATGAAGCAATGAGTTTAAGGATAAATAACGAATAAGAGAAATATGACTTTAAAACTAACTATAATAAAGAATATTTATAAACTTTACGGAAATACCTACCTGCTATTATAAGTACTTACTTTATGTAAGTATATAAAAATGTGGCAAGCATGTCAGCGTTTTTAATTTTAATAAAAACTGATCTAGGAAATAACCTAGACATGCTAATTATTGATAGCACTAACCTTTTCGGAAATAGCCTTTTGGCCAAGATGGATTCAAAAGTATAGTATCTCTGGCATCACTGAGAGCCAAGTAATAATGCTTTAACTTGAGATAAGCAAATGATCTATTGCTGTACAAGGTATAATTTTGAGGGTCCAACTTTATAGCATACGTGTAATGAAGAGCAGCCTCTTCAAATTTATTTTCTTTAACAGCTTTGTTACCCTGCTCCTTTAATGAGTCCGAAGTCACCTAAAAAAACAATAATATCATACACACTTGTAGAAGCTCACTTACAAATAGTATAGATTACCTCTTCCTCTTGTGCCTCCATTTGAGTGAGTTAGTTGCAGGTTGCAGGTTACAATCCAATCAATTCACAATTAATTAACATAAAATAAAGAAAATTAGTTTGTTTATTATTTTGGATACTCAGAAGTATCTCCTTCAACGTTACACGTTAAAGTATTTTTTCCTAAAATCCACGTAACATAAACCATTTGGTAACCTTTTTCTAAATCCAGATCTTTAAAGACAATGTCCAGATCTAGTTTCTTACACTATTTTACTGTATAATACGTGCACTATGGACACAAATTATTCAATTACGGATATACCAATTCAATAAATACGCATTTTAAAGGCTAATCCCTAAATATGTTTTTGTTGCGTGGATTATTAAGAAAAATCTTTACATGTGACTCGCTCAAGCTTTAGAAAATAATTTTCACGTACAACGTGGAAGCAGCCACTCACTTAAAATTATAACCTAACATATTAAAAGTCACTGTCAAATTATATTTGAAGAAACCTCAAAAGTCATAAAATGTGGTTTTTAACGTCAGAATCCAAATATTTGAAATTACTTTAATGTTCTTTTCTAAGATTTTTATTTTCTGTTTTATTTGTATTGACTCGCTTTTCACCAGTATTAGTTTATTTTTCTCTTAAGATATTACAAAAATTAGATATAAGCCCATGTGTAAAATATTTTGAAATCTTTATATGCACCGTTACAATCTAAAAACGATATAAAAGTCCTATATTTGTTATTTTCACATAAAAAAAAATCATAAAAATGAATATGGGAGGGTGCATGATTATACGTACCACTGACGGCTGACGGATCATGAACGCAGTCGCCAGCTTGACCTCGAAACGTCAGCTGTGTCGCGGCCGTCTTGACTTTACTGGACAGAAATGGCGGCGCTATGTCCAGGTGTTCAGTATGGGTTGTCTTCGCAACAAAATTTTAGTGAAAATAAAGACTTAATATTTGTGAAATTAACGGATTCCGCTTTACGTGCAATAGAAGAATATATAAAAAACCAGGTAAGTGCATTTTTCACTTCATGACTTCTATCGATTTAGGGTAATACAATCTGTTGCCTTTCAAGAGATAATAGTCGCCATATTCAGATGACTTAATAACCTATTATATTTTAATTTGTCGATTTCTATTTAATTTTTAGCTTTTCTATAAGCATTTTTATACAGTTTTTGAATGAAATTGAGCCTGATATTAATAAATCAGTGTCGGATTTCATATAAAAGGATTTTCGCCACGTCAACATATTGCAAAGTTTTTCTAAAGTTTTAATCAAAATTGTTTAAATTTTTCATATGCATAAATCGACTTAATGTCCTGTATATGTTCACCAGAAATTTCAAGCAAATCCAAGCTGAGGTATACGAAATATTACCTGTAGAAGACAGTTATTGCCAAACAAGGATATGAAAGCAAATACTTCATTCTTAAAAACTTTCCCATTTGAGGATCTATTTGTCTAATAGTTTAGAATATGTTTTAATTATTTATTTACAGTTTAATTTAAAATGCATTTAGTAGGTACCTACATCAATACATGGGTAACTCCAAGTAAATGTTTTTCAAATAATTTACCTATAAGTTTCACACCTACTTGTGAATACTTGAAATAAAACCATGATCTAGAATTTTTTGGTTGATTATATTCCTGAGCATATATTAACATCCTTTCTTATTCTGATTTGGGTTAAGCAATGCTTAAAATGTTCTAATTTTAGCTAACCACTTTCTAGTGTGGAATTGACTAAATTTTTGGAAGAATTCAGCCTGCATTTAAAAATAAACCAAAGCTTGAAAATTAAAAAGTCATTTGGGAATGCAGACCTGATGTATGGATTTCTTTCTTTTTGAATGAAGTTAGCTACGTAAAACACTTTGAAATAGGTGTTAATTTCATCTTGAAATTCTGGATTGAGGTCTAAGTACTTATAGTGTGTCAATATTTAGTGACTGGATTGCTAGTAATTTAATACATAGGTACTTATAAAAAAAGGAAGTTGAATACCTACAAGAAAATAAGAAGTAGAGTATTTTAGTTTATGTACTTAAAAACTGCTTAGAAGAATACATAGTTACTTACTTTTGAATTTGAATGCTGATCGGACTTCTGATTTATTCTTAAAATTGGTTTCACAGGGAGGGAGTTATTGTACTTACTTACAGATGTTATATGTTTTTTAGAATGATGCTATCTCTATAGTGGTATAATAAAATATTAGATCTGAAAGGAAGCTAAAAAAAGTCTAGATCTACAATTAAAACCTAATAACTAAATTTTTGAGTTATATACTTAGGTATTTTGAAGGCATTTTAAATTTTGGGAAGGCTAATAATATTTATAGATACTAACAGTGAAGTAAGTGTAGTCACACAAAATCTAGACCTAAAGTTTATCTAGAATAGTGTCGAGCCTTTAGAGAAAATATTAATATATTTTTTAATTGAATAGATATACCTAGCATACATATTATACACCACGAACCTACGATCAATTTAAACTAATAGGATTAGATTTCATTCAAACCCATATTTACTCCATTTTGACTAATTCTGATTCAGGAATCAGTTTCCGATCTAATAAAATAAAAGAAAGAAAAAGTGTATCTAAAAGGAAGGTGGAGCAGGTAAAAGATGGATAATGGAGGACAATCTGTTGACTCAACCTGACCTTTGTCATTTATGCAATGACCCCATTCCTATTACTTTTCTTGCCTTTATGGTTATTTTTAAATTCAAATTCAAATTCCTTTATTCACAAAAAGATCACAAAAGGTGACTTGTGTTTCGTCAATAATTTCAAAAATCATAATCAGTCTAAAAACATATTCAAATGCAGATACAATAGTGAATCAAGAAAGTACTTATCTATAGGCTAATATTAAAATAGGATCACAACAGTCGGCACTTAGAGTGTTGTATACTCATTAAAACGCAAAAACTCCTACTGCAAATAGGCATTAGAAAAAAAATCATTTAATGAATAAATTGGGCCTTCATGGAGCATATCCAACAGTTTTCTCTTAAAAGCTCTAAGTTTCGGCGCTCTTCTTATTTCCAATGGTAAATGATTAAATATTTTTATGGGAGTAACATAGCAACTTTTAGCAGTGGCAGTTAATCGAAAATTCGGAAGCCGTAAATCATGGCCATTTCTAAGTGGATAGTTGTGGGGCATATGATCAACCAACTGATGTGAGTGTATGCGCTTTCTAACGTACATTGCACATTGTAGAATAAAAATTGAGATGACTGTCAACAACTGAAGACTACAAAAAAGTGGTCGACAGGACTCTCTTGAACTTTTAAACAAGATAGTACGAATTATTTTCTTTTGTGCAACAAGCACCTCATCTACTCTCGTGCAGTTTCCCCAAACCACAACAGCGTAATTCAGCAGTGAATAGACATGGGCATAATAGTAAGATAACACAATTTTTCTATCAACTATGGCTCTCAATTTCCAAATAACAAAATTGTGAGTAGCAAGCTTGTTTAAAATGTGATCAATATGATATGACCAGCTCAGGCCACTGTCAATTATAACACCAAGGAATTTAGTGATACTTGTTTGATGTATCTCATTGTTTGCAACACTCAAACCTATATCAACTTCACAATTACTACGGGTACTAAACTGCATGACGTTCGTCTTATTAAGATTTAAAACAAGGTCATTATTCTGGCAGTAATCAAGCACCTGTTCAATGCACAACCCTGCCATCCTTTTAGCTTCCTCCAGAGAAACACTTGCAACCACAGAATTCATATCATCAGCATAGATTGTCTTTCTACCCATTGTGACTGACTGACCAACATTAGCAATATATGCAATAAATAATAAAGACCCCAACACACTGCCCTGAGGAACACCCTCAGTAACACATTCTAACTCCGACCGGTACTCCACTCCATCCACCGGCAGCACAACTCTCTGGTGCCTATCAGACATATAGGATACAAGCCATTTGTGTGGGATACCTCTTACACCAAACTCATGTAACTTTATTGCAAGAAGAGAACGATTAACTAGATCAAAAGCGCGGGAATAGTCGAAGAAAACACCCATTGTAACGTTTTTGGCATCCAAATTCTCAACAACTGTAGTAGTAAATGAAATAATAGCATCCGCAGTTGACCGGCCTTTTCGGAAACCATACTGGTTATCGGGAATAACATTAACTCTGTTCAGAAAACTACAGAGTCTCTCATAGAATGCCTTCTCATACACCTTAGAAAATCCTGTCATCAGTGAAATTGGCCTATAATTATCGATTCTGTGGACATTACCCTTTTTATGAATTGGTCGGACAATGCCCACCTTTAATTTACTGGGGAAAATTCCTTCTTGAAAAGATTCGTTTATTAAGTGTGTCAGGATTGGTGTTATATGTTCAGACACTTGGACCAACAGAGAACATGGAATTTCATCAACGCCACTAGAGTGCTTGCCTGAGATATCTCTTAGATACTGCTGCACCTCAGACTCTGACACTGGTAAAAGAAACATTGACAAAGAGCTCGCCGCGTCTTCACCCAGATCCACAACCCTCGAATGATTACTCGGTAACCGCCCTGATGTCCCCTCAATGAAGTAATGATTAAATTGCTCAGCTGCAAGATTGTAATCATTGATAATACTGTCATTAGTCTTTTTAAAGAAAGTAGGATATGCTTTCTTTTTCGATGAATTGGACTCACTATTTATGATTGCCCAAGAAGCTTTCATTTTATTACCAGAATCATTATAAAAACATTCATAAGCATTTCTCCTACTATCAGTAATATGTTCCCTATGTTCCCGAAGTTTCAACTTATAATTTGTCCACATGAGTTTACTATTTGCTACCTTGCAGCATGTAAATAAATATCGCAAATTTTCACCTTGCTCTACAATCTCATTTGTGAGCCATTTGGAGCTGGCTGATAATTGAAAACTGTTGGAGTCACCCCTTACTAATTCACGTGGAAAAGATAGGTCAATAAAATTAAGAAAAGTATCCAGAAATAGACAAAATTTTTTGTCAGCATCAATGCTGTGATTATACAAGTTATTCCAGGACTCCCGACTAAGCAAATTAATTAATGTTAATATATTTTCACGTTTTTTAAATTTACGAATGTACTTATAAGTGGTCTTAACTATTGGTGGGGCCACAATAGGTAAGACGGCGTATTGCATAAAATGATCGGACAAATTGCTCTCCATCGTGCAAACTTTAATTTTTTCCGCCTCAAATGAGGTAAAGATGTTGTCAATGATTGTGGCTGCACCGTTCTGAATCCTGGAAAAATCATTAATGCATGAGTTAAGACCAAATGAGCGTACATTGTTTATGATACTATTTGCATTAACATTATTTATACAAGGATCAAAATTAACATTATAGTCGCCACATATAACATAAGAAGCCTTTCCATCATTTCTACTTTTTGTAAATAACTCAGCCAGTAGATCATATAATAATGATATAAAAACCTGTACATTGGCCGAGGGCGATCTATACAGACACACTACATATAAATTGGTGTACATAAACAGGAATTTCATAGCACAATATTCAAACTCACGTTCTACACTCTTCACATTAAAACTTATTTCCGTAAACTGCGTTCCTTGTTTGCAATAAATCGCAACTCCGCCACCCCTAGATGAATCTCTGCAATACGAAGAAGCCAGCAAATAATTTTCCATGCGCACTCTGACGATTTCGTCTGAGGAACACCATGTTTCCGTGAGTGTAACCAAGTTGGGGCATTTGGCTCTAAGACAAACAGCTAGCTCAGAGTTTTTTGCTCGAAGACTTCGAATGTTGAAGTTCAGGAGGCCCAGAGCATGCGATGCATTCTCTGAACTAGCTACGTCGTTTGTAGTCTCCATACCTCCGAAAGGTATGATTTTTTCCAGAGTTAGCGCCAATACTATTGTTCCCATCCTGTCGCTTAGTCTTCTGCGCCGAACCTCTCTGCCAGTTGAACACAAAAGGTCTAACAACCACATTGACAGGCCACAGACTCTCATTACAAAGCAAATCACTCTGGTCTGGGCTCACCGATACTTTAAAAGACGCCTTATGGTTCTGTTTACTATGAAGCTTTTCACAAGAAAAGGTTTTAGATATTTCTCTTTAATTTATATTTATAGAAAATTGTTAACTGTCATTTCTAAATCCAGTTTTGTAATTTCGGGACTAAAGTTTAAGATAAGATAAGATAATTTATTAATGTCAACACAAATAAATGCTTACACAAGTCAATACAATTATACAATAAAACAATGCTAAATAAGGTAAAAAATAATTATTGATAAAATACACACAGTTAAGTACATGTAGATATAAGGACACAAATATACATTCAAACAGACAGTCTAAATTATAAGGTTTAAAAATTACAATTTAAAAATTCTTCCACACTATAGAAGGCGCTAGAGATAATCAGTGATCTGACACTATTTTTGAATGTTTCAAACGTTGGTCGTTTGATATTATTAGGTAACTTATTGAAAATTTTTATTGCAATGAAGTCTGGTCGACTCTGACACCTTCTCAATTCGACAGAAGAGGGAGTTGAAATGTTAGGCCCGATCAAAATTTCAATTTTGACCGTGTTTATCGCGTAGATATAATAACTGCATCCGATTGGTTAGTATAGATCGCATAGAGTTTCACGTTTATAGATCCGTAGTCATAGAATATATTCAGTGTCACGTTCAGGTCCAGATATACTTAGCCAGATTTCAAGATAATTTTTTGATGCTCAAATTAAGTATAGCAATTAGATAGGCATAAAGTGGCTCATGAAGTTTTACGTATACTTTGCTCGATTTTTTGCTTTTGACAATCTTGCCCGACAATCTAGTTAGTCATTTTTGGCAATTTTTCTTATTCTCCACCAGATCAAAATGGAAAAAGGCTTCAGGTGGTTTTGAAAGTCAAAAAGCAATAATAATATGATGCTTTTTTTTTCTTTTTTTGAGATGGCTTATGGTCTCCATAAATAGCAGTAGGTGGATCTATTATAATAGTTATAAATAAATAAATTGTTAGAGTTATATTAGTTTTATAAAAAAAGGACCTGGAGTAACAAACCCCCAGATACAGAGAAATTAAAATTAAAAGTAGAGAAAAGAGAATTAGGAAATTATTTGAAAATAAAAAAATCCCCCGTTTTCTCTTTAATGAGTATAATGAGTCATGAAAAAAGTTTAGCTGTACAACTGCACCAATATTTTTTGCTTCACTGCAGACTCTTGTTAGCACAGAAGACATACTCTAGTTTGTTCTGTGAGAGGGTATATGGAACAGAGTGAGGAGCTCTTTGTGGAATGTGTAGGGAAATTTCATACAATAATTCAGCACAGTTATAATTTCTGAGTTGAGAATTTTATATAGGGTGCATATGTCTAAGAGAAGTCGTCGATTTTTTAAAGAAGGCATTCTTAAAAGCTTCAAAATTTCATCCCTAACCATGTCTTCTCCTAATGTCAAGCTTACATCTCATCAATTTTAAAGACTTCCTTTGCACACACCAAACTCGATTGACATTTTTCCTATAAAATGGGGCCCAACAGGAGAAGCATACCTTACTCGTAATAGATCTGACATAATATGAACAATACATCACTTCAATTAAATGAAAAGTCTTTATTTGTCAAAAAAAAAAGAATAGTACAATTACAAGCACAAAAACATCTTAAATACCCAGAGGGTGTAGGACATGTCATAGTAAGCCTAAGATTTTTAGAATATGATGATTGGCTTAAATCATCAATTGTAAATTTGTGGTAAGATTATAAAAATTATAAACTATAAAATTCAAATCTTGAAGAAAAAGAAATAGGCCTACGATTCTGAATATGATAAGTCCAGATCAAGATAAGATAAGCCTAGATCATTAATCGCAAAATTATAATAACATTTAATTTAAAATCCTAAATGGTACATCAATAATAATACACTACATCAAACGATAATACAGTATGCCAGACAACAACACAAATCGTATTCTTAAGTATCGTTATAGTTTAAGTATTCTTAAAATCATAAAGATCTTCGAATAACACTCAGCAACTTCAAAGCCCTGTTGTTCAATATGCATATTAAAATTTAAATTCTTGTAAAACTATACTCCTAGATCTTTTATAATGTTGACTCACTCAGATTCTGTATCACCATTTTTATAAGTAGTATACATTATATTTATTCTTTGACAAAACTGCATTACCTTCAATTCTAATATTATGCTCAATTCCTCGCTCCATTCCATTTATTTTACTCCACTCGCTCAAACCATCCAAATCCTGCTGTAACTTTACAGTCGTCCATTGATTCGATATTTTATTAATTTAACATCATCTGCCTTCAATAATCTTAGAGTTACTAATATAATTTGAAACATCATTAATAAACAAAAACAAGGTAAAAATGGAAGGATGCCAGATGAGAGTTCTGTGGAACCCCAGATGTGACTTAAACTTTCGTAGAGAGACAATTTTTCATTTTTACAATTGCCTTTGATTAGATAAATAACTTTTAAACCATCTCGGCATTTTTCCATAAATTCCATACCCTTCCAGCTTTCATATTAATAGATGATTGACTTTATCGAAAGCTTTCAAAAAGTCAGTGTAAATGGAAACCAGTGATATTCTTAAAGCATTATCTGCGACTTCCTAGAGCATTTAATTTTGCTTCTCCTTGGGTACAGATGAGAAAACTGCTGCTGTGGGTTAGTTTTTAATTTTTTTTCTCTTTTTATAAAAATATGAAAATTTATAATTATTTGAGAACCTCTCTACAAAGGAGGATTACTTAACCTCTTAAACAACTTTTATAATATAAGAACCTTTGCCTAATAATTCATATTTAATTTATAAAATCTTCCAGTTCTCAGAGTATGTGAGATCTCTTTATGTAGGTTCTAATTTGTATGCCATTATCTATTATAGCTATGCTACTTATTGTTGTGGAGGATTCATGGCTTTGAGATTAATTTTTTTCATTTTTCTTTACCAAAATCTTATTGAGATTTCAAAGTTGGATCTCTTTGGTCTTGGTCCTAGGGTGTAAATTGCACCAGTTTTTAGGTTGTTCAGCTTCGTTAGGGTCACTTAATTAGCACTTGTGCAATTTACACCCTAGGACCAGGACCGAAGAGTTCTGACTTTGAAATTTTATTAAGATTCTATAGCTCGGATTTTAGTGGAGAAAAAGGTAGAAAAATTGTCTCCAACATTCTAAGCCGTTGTACGCTTTGCCTGTAAGTTTTTCAAAAATAGAGCTTATTTTGAAGTCAAATCTCACTGGTAATAAATACTGTTATTAAATGGGGAATTAAATCAAGATATCTCTCTTTACTTTGTGTTTTGCAAGGTACACTCTAACCGACTTAATACCTGATCTCGACCTGATATAAATGTTATTTTAAATTTTTTTTGTTTAATTCGGTTCAGGTTAAAGGCACTCAAATGAATTGTTTATTAAGATTTTTTTTTAAGATTAGCTGATATATTTAATTGTGATGTCATTACTGTAAGATGCTAAATTAATGTTAGATGAATAATTTTTGGTAAGTAAGTTAAATGTCACATTGGGTTTTTTTAATAATACAATTATGTACCTAGATAATGCTGTTGCGGTGAATTTATTTTGAGTCTTGTTCTTGATCTCATCCAGTTTTTGATGATATTTTAAGGATTCCCTGAACTGACATCACTTTATCTTTGGAATAAGTCCATGAAAATTCCAAAATAGGTTCCATATAATTGCAATGACACTAGTTAACTTTATTGGTTGGCAACATGTTTGTAAAGAGTGTAACTGACAATATAACACTATTTTACAAGTGAGTCTTAACTTCCTTTGGAAGTATGTAGGTGGGAATCAGCAGCAAGTTGGGTTTTAACCGAAGCTTTAACTTCAGATTCAACGAATTTATTTAGTAAATGCAGCCTTACTTTTAATAGAATCACATAAGGAGAATTGTAAATAAGGTGATTTTTTTTATGGGTGTATTAAGCATTCAAGTTCAAAAAAGCTTTAAGCTGCTTTTACAGCTCTAGATGTTTATGCCTAAGAATGATTTTAGTTAATCCGTTGATTAATCCTATACGAATTTCTGAGGAAATGCCTCATATTTTATATCAAATACTTTTAGATCTAGAAAAGTTGAGAAGCCAATCGACAACCAACGTGTATCTGAAAATATAGCAAATTTTCAACCTAAACTAATTTAAACGAATTCCGAATTACAAACGTTCAGTGAAATACTACACTCTGTCTCTGGTTGTTATGAGAGCCGCGGGCGATTCGTGTTCGAGTATGTAAATAAGTTTACCTTCATTTTATTTCTGACAAAACAACTCTTGAAACACAGTTCTGGTGTGCAATAGAACCATTTTTTGAATGATAAAATTTTGCTTTGGTTGCATGCAGGTTAAAAACTCTTAGGGTTAATTTGGGTTTGGTATTTGAAAGTAAAAAAAAGTCAAAAAGGCACTGTTTAGTTTATTATCAAATTCGTGTTTCAGTAAAATCCCTAAGTGCATTGCTTATTATGTATGTACATAGAATTGTGCTAAGTAATCATTATAAGAACGTCATTTATTTAACAAAGGGTTGCATTATTTTTAAGGCAATAATGGCAAACTCCAACAGAGCCATTAATTCGAAAAGCTAGATTAACCAATAACAAAAAGAAATGAAAATATCCTGAACCATAAGCATTATCTAGGTCTAAGTGGATATTCAAATATGACCCTATCAGTCGTTGACTACTATCGGATCCAATGTCAAAATTTTGTTTATTTAACTTATAGCAGATAATGTACATTAGAGAACATAGGCCATTATAATGTAAACTAAACCACAGTTTATTGTTTAGAACACATGGTTTTAAAAGATCTGACATGCACTTCATATGTTTCTATCACCGAAATTATTGAGCATTTTTTGAATTATGGACATGTAGCCATAATTATTTTGCCTATATGATAGGGTGGCACCTCGGGTTATTTGTTAAGTATTTTTCAATCATTTGGGGTTCAGTAATGGAATACTGAAGAATTCAAAATGTGTACATTGCTACATTTAGTTCTCTAATATTGTTTGTATCATAGTAGAATATTAAATAGTTTGATGTTTTAACAGAATATTAAGTTCTTTTAAATCTAATTATAAATTCTTGATAAAGTCAAATAGGTTTGTGACTAAATATAGTCATTGTCATTCATTGCAGCATTTACTTAATTTTTAACTCGAAGTAAATACTGTGATGTTATCTGATTCTGATATATTATAAAATAAGTAGACTTAATTATAATTAGGCACTGCTCCAGGCAGCAATAATTTCTTTTAATTATGCGGTACCAAAAGATCTTAAATTTGAAAAACCGCTACAATTCGGTCGAGATTAGTATTTCTGTCAGAACCTATAATTGACATTCAAAAAGATTAAAGTTCAATGTTACACAAAGTTAAAATCTGGGTAAGCACTTATGTATATACGTACATAGGTGTACAAGCTATGTTTTATTTATTTTGTCTGGGGTCACCGTGAAAAGATTCATTGTAAGAACCGTTTCTGCTTTACTATTTACAATTTAGGATTTCCATAATACATTATCACTCCTAATACGAATTTTTATACTCTGTTTTAGAAGCTAGTCTTGACACCATGATCCTGTCAAAATCTATAAGAGTTTATTTGAAATGATTTGTGAAAGTGATAATGTTTAGAGCTCTTCCTTCGATTCCTGTACAATAAACTAATTTTAAAATATGTCATGCAGGAAACTAAGCTAAGGGCTATGGGTATGTGTATTGCGTCAGTTAAATAAAATGATGAAAAAAGTGCATACACTCTTCGAGGAACAAAATATCTAATCGAGACCTTTTTAGAGCATTAAATCGTGCATAAGTAGTTAAGTATTTTGCTAAGAAAATAATTTCAACCAACTTTCATAAATACCAATTTATCTCAGTGAACTCTGTATAAGTACTTTTTTTTTTAAATTGGAATGCTCTATGAAGTTAGTTTTTCACTGAATATAAATACATATAGAAAATAGTAGTTGCCTCCACTTAAGTTAACAAGTTGGGTACATTCGTATTTCATATGTGGATCTGATAAGTGCTTGCAAAATTATGATGCACGGATACTCGGTAATTGTCTAGGTAATTATGCTTCTTCCAAGGGGTGTTTCACTCACTAAAATTTGTACACCTATTGCATTTGACTGCATAAAGATTGCATTTGATTGCATTGATTGCATAAATATGATAGGTGACTGCACCGACTGCATGGGACTGCATGAGAATGTAAATAAATATTCGAAAAAGCAGTGGACTGTAGAGTGTTTAATTTTTGTGCATATCGCTAATTTTTCTGATAGTCGGAGAGCTTATAACGCATTTATAGTGTTTGATTTAATGGGCAATTTTGCACGGTGGTAGTACTCCAACGATTAAGGATAGATAAATTGGGAACCGAGTTCTAAATATTATCGAATATTATACTCGTATAATCATCACTGTATACAACGAGGAAAAAATATACAGGGTCTCCCATTTAAGAAAACCAAAATTTAGTCTATACAGGGTGCGCTAATGAAAACTTTACACCTCGGTTTTCCGGCTTTAAAATGGAAATTTGGAACGCTCGGAACCGTCGATTTCTTGTTCTATGGGAACACTTGTTGTGAATATTTTCAACTTTGTCACTTTAACCCCTAGGGGTTATGAGCTCCTCTAAAATTTTAAATGGAAAAGGAAGTCGTCTGATGCAATAGTACATCCACATCACAGTTAATGGGCGAAGCAAGAGAAAACGCATATAGCTTCCGGGGCTCAATCAACTAAAATTAACCCAAGCTAACTAAAGGCATGCCTAAAATCAGTTCTAATTTAGCAGAAAAAGTTACTCGCTTTGTTTTTACATTTTTCAAATTTCATAAATTCTGTCACTTGTATGTATTTCTATTGGTTTAATTAAGCTCCATAACGGAACTGTGATGTGGTGTGGAATGTCGATGTCCTTTCGCTCGTCTGATACCTCACTTTAAAAATATTTTGACCATTATTACAACTGCCGAGTTTGACGTCTCTACTCTTATTTCTGTTTATGTGACATCTAGTCAACATTTTGGAAAAGTGTTACTTCTTCATTAATAATTAATTAACTATAAGAGCTAGCAACTATTTTTACTAAGTTGGTAGATGTAATGAGGGTCAAAGGGCCTTCGAAATAAAGTATTACTCAATCATTGTAATTGCGGTGAGTTTTTAATATGATACTGGAGATCCAGCAATACCAAATTTCGAAGGTCAGTTGACACTGATTACATCTACTAACTTTGTAGTCACTGCTCTCATTAGTTAAGTAATAATTAATTAAGAAATAAATACTTTTTCTATATTTTGACAAGGTCTCACATGAACGGGTATGAGCGTAGAGACGTCAAATTCGGAAATTGTAATAAGGTTCAAAAGACCTTCAAAATAAGACACCACTCGACTCCTTTTTTAACCCCAAATTTCAGGAGTGAAGCTCCATCACCCTCAGGGGGCTGAAGTGACATGGTTGAAAACAGGCTCGAATCAGAAATCGAAGGGTTTTCCAAATTTTCATTTTAAGGAAGAAAAATCGGACTGTAAAGTTTTCATTGGCCCACCCTGTATATCGAGCATTATGAATTTTATGAAAAAACTGATTGTACGTTTATATATTTATAAGATACAGTTTTTGCCTTTGCAATATAATTAACATCGTAATTAACCGTTCTCAAAATACGAGGTATGCCCCAAAAGTGCAAATTCAGGGAGAACCCTGTATCTAAAAAACGATAGTGGCTGTAAAAATCTGTTTACCGTTTCTTTCGTTTCACAAAAAAGCAGCAACGTGTTAAGAAAACCGTACCCTGCTAACTTTAAAATTAATGGAGCTACCCCGCAAGTACAACGAAATCCGGATACCCTGTACAAAGAAAGACCACGAGAGCTTCAGTTCGCAATTTATTTATCGTAAAGGTATCACGGTCACCGTGCGAGTTGTAGTATAAACCAAACACCGAAAATTCGTTATGAGCTCTTGACTATAATGGGATAATTGGTACAACAAAAAATCATTAACCATCCAATGAAGATTATGTCTAAGCACAAGTTCTAAAAAAATAAAAAATTTATTATATATCTTTTTCCGGCTTTTATATGATATTCATCGGTGTCAACCAAAACACAACCTCACAAAATCGCCTTAAAGTTACTATGTAACCAAAACAAAATCAAATGATGCCGCTTTAGAAGTAAGAAGACGCTGACAAAATTAGTAACGTCTGCGTAGCAAGCTACACAAATGAACCTAAGCGCGCGCACGCACTATTTCCGTAACTCTTTTATTTACTCGTGTGTCTACGGTCCAGTGAATTCACTGGACCGCAATTGCATTGCAATTGCCTTCAGCAGGTTTTTAGTGCAGTGGTCAGATTCTGTGCTTGTGATACGGGCCCGCAGCCTGGGGTTCGATTCCCGTCGGTGACGAGACTTGTTTCATATATTTTTTTAAGGTTATTCTTGTGTCTTTTTTTTAATTTGGGCTAGTATAGGTTAGTTTGGTTTGGTTGTGCCTCGAAGCGAGCGGAGGACGATTCGGGGAATTAACCATACTCTTTTAAATTCTCGCCCTTCCTTGATACAGCCATACACATTTGCATATACTCCCAATAATAAATTTTAGCTCCTGCCACATCAAAATTACAACAAATAATGTAAAAATAAAGAACACAAAATTGAAAATAAAAGTTACGGGAATAGTGCGTGCGCGCGCGTTCATTTGTGTGGCTTTCTACGTAGAGTCTTGTGACAAGATTGAACAAGATTGCACGCTCGAATTCCCGCGACTGCATACGATTTCTCGTGAATGTACATGGAATGTACGCTACTGCGTGTGACTGCACCTAGAACTGCAAGGAATTCCTAAAGACTGTATTACGACTGCATGCATTGCATTTGACTGCATGAGACTGTATCGACTGTATGGGGACTGCAACACGAATGTATGAGATTTGTACACCTATTGCATGAGTGAAACACCCCTTGGCTTCTTCATATATTATATCTATAAAATTAGCCCCTCCATTTTGAATTTTTTGGAACATTTTTGTTGTGCTGTGTTGTGCCGCAATTTATTTACAAAAATTTGAAAATTCCCTGAGATGTAGCCACTCCCACCTCACACTCATGTTTTTCAAACAAAGTTTGCGCCGCTATATCTTTTTTCAATTTTTTTTTGTTGTGCTCAGTTTATGCTGACTTGGCACAAAGTTTTCTTTCTTTTTTGTTTATTTTCATAAATGGTATAAGAATTTAAAAATATATCCGGTTATGGCAATGTATCGAGAGTCATTTGTGCTGAGTTGTACTCTGAACTATTTACTGCCATTTGTCATAACAGTTAAACCGTCAATTTTTAGAAGACACACTGTTGCCAAATTTATTCTTAAGATGTTTGTTGCAGTTCCGTTTCATGTTCTAAGAAAGTAGCAAAATTCATCAGTAAATAATAGTACACACCAATGTGTCTACCACTTCTTGGGCTCCCCAGGAATGATATAGTCAAAAGATACAGTTTTGAAAAATACTTCTCGATCGTGATAAGAAGTAGAGAAGAATGGAAAAAGAACACCACTTGCATTCTCACATCGCAGCAAAGTGCCATAAAATGGTATACAGACGGGGCAAGAACTAAACAGGGGAGAGAAGCCCCGGAGTATTTGGGTCAGGAACCGAATTCTCCGAAGCAATGGGAAAACACCCGGACATATTCCAGGCGGAAGTTAACGCCATAGGAAGATGTGCGCAGTTCAACCTAGACAGAAATTATTGGAAATTATAGAAAGAAAGAGATTGTCGTCTTCTCAGACAGTCAAGCAGCCATCAAAGCGCTGAGCTCAACAACAATCAGCTCCAGAATGGTATGGGAATGCCTAGATAGGTTAAATGAACTAGGCAAGAATAACAAATTATCCCTTCAATGGATACCAGGATACGATGGGATAGAAAGCAACGAAAAATCAAACCAATTGGCAAAAGTAGGTGCACAAACTCGCTTTTAGGACCGGAATCTTTCTGGGGCATAGGGATGCACACCTACAAGGAAGAATTCAGGAAAGAAGAGCGAACCAAATGGACCAGTCTATGGGAACGCCTTCCAGGGTTAAAGTAATCAAAGATGTTTCTAGGGCCCCCTCACCCAGGAAGATCAAAACACCTTATAACACTGAGTAGGAACAATCTCCGCATCCTCACTGGTTTTCTTACGGGCCACTGCCAATGAGACGGCACTTGGAGAGAATACAAATTGAAAACTAGGACAGTTGCCGGTTCTGTGAGGAGAGGGAGGAAACCCCGTAACACCTCACGGAGTCAAAGCGGTCGCAAACAGGCGAATGGCCTGCTTCGGGTGCTGCATCGTCGAACAGGAGGAACTTCCATCCATAGAACCATCCAGACTACTTGCTTTTATTAAAAGACTGAAGCTGGATGAGGTACTCTGATTGAGAATCACATCAACGGAAGCACCATAGAAGCAGATTTTAGTTTCACAAGTCTATGAAGAACGGTTTTTCTGTTGGAAAAAAATTTGAAATTGGTGAGGGTGCTTTTTTGGCAGTTATAATTTTTGAAGATACGTATATATTATGTAAAGTTTATTTAAGAATAAATCAGTATGGTCATAAACCTAACTACTCCGAATTAAGTTTATAGTATGATCATACAGTGGTTCTTTTTCAGCAGATTTTTAACATAAGTTCCCAGTTAATTTATGTTAATAAATCCTATAAAGTCATGGTTAATTAGAATTACTTAATTAGATACGACTGATAAGTACTAAATAAATGAGAGATATTATGGTTGGGTAGCTGTCTATTGGGTGCCGCAATGGGAAGGTGTCTGTAGTGTCGAAGTTGGCATTATCTCGACAGTTATCTTAAGAAGTGTTAAATGTTTCTTCCTTCGAATTCGAGTTCAAATTATTACTGACATACCTACATTTATAGAGTTGGAAATGTAAATTTCATTAAATACACCCTGTGAATCCTATTACATGATGAATAGATTTTTCCTGAATAATTAAATCTTGTGCATAACATCTAGACCTTACCTACTTTAGATCAAAACATGTTAACATCATATGCCATCATTTTGTTCATTTTAAATGAAACGTCCTTGAATGCCAAATAGCTGCGAAGAACTTTCAAATTGTCGAATTTTGCCAATTTAATTTCATTATAAATGATTTTCGCTTAAATTCAGGTATTTATGCAATTAGACACGTATAGTAAATTAAGTTAACGGCCCCTAAAGTAATAATCGAGGTAATAATACATTCTCTTATGTCACATATTCAATAATTTTTTTGTAGATTTGTATTTGATAGGCTTTCTCCTTTCTGGTCATATAGGTCACACACTTTGGTAAATCGATTCTTTGCTTACACGCGCAGATTTTAGCGATCAACGGTTTTTGTTGAGGTAAACCGCACCTTCAAAATTTTGCTCGCAAGGCTCCCATTTTCTTGATAAATCCATTGAAATCCCATTAATTCCCCAGAAATCTCCCGGAATTTCATAAAATTCCATGACACCCTTTTGCCTCTACGAAATATTTCCGAATTTTTAAACCTGGAATAAAAAATGCTTGTAGACTTTTTCCCAAACTGACTGTTTCCGGGTCGAGAAGCGAAACGTAATTTCCTCATTCACCCCTAAATATTCATTGTTTTAGGGGACGCATTTTTTATATTTGAAGTCTATCGAAAAAGGAGCAAAGGAGTTGGCTCGAATCAAGGGCGTTGCCACCTTGTGGGCAGGGGGTGGGGGCCAATCCGATTTTTTTTCACTAAAACCAAACCAACCAAATTTTTAAATGTTTGTAAGTTAATATAATAGATATCTTTTAGTGCTTAGGATGGGGCAACTGCCTCCCCCCCCCCCCCCTTCCGACGCCCGTGGCCCAAACCCCCAAAAGAAATCAGCTGCCTACATTTTCTACCTGTTCCTAAAAACCTACTGTTTGATTGGTAGGAGTTGATTAACTATAGCTATATATAACTGATAGGTTCCAGGGTAGGAGTCCGAGGGAGACCTGCATTATCGCTTTTTGAATTTTAAGCATGAATAATGTGTAAATCATAAATCCAGACTGGAGTCTAAATCAGTGGAACCTAGTCAAATTTGGGCTACCACGCAGGTTTTAATGGGTAGCTTCTGGCATCTAAATATATACGAATATCGTGGCACGGACTTGTTTGTATCGATCTTTTTGCCGATAGCAGCCGGAACCTGCCGGCCTGCTGGTAGAACCTTCGTGTTTTTTTTTTGATTGATGTAAAAATTTTTAATTTAGATACAGGTCTTCAAGTTAAGAAATAAGATTTTATGCAAAAAACAAGATTTTTAGCTTCTAAAACTACGGCTTACGACGTTAAGTTGTATTTTTATTCCCTTTATCTATTATTTGGACACCCTT
Source organism: Pissodes strobi (assembly GCA_016904865.1). Classification (NCBI taxonomy): domain Eukaryota; kingdom Metazoa; phylum Arthropoda; class Insecta; order Coleoptera; family Curculionidae; genus Pissodes; species Pissodes strobi. The sequence goes on from MU182045.1 coordinate 1,221,844, forward strand.
ATTTTTAGGTACTTATAATTTGGCTTTTATTTGCAACTTTTGCGCCAATATCTCGACTATTAGAAGTTCGGTTCAAAATTACAGATAGTAGAAAAAATATATGATTGATATTAAGGTTGCAAATCAATTTAGATACAATGGATTTTAAAGGAATCGATATGCCAGTGCCGTGTCTATAGGCAAGTTGTTGTAGGCATGTGTGTGAGCAATAATGTTTATACGAAACGAAGAACAGGTACTACGGCTATGTAATAGTCGAAACAAGGTTGTAAAATTGGCCTTTTTTCGGATGTTTTATTACTTTCATACTTTCTCTAATTTTCAAATAAAATAATAAGGAGTAAAGAAATATTTGGGAATAGTTGGGTTAGGTTTAAAATATGTAATAATGGTGTGTTGAGGTGTGCATGGCCAGACTGATTTCCGTATGGGAAAACTCATACGATTGTACCAGTTCTTTGCTGCGCATATCTTTCGATTAGTACTAATTTTAGGGATAAGTCATATTGCTTATTATCAGGTGGTGCGAACGTTTTAAGCATCGTATTTAATGAAACATGATACAAAATCAGTCAAAAATCTTCTTCTGTTGCTTTTTCACGCTGTATACTAAGCCTGTGCCTTAGTCAGAAACCGACTAATGTATAAGATTGATCGAGTCCAACTTAGTTAATTTTGTCATCTTTAATAGGGGAAATTTATATGAATCTATAATATATGACAGATCTGATGATCTGGTCTCATATTTGCCTAATTCTGTGCCTGTATAAGAATATCAAGCGTTCTGTTATCCTGTCCGCTTGTCAATCAGCGACGACAATTATTTTCCGGCGGAGTTTTCAACTCTTTGTACATTCCCATATTACTATGTACCTAGAACTAAAACCTGACGCAATAGTGGAGCTATGCTCTCGTCCTGATGAAATGGTGTTTTTTTCGGGGGTGTGAAACGTTATTTCAGTTATCGGTATCAGCGGAAACTCTCTATTTAAAAGACAGTATACGGCGATCGGTAAATGAGGACATGGATTTTGCAAGCGCATTGACGTCAGAACAGAATACAGACGAGGAAAAGATTAAAGATTAATAAGATATACAAAAAAGAAGTGCGGTTTTCGATTTTGTTTTAGGTATAAGAGCACAGCAATTGTGTAATTTTGTTTTATATAAAAGTGTGCCGTATCGGTGGCAATTGTTCATATATTCAATGTTTTCAAGCGAAGTTTGCGAATGTCCTCGAATAGTTCTAAGTAAATAAAAATAAGGAAATGAAAGCATTTACTTGTAATAACGAATTTGTTGCCTAGAAAACTACATATTGTATATTATACCTACAAGCAGCTAGCAGATAACATAGGGGGTAACGAAAATTCATGTAGAGTGTTAAATTCCTATTACCATCCTCAAACAGAATACACAGACCATCATATCGGGTCTTAATCTTAATCTTAATAGCTCTCGAACTGATGGTATTCTAAAGATTTGCAAACATTATTATTATACTAAACAATTATATGACTATAAATAGACCCTTAAGTCTACGTAAGAGGTCATATATTTTTAAAAGAAAGTTGTAAAACCATTAATTTTACATAAATATTTGGTAATTTGCTTGTTTGCATAACTAGTAATGCCTACTCCAGTGTTAGATGAGTCATTTGAGGGTTTTCAATCCGTGGCTTCGATTATACATAAAATACTTATGGCATTTTAATGATATTGCTGTTGTTGAGACATGGTTAATTTTGTTGGCTGTATCAGAGTCCAAAAAAATGAATAAACTGTGGCTATACACAAATTCTCCAGATTACGATAACAATAATTGCATCAAAAATGTTACTTTTATTTATAAAAATGCTTTATTCGTACGAAATTATTTGATTTTTTATCAAGCATATCATCGTTTTTTTTTTATTATTAGTATTAACATGAGTATGAGCGAGATGGTTTGTAATTAACCCTGAGAGGTGACTCGCGTCGCGATGTTATGTGTGTTTATTTATTGTACTAAATAACTAATTAACTTTTGTTAACGTCTTCGATATGATATGTACCATACATACATATGCCTACTAATTCATTAGCAATTGCCGGAAATAGATAGGTATATTTTTGTAAATATTACAAGATATTTTGGAAGCATCGAACATTTGTTAAAGACAGAGTTAATTAAAAATTAGAAATAAACATTGAAATTAATAATATAGATAAATAAAAAAAAAACGGTGTGTGCTCAAGACCACAAAAGTGAAAACTTCAACAAAGCGATATTAAGAACTAAATAAAATTTAAAAAAAGTCTTGGAGATGTTCATCAATCCCGATACCTTGCACATATTAGGGCGAACGTCCACCTCTGAGATACGGCCTCATTGAAACACTCTTGTCAAAATTGAATATAAATACACAGACCGGCATAGTTTTCATTTAAAATATCACAAACTCTGCATTTTCAATCAGACTGATGAGATTTTTGGTATACTGTACTCGTTACCCCTCCTCTTTAAAGTATGAAAGTTTGGTTGGTCCAGATCGTTTGGTTTTTCAGTAATAAAATATTATGTGGTGACGGCCGTGTCAAAATTCGAAATCTCGAAGTTTAAATGATAAAAGTCATGGTCATCATCATTTCTAAAATCCCTTCTTGTAGAGATTTTGGCGTAGGTTCTCGTCAAGTGATCGGCTTTTCTATAACAAAATTATATCTTGAGAAAAAAAAAACATATTTTTTTTACCTACAAATTATTTTATGCATTTTTCCTCAAATGGCTATTTTCCGACATTTTCGAAACAGAGAAGCATTTGGAGAGCTTTTCTCTTAGAAATTTTCCATAGAACTGTCGGCTTGCTCGGTTTTTCGATCCTTGCTACTTTTTCGGCGCTAGAACAATTTTTCCAAAAATACTTATTCACACTCAAAAAATAAATACTCGCCATTTTCCGATTCTCGCCAATTTCGGTCGGGTTCAGAAGACTGTCAAAAAGATTGCGTCCAGAAAATTTCATAAAAATTATTTAATTTTTTTTTATAATTCTCGTAGTAGGTATCAGAGCAAAATTTTGAATCCCCAAAAATAATTAATCGTCAGCTTCCCCCAATTGTTGCCTGAAATCGTGGCAAATCCCAAATTTTCACTTTTAATCGTTTTCGAAAAAAATGTGAAATATTTAAAAAATGACGAGCTTGGCGCGTGAAGACTCTATCCGTCACTACCCAGGAAAAATTGGGCTGAACGCGCCAAAAAAGGTTTCATTTCAATAAAAATAAATGCATATACAAGAATGTGTAGCAAAAACGAACAAATTATTTTCATAAGAAAAAATAAGAGGGAGAGATGTCTTCCTCGCTGTGATCGTGTCATCATTTGTTGTATTAATCTCTTGAATATTTGGTGATATTTCCTCAATACAGAACTATTTTCATCGCATGACTCATCGCTAGTATCATTCGTATTATCAGCACCGTTCTCCGGGCAATCAAATTCGTCATCACATTTATTTTCGTCAAAAATTAAAATTGATCTGCCACTTTCCTATTTTTTAGTAACTTTTCGTTGCGATACACTTAAGAGTCATTTAGCTCCTGCTGTGATTGCAGTTTAACCTGTTTCTTTTTTTTAACTGGGTATGACTGTATAGGTGGGTGTACAAAAGGCAAGAAAACCACGCCCTCAAACTATCGCCCGATTGCCTTGCTTCCAATAATCTCCAAAGTCATGGAACGTGTAGTCAACCAGCAACTACTCAAGTACCTCGAGAGCAACAGAATAATCAGCGATAATCAATACGGCTTTCGCAAAGAGAGATCGACAGGAGATATATTGGCCTATGTCACTCATATATGGAGTAGGGCAATTGAAAACTACGGAGAGTCTCGAGCGATTGCGTTGGATATTTCAAAGGCATTCGACAGAGTTTGGCATGACGGACTGCTCAACAAACTGCCGTCCTTGGGACTGCCCGCCTCTCTCTGCAGCTGGCTGGCGAGTTTCCTTAAGAACCGATCCCTACACGTTGCAGTCGATGGACACATCTCGGACACATTCACCATCAACGCGGGCGTGCCTCAGGGCGCAATACTTTCACCAACTCTGTTCCTCATCTATATTAATGACCTGCTGATCGAAACGAATAATCCTGTTTACATGTTTTGCAGATGACAGTACCCTTGTCTCCCACTTTAGATCAGAAAAACCCTTACCAGCGACTGAGACTCATCACCGCAGACAGGAGCAGATTACAGCAATTAATCAAGACCTGGAGAAAGTTCAAACCTGGGGCGACCGAAATTTGGTCCAGTTCAATGCAGCAAAGACCCAAGCAGCAACGTTTACTAAGAGGGCCAATACAGCGGGCCCTGACATCATTATGGCAGGATCGACCATTCCTTCATCCTCGTCAATCGGGCTGCTGGGTGTCTCGGTCAACAGCAATATGTCATGGCATGACCATGTTGCTAACATCGCAAAATCAGCCTCCCAGAAGCTTGGTGCGCTATTTCGCAACAAAAAACTCTATACACCGTAGCAGTTGCTCTTGCTGTACAAAGCGCAAATAAGACCGTGCTTAGAATATTGCTCACATATCTGGGGTGCCGCACCAAAGCATACCCTAAAGCTGCTGGATTCCATTCAGAAGAGGGCTGTGCGTCTCGTCGGCGATCCGGAGTTGACCCGGAATCTGGATAGTCTGGAACATCGCAGACATGTGGCCGAGATGTCTCTGTTTTACAGATACTTTCACGGCAGATGTTCCCAGGATTTGGCCCGCATAATCCCGCCCCTGGCAACTCCTGTCAGGCAGTCCCGACAGACGGCAGGAGCGCACCAGTTCGTCGTACAACTAGAAACACCTAGAACATCGCTTTACCAGAACTCCTTTGTCTGGCGCACTGCATCACTGTGGAACTCACTTCCAGGACATCTGTTTCCCACTAATTACAACCTACAAATATTCAAGAACCGTGTCAATCAACATCTTCGCACACACACCGCTCGTCGAGCGCCATAGGATCTACCTTTAGTGTGTGTGCCACTGCCATAAAAAAAAAAAAAAAAAAAAAAAACATACCAAAACTCAGGTCAGGGGCTGCCTATGAAACTGACATCATCAAAATACGTGACGCTTCTTTTGATAATGAATTTGCTAAATAGAGCTCTTTCCACCGGGACATAGGGTTCTCGAGGTTGCTCGTTAAAAACCCTTCAGCAGCGATAATCTGCAATTTCGCCAATAAGGTGAAGTTACTTTTTCTAGGATGAACTACACATTAAACGACTGAAAATATTTTTGTGTTTCATTAGGCTTTTTTGCGATTTCCAAGCAATTGATTTTGCAGCAGAATGCGTGGGTTGAAATGCAACTTTTTTCTTTAGCATTCTTCATTGGGTATGGATGAATTGGATGACGCAAGAGTTCTTCGGATCACGTTTTCATAATAAAGTCCGTTCAAGTCTATTGCGCTGTTACGTCATATCATTCCATCTTTCTTTATGCAATGAACGTATGTACTAAATTGGTCCGTCAAATTGGAATCTTTGACATCGATTTTCGATTTGCGTCAATGTCAAAATATCATAACGAAAATAACAGATTTAATTCATTTATTGATTTGTTGGTAGTTGGTTTGTGTTTTACGCTAAAAATTGCTAATAAAAATCGTTTTGAGATGCCCCACCGGTTCAGTGAGAGAGAGCAAGCTTTAATTTTAAAATTAGTGCATTATTTCACACGTGAAAAAGATGCCGGTAGGCCACTTTTACCCTGGAAAGCTGTACACAATGTAAGTAATATTTGTTTTTTTATTTATTTGATAATACTAAAAAATGATATCTCTAGAAAAAATGTATTTTTGATGTGTAAACATCTTACGCGGCGATAAGACAAATCTCGGCAAATGAGACGGAAATGCGCAAACCAATTCTAGCCGCTAGGGCGGTATTATATACAATTTTGCCATTTATAATCGTTTTTAAACGGATTTTAGACGTTAAAAAGCATATTATTATTTTAAATTAAACGAACTGTCAAAAGTATTATTCAGATGCCCAGACATTTAAAACAATATTGTCATAAGTATGTAAAATTGATAAAAACGGAACGTGCTCCGGAATAGAAAACAGGTACAGAGACATCTTTTGGCTAGTGTAAAAAATAACGTACGAGTCTATCTAAGACGTACGGATCTTTTCTTTTGACGTCAGAAATCCTGACGTAACAGCGCAATAGCCTTGAATGGACTTTATCATTAAATGCCTTGACGACAAATTGACTGGGATAAGTCGTTAATATAAGAGTTGTTTGAGAACGATATAAGTAATATGCTCCTATATAATTTTCGACTATTTACAAATTAATCAGTTTAAATCCAAAATACGCCATCATCTAAGGTCCATTATTTTTATCAGTAATTTGTACTGCCTCATGGCCCACAGTAAAGTCATGTAAATCCAGGCAAATGGATGGTACCTGCTTTTAGCTCTACATTCTTGTTTTCAAATTGTTTCCTTCTTAATAATTTATACAAAATTGTTTTTGTCCAATATGTCGCAATAAATATTGGTGCCTACTGCCTACTATTAGATGATTCTTTTAACCTGAAATACAAGGAAATGTATAAAAACCTTTTTTGGGCCTCATATTGATCGGGTTGCCGGGAGAAATGGCATATTTTGCATTCCCTCATTCGCACACCTCCTCTGCAATTCTGGCATACGACCATCCCGCATCGGGGGTTGTCTGCAATAAGGAGGAGGGCAATGGCACACCTTGGATATAGGGATGATTACAGGAAAGCTTTTGCTTCTCTTGGAATGCTCACGGTTCCTTGTTTACATATACTGGAGAATTTACTTTTTGCAGAGAAAAATGGTGATGAAAATATCTACAATACCACTTCTGGCCTCTCCGAGGTTCTGGGTATTGGGCGGTTAAATTCTTCAGTTCTACCTCAGCATATTAAAGATCTACCCCACAATATTATCGTTGCAGGGGAGAATCACGGTACAGCTGATCTAAAAGAAATTTATACATATCGCATCCACCATTTCATCAAAATTACCGTTTTTCGCATATTATAAATTAGGAATTTAGTGAAAAGTATGTAAAGGAAAGTTTTATACTTAGGAATAGGGGCAGGGGTTCTAACCCAAACTTTTGGGGGTCGATTTTTAGAATCATGATTATTAATAATAAGATCACTTATATTATTTTTTATCCAACCAATACCGACACAAACACCGCATCAGATCAAACGACCGCCGCCGCTGCGCCACAGTTTTCTAGGAATTGCATTTGAAAAACATCGCCGCCTAATTTATATTTTAGATATTTCAAATAAATAGGTATAATTTCCGAAAAAATGTTACAGGTATAGGGTGTTATAAAAATAGCTTTGCTGCTCATTTTCTTTATGTATATATGGCCGCCACGTAGGCGTGACCCCTCTTCCCCCCCTTGGTGACGCCACTGTAAGTACCTGCAACAAGAAATATGCATGTTCAACAACCTAATATTTGATACCTCCATTAGTTCGTCCTATATTCCAATGTACATACACCTTTTCAATTATCTGAAATTTCAGAATTTGCATTTAATTATCTTTCAGAATATCTTATCCTATAATAGTTAGGATGATCTACAACAAAATGTTGAATTTTAATAAAAGCTTATCAGACCACGGATTTTGCGCCGATTGCTCTTCACATTAAAAACGAAATAAAATTTATTTTTTCTATTCGTGGCTCGTTAGTCGAAGTGGACATGAACTACTTTTAGGACCTAGTTAGAAATTGGAACGGAAAGTGAATTCATTAAGCAAAAATCAATTTCAAAGGTACAATTCAATTGATGTTCTTTAGATGTCATAATTTTCTTTAAATGCTTTTTATATTATACATATTGTCAGTTCTGATTTTGATGGAGATGTACCTGCCATTTTCTAATATCTATAGAAAAAAAATCTATTTTTCAAAGCAAAAGTACAAAACTTGTTTTGTCTCTCCACGACACTAAGTATACAGAATATATATTTATGTACGCATTGGAGACTACTGTCTTGGCTGTATTCCTCCCGTTCATTCTGGTCAAATATTTCGGGACATATTCACGCCTTTAATAATTTAAATACCTGGGTTATTTGTACCGTTAAACAAATTCTCTTTAATTCATAAAAGCTGGGTTGCTTTTCGTATGCACAGATACAGTTTGAGACACTAAATTCGCAGTAAGAACTAGCGTAGCTATAAAAGTGTTATAGACATACCCCTATTGTAAAATGTCCGGAAATATGTCCGCGGACATATTTCAGGAAATTTTGGGAATATTGCCAACATCGAAATTACCCATGTAGCAAAACTAAACAAATTAATAAACATAAATGCATACAAGAGTATAAAGCAAAAATGAACAATATTGTATAATTTTATTGTAAAAAATAAATAGTTTCGCTAGTCATAATTAGTTAGATTTACGAGTTGCAAATCGAGAAAGAGAGAGGCACGTCGTCATTGTTCTAATCATTTCTTGATCTTGTTGCCTCATGAATTAACAAAACTATTTTCATTACTTGACACGTCGCCATTATTACCATCACTATTCACCTCCTGTTGGCAATCAATCTCTTCACTTATTTGTTTCATATCTTTATTAGTAATATCCTGTTCATTTCCTTGGCCACTTTTTTAATTTCGTCAAAAATTAAAATTGATTCGCTGCTACTTTCTATTTTTATTAAGTAAATTTTATCTTTGTGAGACACGTATAGTAATTTAGCTGCTCAAGGCTGCACTTCCAAATGAGCAAATTACCTTCTACCAGGATAATGTATAATTTAGTCAGTTTAAATGAAATATATTTTCCCCATTGTGACGTACACATTCCATGACTGAAAGTACGTGTGTTTCATTCAGCTTTACCCCTTGCGATTTTGGATTAAATAATTCTGAAGCATAATGTAATGGTCCAATAAATGTTTTTGTCTTTTAGCAAATAACTTCATCATTCAACTGTAACAGCCATGAACATTACGAAAAAAAAATCATGTAAGATGTAAGCAAACTAAAAAATTAGCAATATTATGATTGCTATCAAAAAATCACTTCCCGAATCTTAAATTAATAATTCTAACATCCATTTTTGAATCAGTATCAAACTTTAAGAAATAATGCTGTATATCTTGATATACCTTCTTGAAAATGTCAATTGAAAATGTCAATTAACTCAGCAATTTGAAGCCAAATTACCTGATCGTCTAAGATCCATTGTTTTACAGATATATTAATAATTAATTTGTGCTGTTTGTGTGTTATAAACGCTCTATAAACAAAGTTGAATTGACATCAGCTGGTTTTGAAAGGAAAAATTCATGACACCTGCTTTCGCATCTACATTTTTGTTTTCAGATTGTTTTCTCTAATGTATTTCACAATTTGTGCCTATTACTATGATGGTTCTTTTAAAGTACACGGAAATGGCGAAACTTTTATTTAAAAACCGTTTACTACACAAATCAAATCAAAAAGTACTTTATTATCGAAGAAATCAAATTTCTGTTGACAAAGCATGTTAAATAGTATAAACAAATTGGGAACTTAGGGCTAATTAAATTTTCACGTCATAAACAAGGAAGTATAAGTCAACAAAGTAAAGTTACATACGTAAAACAAGTAAACACACAATCAGATCAGCTCACAGATCTCTCAGAAGTGAAAGGGATCAAAAAAAGGAAACAACATTTTTCAATTTAATCACTCCTGCACTGTCTATTATCATATCAAATTAAAAATGCACTATTGACTATTGTATTGTGCACCACACAACATTGATTTAAAATTAGGTTAAAACATCTTAAAATCTTATCTAAAAACCCTACAGGAAACAATAAATATAAAACTGTTCTAAATACTGTTTCTAATAACTAAAAAGTAAGACTCAAGTCAATAAATAGGTTAAAATTGCACAAACATACATAAATAAAAGAAGAAACAAAACAAAAGTTACACAGTAAATGAAATTACAAACTATTCTAAGGCAATTATCTCAAAACGCATCCCGCGATAGAATTCCTCCATGTTGTAATACGCTTTTCTCAAAAGCAATTTTTTAAGCAAGCGCCGAAAAGTCTTTAATGAGTTAACAGTTCTTAAATCTGCCGGTAAGTGATTATATAATTAATATCCGACCCTCATAAATTAGCGACTTTTTGACCAGGGTAGTTCTTGGAAGTGGCAGGGGCAAACTTAGGGCCTGACGGGTATTATGCAGGGAAGGGGGGTGCTTTGAAGTTCAACACGATTTTTAAAAATGAGTGTTGTTGTCTCCAATATAAAAAGAGATGTCAGGGTTAGAATTCTCTGAGCTACGAAGTGCGGTCTACAGGTTTCTCTTCGATTTATGTTTACTATAGATCGTACTGCATTTTTTGGAGGGTAAAGATGATGCTTAAGAGACCCAGGCCAGCGTTACCCCAGAATGGTATACCATATCAAAGGTGCGACTTAAACAGAGGGAAATAGACAGACCACGCCAGCTGGTGGCCCAGCTTTTCTCTAACCACCTTCACAGCAAAACAGCCTGACGACAGCTTTTTACTGAGAGTCACCATGTGGTCTTCAAAACGTAGCAGCTCGCTATCTATTTGTATTCCCAGGAATGTAGTGATAAGTGTGCTGTGTAGGAGGTCCCCATCCATCAGCAATATCACACTTAAACCCAACGATGTGGGTGTTACTTAGGTTTAGGAAGGGGCGGTTCGAGTTAAACCATTCTTTGATAAGCTTTAAGTAAGTCCGTTGTTATTGTGCGCTTTAGCCCCAAAACCCCGCTATTCTGCCACAGTATGGAAGTGTCGTCGGCAAAAAGTGTGAAGTCACCAGAGATATTCAAGATAACAAGGTCATTGATGTAAACCAAAACTAATATAGGTCCCAAAACCGAGCCCTGTGGAATCCCGCAGTCAATCCTTAAGTAGAAGATCGCATTCCAGAGGGTACCACGGACTGGTACCGGCCCTGGAAGTAAGATGAAAACCAAGAATGGGCCACGCCACGGAACCTATACCTCTCGAGCTTCGACAGTAATATTCCATGATCCACACAATCAAACGCCTTGGACAGGTCACAGAACACCGCTGCCGATAGGTCACCCCGATTCACCCCAAAATAAGACCTCTCGAGGAAACTGTAGATGGCATCATGAGTACCTTTAGATGTCTGTAACCCAAATTGCCTCTTAGTTATCAGATTAAGAGGCTGAAGGTAATTCTACATCCTCCTCTTAACAAGTTTCTTAATGACCTTGGACAGAATAGGAAATAAGGAGATAGGTCTGTAGTTGGAGAGTCACCACCCTTAAACAGGGACAACCAATGTACTCTTTAAACATGCTGGAAAGACATCACACATCCAAGACTCATTGATAAAGGCTGAAAAAGCATCAAGAGCAGCCGCAGGGGGACCTTAGCAGATATTTTATCCTCACCGCTACTCCTTCTGTTCCTCAACTCAGAAATGGTCTCCATCACCAGTGAACACTGGATGAACAGTGAACAATTGACTCAAGTTAAATTTAAAAATTTTTCGCTGGTGTCGTCATTCAGTAGAGAAATTTTAAAACACGGCGGTGTGGCTATCTTTAAGAATGGTTCTTGTGATAGATCTGTTTTTTGTTGTGATGTAACTCAGTTTTGTATTGAAGGAGTTATGGAATGTTGTTGTGTTAGATTAGATTGTTTTAAATATTTTTTAATAGTAGTATATAGGCCACCCCTCGGAAGTTTTATGTCATTTTTGGAAATGTTTAATAATATGTTGTCTCACTTGGGTAAACCCAATTATCATTTTATTATAGGTGGCGATTTTAATGTAAATTTTTTGACTCCCAGTTTTAACTTGTCACTTTTTAGGGACCTCATGGGTGCTCATGATTTGGTTTTTAAAATTGATCGGCCCACTAGAGTCTGTGAGGTTTCGGCAACTTGCATAGATAATTTCTTGGTGAATGGCGTTGATGAGTGTTACTGTGAGGTTGTTAATCTATACGTATCTGATCATTACGCGCAATATATGTGTCTTGAAATACATGAAAAAACAAAAAAATCGATAGAGAAAAGCTGTATGCGTAGAAATTTTGGTAAGGGCAATATGGTTACCTTTTTAAATTTCTTGAAAGAAGAAAGTTTTAATGAAGTCATGCAGTTTTCCTGTCCAAATGATGCTTTCAATGCATTTGCAGGGATTATCTTTTATTATTTTGAATTATCATTTCCCCTAAAAAAAATTTATTTTGCAAATTATAACTCAAAACGAATTATATTAAGTCCTGAACTGAGAAGGCTTAAAGAGAAGGTAACTTTATTTACTGACTTAGCTAGGTATGACAGAACATATCTCGATATTAGTAAGAGATTGAATGTTATATACAGGGAGAGACTGAAGGTATACATGCGCAATAAAAATGACCAGAAGATTTTAAATGCTGACAATAAATCCAAAGCTATGTGGCAATGTATTAAAAGTATTCAAAAGGCCTATGACAGAAGGAATATTAGCATTATGTTCGACGGTAAACAACTTTCAGATGAAGAAATAGCTGATAAATTTTGTACTCAATTCACCTTGTCTAAAGAGTCTGAACCTTTGGACTTATCTTTTCTTGACGAGAATGTACCTCTGCACAATGTGTCTTTTTTTCTGTCTCCTGTAGGTAGTCATGATATTTTGAATATAATTGGTAAACTAAAAAATTCGAATTCCAGTGGACACGACGGTATCTCTAATAATATTTGGAAAAAGTGTCGATGTCATATAGCAGAAATTTTTTCGTATTTAATAAATCTTTCCATAGAAAAGGAGATTTTTCCAGATGCTCTAAAACTGGCAACCGTTATCCCCCTATACAAGAAGGGAGACCATAATGACTTCAATAACTATCGTGGAATCAGTCTTTTGTGTAGTGTTTCTAAAATTTATGAGTTGGTTTTAAAAGATCAACTTCAAACATTTTTCTACAAGAATAATTTGCTATCACCGTTTCAATTCGGCTTTACGTTGAATCAAAGCACAGAAACAGCACTATGTGAATTTCAGCGTATCATTGTTGATTCTCTTGACAAAAGGTTGTCCGTGCTGGGGATGTTTATCGACTATTCTCGAGCCTTTGATGTCGTTGACCATGAACTACTGCTTTATAAACTTTTCCGTTACGGTGTACGGGGTAAACCCCTAAATTATATAAGGTCATATTTATTTAATAGAGGACAGCGGGTTTTGGTGAATCAGACTCGAAGTACCTGTAGAGTTGTTGAAAAGGGTGTACCTCAAGGGTCCATTTTGGGTCCTTTTTTTTTCTTGACTTTTGTCAATGATTTGATAAATTATGTTATGAATACAGCTGAGAATGTCTTTGTAATTTCATATGCGGACGATACTAATGTTTTGTTGGTAAACAAAAATAAGGTACTTCTGAAATCACTTGCTGAAGATGTGTATACACGAATACTTTTATGGTCGGAAAAAAATAAACTTAACCTAAATAGGAATAAAACATCGATGGTGCACTTTTCGCTAAAATCAAGTGACATGGATCTTGAATTATTTGAGAAGTCCGATAATCATGTTAAGCTCGCTAATGAAACCAAGCTATTGGGGGTTATTTTCGATAGTAATTTAAGATGGTCTTCTCAAATCGAGCTACTTTGCTCAAAAATACGTAGCAGTTGTTTTGCGCTCAAATTTATGTCAATGCATTGCAGTAGGGAAATACTTTTAACTCTTTACCATGCGAATATTCATTCCAGGATTAAGTACGGAATATTAAATTGGGGAACGTGTGCAAGTGTCAATAGAGTTTTCGTTTTGCAGAAGTATGCGGTCCGTTTGGTCGCTGGTTTAAATTTTCGGGAATCTTGTCGAGAAGCCTTTAAAAGTTTAAAAATTTTAACAGTCACTGGTGTCTATATATACGAAGTATGTTGCTTTGTTTACAAAAATAAAATTTCTTTTCAAGACGTTAGGTCTGCCCATAACTATGACACCAGGTTAAAATCTCTTTTACTTCCTAGTAATCATCGATCTGCGGAATTCCAAAAATATATCTATTTTACAGGGTGTAAGTTTTTTAATCGATTAAGTGACGATATTAGAGATGCTGTTAGCCTCAGTATTTTTAAGAGTCGTTTAAGGGGATTTCTCTTGGAAAAAAATATGTATAGCCTTCGGGAATTTTTCTAAGATATACTTGCTATGTATTGTACTGTGTTAATCTTAAGTTGTTTCTGTAACTTTATTTTTTATTATATTATTTTTATGCTGACCTTTTCTTCTATTATTGTTTGTACTTTTTAATTGAAGAAATAAATTATTTGAATTTGAATTTGAATTTGAATCACTTCCGGTCTGTCCGTTTCGAAGAATCCAAAAGAGCCAGTGTGAGGAACATCTCTAAGGCAATACAGAGGATCAGTGGTAGATATATGAGATTTTGAGTTAGATTGTTTGCTACACTGCAATAAAATTTATTTAGGTGCTCCGGACCAATCTCAGGGCTGTAATGTGTAGAGAGATTGCGAAAGTCATTAATAATTGACCAATTTTCCCTCTGTTTATTTTTCGCCATTGAGAGTCTATTGGTGTAGTATACATTTTTAGCAGTCAAGGAGTTTTCAATAGATGTTACGGTATTTCTTACAATAATTTATAAAGCTCTGGTCAGTACTGAAATTTCTTAGATAATTCAGTGGTCGAAGGTTTTTTCCTGATATCTTAAGACCTTTAGTCAACCAGGTTCTTTGCCTTATACTCTTTTTTTTATCAACTGCAGAGGAAATGCTTCATTGAATAAATTAAGTATATTCCATAACTTATTTCCAATGATTCCATTTTCATCGACATATTTCCAATGGAAATATTACATAACCATATATACAAAACCTTTCAGAACATAGGGCATCAAAAAGAAACGAATTTATTGGAAAACGGTTATTTTGCAAGTCTATGTCCAGTGTTGTCACTGGCAAAATGTGTAAAACCCGCCCTCAAATTGTACTAAATTAAGAAATCTTGGAGTTGTTTTAGCGAATGAGAACTACATTGAAACCCGGGAAAAGTCGGCAAAAAGATGTCGCTGCATAACAAGTTTTAACGTGTCAATGTTATAATGTTAATTAAATTCGTAACTTTTACTGGATTCCTACTGACTTGCGGCAACACTGCTGAAACTTGAAAGAATATACACCTTGCTGCGCGAACCATACAGCGCATCAGCGAACAACGTTGTCAAATCAAACAAAATTGTTTGGTAGCATTCACTTTATAAATTCTCGGTAGCTTTCCCATAAATTATCCTCAATATTCTCGGAACTTTCATTTCAATACCGGGATTTATGGCAACGTTCGCACGGTAGAGTTCGCTACTCAAAACACTGTAATAGATAAAACATTATTTGCTTAAATTAGAAATGTATTACCTTTTTAATTCGAAGCTTTTTTTAAATGATATCTTGATTATTTTAATATTTTTCATTTGTGCCTTCTTACTAATTTTTTTAATTGTCATCTCTAAGTTTAATGATTTTTGGTAGATTTAAATTTTAAATTTGTAGGATATTTATATTTATGTATGCATTAATCAATAAAAAAAGCAGGATATTTCAGGATTAAAGGTTTTGTAAATACAAAAACAGCCGCATGTCAAGGGCTTCAAAATGTACAACTTTCCTCTAATTTATTTTTCTAGTTACCTGAGTAATCTGTACTAGTGCGTCCAAATGTGTAACACATAGTACATACATTTGAAAGGCAGTACCTGCCTTAAACTTAAGAAAATGCAGGTAGTACTTTTGTGTATTATTATACAACCTTTATAAATAGTAATCCTATTTTTGCATGCATAGGGCCACAAGTGCCTAAGAAGCCTGAAGTATGAAAAGCTTACCCCTAAATTCCGAACTTTTATGTTGGCTATAAATAGTAATTTTGGTCTTTACTTTAATTCTAGTCTGTCTATTGTCCATCTCTCGGCGCCCGTTAGGATGAATATTAAAATGCTTCCTAGAGTAGCACTTTCTGAATTTATAAACGAAACCAGATGGTATAGAAAGGAAAAAGTCGAACAAACCATTAGATTGTATGAAGATTGGCTGGAAATTCCTAATTTCTTCCCGTCAAACATTACACGTCAGATTAAATTCTAAAGAAAGTTTCAGTACGTCAACAACGAAATTAATCATACGAGACCAAATGCAAGGCACGTATACTTTGAACGGATCTAATTTGTAACTTCTGGCTTAGTCTATGCACGTATTAACTTACTAAAAATTATAAAGTATAAATGAATACTTATTAAGACTGTTGGGAGCAGCTTATAACTTTTACAGTATTAGACATTATAGTTGCATCTATTAATTATCTGCGATATAGCGTTTTGGGGCCCAGAAATTCAGTTTTGCTGATCATTTCAGCGTTTTTGGTGTTGAAAGAATAATTCCATTGAGAGGTAACGGCATTTCTCGTCGAATGCCACTGATGGCTCCTGCAGGTTTGAGCAAACGTGCTTTTTGTCCAAAGGATAGTTAGATTATTATTAAAGCTCGATATTTTTAGATGGTTAGATTGAGTTTGGATGACGAGAATGCAATAAAAATGTAGAGTCCATCAGATATGAGAAACTGATTGTCCAGACACAATCACATTAATATTATTTTTATTATTTTGCATTATGTTAAACTAAATAACTACCTGCGTCTTTTACAGCCCGTTAATTGCCTTATTTAAATATTATACTGTTTGGCGACTCCCTAAGACTTTATGGCAAGCCTACTAGGGGGATCGCGATCATTCTTTTGGAATCGTCATGGTATTGCATCTATGATTATATCCTATAGGGAATATACTTAGAGAGCTTTATGAAACATTTTAGAAACTGTTTAATAAAATTTAATAATAAGAAAATGTACGTTCCCCTGCACTTAAACGCAAACTCTGCACCAGCTGTTATGTAATGAGAATAGATTAAATGCCCCAGTAAACTGATATAATGAAACGTGTAACGTAGAAAACCAAACTGCATTTGAAATATGTCTTAACCGGTTCCGCAGATAAAAACACCCACAACGTGATCCAAGTGCGACCTTTACCGATGAAATCGAAAGTTGGTACTTGGTACTATATCGCTAAAATTGAGATCGCGTTAAATTTTTATGAATTGGTTACGCTCTAGATTTCATTGAAGCATAAAGTTCTATAGGTACATCGTTTTCTTCATCAGCGAGCCAATTTTAAAATAAATACATACCCCGCGGGCAAGAATTCTCGAAACAGCTAATTATTTCATGTTAGAGTAAAAATTTCCCATAAAATATTTAAGATTTTTAACAATTTTTTGTTCAATGGTATGTTAAAGTTGTATCGTTTTAAATAAAACGCTCCGTATGTTATTAGATTCTGGCTTCCACGCATGCTTTTTAGCATATAAAATACACTAATGTTGTTGAGAATTGACATTTACTATGCGCTTTTTATTGATTTTCTTTATAATGTCAACGTTAGACAAAAACGACGAACCGTTACACTCTAAATGAAACAGTTTGGATGCAATATCCTGATGCTATTACGTTTAAAATGCTATTTTTTAAACGGCAATACTATTTCGAAAATATCTGAATTTAGGTATGTTGTCTTAAATAATATCCTAGACTTTTCTGTAGAATTGAAAATATTTTGGTATATACCAGGCCTATAT
>MU182045.1:1244578-1290919 GCA_016904865.1 Pissodes strobi
GTATCATATTTTTCTATAAAAATGTTAATGATGTTGACCTCGATCTTGGCCACGCACCGTTACTATTAACATGAATATCAGAATTTAATGTGCCTACGTATTATTTTCAAAGCATTTTCGAGATTTTTAGGAAAAGCTTAAACTTTGAAAATTTTCCAAGCGAATGTTTTCAAAACACCCTGTATAGACAAATATTCACTTAACATTGATATGGACCTCGTTGATTTTGTTCACTGTTTTATTTGATGTGATTGTCTAAACTGGCTCATCATTTAATTCTAATTTAAAATAATCTTATTAGGTTTTGGTTGTATTTTTTAAATTTATATTACAACAAAGGAATTTAATAAATCGAGCGTCCCATAGTAAAGTATCTATATCAGCAAACCTAAAAATAAGCACTTTGTCCTTTCTGGATTATTTGGCAGATGCGTCTATATTGGCCACGAAAATTTAGTATACGTCAAGAATCATAAGTTATGCATAATACTGATGAATTATATGTTTAATATTACTCTGAGATTCATTTTAATTTGCCTTCGGCTACGCCCTCGTTCGTGTGTGTTGCACTTTCTTATAGAGAATTTTAGTGAGGAATGGAACAATCTTCGGAAATATTATCTTTGGCGACAAGAATCATTTTTGATAGAATATATTTGATCGAGTTATTCATATTGAGCGGCATGTTTCTTGGTTACTTCTTTCATTCAATTTCCAGTTTACTTCTTTTTTTTTTAATAATGAAACACCTTTCACTTAATTTTATTTTTTCCACCAATGATTTTATGCGAACTCGTCGATATTTATCACCTGCAATGTAAACTATAACACATTTTTATGGGTTCACATAGCAATTAAATCACATTGTTACATTTTGCCACACATCGTTCGGCCTTTTTAAATATTTAGATAAAAATCAATTTATAACATTTAAACGAAGTTTAATTATAATTTTTCAATGTTTAGTTCAGTTCGCTACTATGCAGTGTTGGGTGTCGGACAAAGTAATGATGTGGTCTTGAACTCCGTTTCAGACTGATCTCTTTACATATGCAAAGATCGACCAAGATTATGTGAATTATGCGATGTTTCGAAGACACATTTAGACAGACATCACTCCATATGTTAAACAGTATTTTGTTCTGTTCGGTTTTTGGTTGTTGAATATGATTTGGTGGTATCTAAATGAATTATTATAATTCATGACTTGTTGTTGGTCGCCCCATATAATTGGAGGTAGTCTGCGTCTGAAGCTAATCGAATTAGTGGGCTTTCTGAATCAGATAATACACTAAATGCACTTAATGCTTTAAATTACTGTGTTGTAGCCGGGTGAATATCCTAAAATGTTTTCGGCTAATATATAAGGCCAGTTATTGGGTAGGGTTGAAATGGATAAGGATTAGCAACTGAAGAAGGATATCAATTGCCCTATAAAAAGTTCCAAAGAAATCACAGTTATATATCCTTGGTGAAATGGATATACTTTTGAAGATTATGACTTACACTGACGACCATGTGGTTCATAATTAATTGATGGAAACTATAGGAATCTGACTCAAATTATAGAATTAGATATTTTAGGTCTTAATTTCTGGTTGCGTCAGTTCACGATATTGACGACGATTATATCAGTCGGTTCATGAATAAACATTGTCGTTGAACATAATTAAATTCATACTGCACACCACTTCTAATTTTAATCAATTTTAATGGGTTCAGCGACTGCTTTTTAAGCACAACATATAGAGCTAGCGACCTAAGCTGCTGGCGAAGACTTATTCTCATCCAAAATATCCACAGTAGCAAAAATATTGGCATAAGCCATAAACCCTTGAGGGTTTGTCTGTAACTGGTAAAGCTCGAAGCTGTAAAATATCTAGGATTGAATTTCGGATAATTTCTCAAGCATGTCTTTCTTAGGTAAACCTAGGGATATCATTTACAAAGTCAAAAAATGAAAATTGCTCAAAACTTAAACCTAGGTGTTACGTTGAATCAGGTAATGTCGTAAGATCGCACGTGTCCAAGTGCCTTATCGACCAGTTTGTATGTTGCCATACACCCAAATGTAAGAAGTTCGCAGTGAGTTTTAAGTACTAGTTTAGCTTTCAACCGCCTAAGACCTGGTGTCAACATTTTCTGGCAACTTTTTGATCAGAGATCGATCCGTTGTTCTCATAATTTCCAACTTCGGAAATTGAATGCTCTAAAAGGTTAAAGAGAAAAATATAGTCTTATTCAATGTCCCTTTTCACTCTTTATTTTTCGCTTAAGTGTTTTTGTTTAATTTTATTGTTTTACAGTGTTTATTTTTGTTATTTGAACCATAGTGGCTTTTTCTTGTTCAGAATACCGATAAATTAAAACAACTCGCAAACATTCTCGTTTGATAGGTAAAAATCAAATGGCATCGTTTATTTTTTTTTACTGTAATTTCTGATCATGGCTATGTTTTAATGCACTTTAATTTTAAATTTTAGATCTTTTAGATGTTGAAAACAGGTGGACGAAAATTGTAGGCAAAATATATATTACTTCAAATCAGGAAAAATAATTATGTGCCATTAAAAATTAAAGGTGTGTCCTTAAGACCGCACGACAAAAGGTAAAACTTCAAAAGCCGAGAATTCTCGCCAGATTATTTGATTGTCCAGTAATAAAATATTATGTGGTTATGTGTCGTATCAAAACACGAAATGGCGACAAGTTTAAATTCAACTAGCTCACCCTGTATAAGAGGCATAATCATTTGAAATGTTTTCTTGGACGATTTTTAACGTAGTTTCTCATCAACTAATCGATTTTTCTATAAAAAAAAGATTAAAATAAAAACCTTCATTTCTATGTCATACAAATCGATGGTTTTACATTTTCCATCAAAAATTATTTTCCCGACATTTTCGAAACAGAGAAGCATACATAGTTTTTCTCCTCTAAATTCCCTCTCAGTTGTTTCGATCCTCGCGATTTTTCAGCGCTGGAACTAATCAAAGTTACTCCGTTTTCAAAAGTATACACGCCAAAATAATGCTCGCCAATTTCAATAGGGTTCGACAGACCGTTAAAAAGAATATACAGAAAATTCATCAACATTATTCAGGGGTGACGCGTCATGCGCGTTTATGTGACACTCATTCGGATAAAGTCATGATTTCAGCAAAATGAGAGAGAGAAACAGGCAGGCGAGTTCAGTACACTTTCTCGGGTAAAATCAGTGTCAGCTTCATTTTTCTCTAAAACGGCTTCGAGTGGAAATTTGAGATCTTGCAACACAGATTTCAAGTTTCCACTTGCCGCCGTTTTCGAGAAAAATAAAGTTGACACTGATTTTACCCGAAAAAGTGTACTGAGCTCGTCTGACTGTTTTTTTCTCTCATTTTGCTGAAATCCCGACTTTACCCGAATGAGTGTCACACATGACGCGTCACACCTGACAGCTCAGTCTCATTCACTACCCAGAAAAAAAACTTTGTTAAAGGCGTCAAAAGAAGTTTTTACTTTAAAAATTTGGCGGTTGCTGAAATATTTTTGCATTTTTGATAGGAAATTCAAACCATTCAGGAAAAACGATGAAACTGTTGTATTTCCCATTTTTCTACATCTTTTCAAATAATCCTAGTGCTAAAATATACCGAAGCACCCTGTACGTCTCTGCAGGTAGAAAATAACTCGTTTGCGGCGGACTTGCAATACAAAATAGGGCGAAACGGTAAAATGGAATAAGTTAGAATCAGCTGTTTATTACTCTCCGTTTTCGAAATAGACTATAACCCTGAACTTCTTGGAACAAAGATTGGGAAACCTATCGTAAGGAGTCTTCAGGCAACGTTCGAAATTGGAAATGATTTTGGGCTTTAACAGAACATCAAAATATTGCGTGGACAGTTGCATTAGTTGTCATTTCGAGCTTTAACGAAAGCACACCCAAAAGCTCTCAGGGCTACAAAATCCGGTATTTTGGATTTTAAATGAAAATTATAGAATCAGCTTCTTGATTGCGTTCTCAACATTTTATTTATTTTTGATCGGCCTAAAGGCGAATGCCTAAGCCCCCACAAATTTCAATGGGTATAAGGGCAAAAGTTTAAGGTAAATTTTTTTATCGTGGGGTGAAACGCGAGGGAAGGAAGAGCAAAATTTCCATTTATACTAATAATATTTAAGTTGGAGTAACTCAAAGAGCAATCAGGTAATAAAATCTAAATTTAATTACCGTTCTGCTGCTGTAATGTAAAATAAATAGTTTTAGGCATTGGCTACAGTTGAAAAGGGTTCGATTGTTACCCTATAAAGACATTGAGCCTCTATATTATAAAATAGAATCCGTTTCTCTAAACAGTTTCATGTAGAGACAAGAAGCTGTTTAAGACTACCTATTCAAAATTTATATCTGGTTAAAAGGATAAAAAGAGGCCCAGCTCGAGTATTGACCCTAAAGGTTATATACCGACTGAGGCCGCACACTTAAAAGGACAGGTGTTGTCGGATGGTTTCTTTCTTAAAAAGAGGACGAACCTATAGTGTTTGCAGGTAAAACCGAAAGATGTTTGCTTGTCTATAAGCCAAGGTGTAAACTGGGGGCATTCATCCTGTTTAGGGTCTCTTTCAACTTTGCAGTTTTGACCGAAAAAATGCTCTCTTGTATGTAGTAGTCGACTGCTCCGATTAGAGTTGAAGATAGGGACGACGGATGATGTTTTGAATTTAATGTTGATTTTTTTTTCTTTGTTTCTATTGTTAATTTCAGGTTTTTTCCCCATTTACTATATGTCTATTTATTTATTTTATTTGTTTTTTTTGCGATTTAAAATGGACTTTAGGGAAAAAACGTTTTTACGAACGATTTTGCAACACAGCGACTATCCAGACATAATTCAAAGGAAATTAGTCACTTATTTCTCTATGGAAGTGCACGGATTTAGCGAGTCGACTCAACAAAGAACCGTGGCATTACTCGTCATTACGTCAGATTACAACGAATTATCCGGGATTACATAAGATTACCGGCATTATTGGCTGCAATATAGCATTTCGGTATATGTTTGGGATTAGCTTTAGATGGAGTGATCCAGAAGAGTGTAATATTTCGATGAACTTATCAGTCTGATAACATGGAACAATGATAATTATTGTTGTTTTCAATCGATATATCCATCAGAACTGATGCAGGGTGGTGTATATTATTCGAAAGAAATAAAATAAGTCTATTTGAGTAACATTTTTTTAATTCGGAAAATCTTAAATACTTTAATGTCGGCGCACGATAGATATTGTAATGAAATGCGTCGTCGTGATATGGCTTGTTTATTTTTCTATTTAAATTCTTGCTACTTTACGAAGTTACTAAAAATGATATACTTGGTCATAGACTTGCAAGTTATTCGTTTTTGTGTACTTAAACTTTTATTGATTTTAAATTTATTATCCAAACATAAGGTACCCCAAATATGAAATGAAGGTGCGAAACTTGCAGCTGCATACAAACGAACTATACACTTTCATCCGTTTAAAATATGGTGCACAAACAGATCGAAAAATACCTGAAAGGTACGCACACACCATCTGTTTATGGGCAGGTAAAAAATCTAATTTCCGTCGAACTTCCAGATTGGGTATACATTTTGACAAGGTGGTAGCTGACAAGACGCATCTAAAGATTCTAGATTTTACAAGGTACTGGAGATAAAATCGCGATCGGTTTTGAGCTTATAATGTGTATAAACTTTATATTTAGATAACTGTAATGGGTTGTACCATATTTGTTTAACTTTCGTAAGGAGCCCTAAAACCTTGGTGGTTCGGTCATTAGCACTGAGGGTAATAAAATCCGTAAATCTCATGCCCTCATTATCAAAAACCAATCAGTACTCTGAATAATTTATCAATTTGCCAACGGATTATCAAATATGAATTGACATCTAAAATTAGAAAATTTTTATACGTTGACTAGAGATCATAAAGGGGCCGACTTGTACTGTAGGTACTATTTTATTTCAAGCTTTTAATAGATAAATCTATGCGATTAATACCCTGGTCTGCCTAAAAAAAGATAATATCCTTAGCCTTTCCGAATAGATCGGAAGTTAAGGTCAGACGATAAAGAAACTCAGATTGGTGTCAATTTCACACTAGTTTGAGTTCAGTACAAATATGGAGTGTGGCAAAATTGATTTTTTTTTAAATATTTGGAGTGTATCGTTCAGTCAGCGCTGACTTGTGCCGCTTTTCCTTTATTCGCAATTGCAAAGGAGTGTATAATAACTTAAAAATATATATATTCGATTTCATTAAAAACTATGGCAATGCATCGTGCGTTATTTGTGCTGAGTTGTGTCCTGAGTTGTTACTGTCATTTGTCATAATAGGCAAAACCGATGATACATTGTTGCCAATTCTATTCTTAAAATGTTGGTTGCAGTTTCGTTTCATATTCTATGGAGGTAGCAGAATTCATCGGTAAAAAATAGTGAACAACGAATGTCTATCTTAGTCAGGTGAATGAATGCAAGCAAATGCACATTGATTTACGAATGGAATACACTATTCGCTTGTAGGTATGTACTCGTCACATATTTCACCTTATGCTCAGGGAGCAAAAACAGCAATAACTAACTGAAACTAATTCAGATTAACCAAAGAAGTGATTGTTTTTTCAACAGATGCATTGTTTTGACTTAGATTCTGTTCGTTTTGTTCCCGGAGCGAGCGAAGCGAGCGGAGGGCAAAGGGCGATATTAGTGGGGGTCC
The DNA here is from genome assembly GCA_016904865.1 of Pissodes strobi. NCBI lineage: Eukaryota > Metazoa > Arthropoda > Insecta > Coleoptera > Curculionidae > Pissodes > Pissodes strobi. The sequence goes on from MU182045.1 coordinate 1,251,329, forward strand.
GGGAAAATAGTGTTTCGTATAAATCGCCAACTAAAAAATATGCAACGTTTGGCAACCTTGCAGTAAGTTGGCTGCTAAAATGTCCTTAATTACACGTTTCACCTGGGGAAATAGTATAGTGTAAGTTAGTAGTTCTGCGCCAATTTAACCTCAGATCTTGAATTGGCGGCTCAAATGTGGTTATATCCCCCCAGATTTATTTTTGAAAATAAATTGCGGCACAGATGACGCCCGATGCATTGCATTTTTTTTTTATATATTTTGTAATTGTTCGACATTTTTTTGCAAATAAGCAAAATAATTTTTTGGAAACAACGCAAACAGACTACAACTTAGCACAAAAGAATTTTTTGGATACAAAAAATATGGCGTAGCTAACTTTTCTTTGAAAAAACGAGTTGCCATATCTTCGAGAATTTTCGACATTTTTGAAAATCAACAATTTTTTTTTGAAAAATCCAAAATTGCGGGATGTCTTTATGGACATAACTCTCAGACAGATTTGATACATAAATAATTAATTAAGCACATTTGTGAAAATAATATTTTCTTTTAAAATCGCAAATGTTTAATTTTTCTTACTGGAGGGAATTTCGCTATATTTCTTTTAGGACGTCATAATTATAAAGCGTCGAAATTAGGCCGTTGACTGGGTATAATAAGTACATTTTTATGTTGTACGATGACACTATGAATGGAAGATATCTAAACTTTAATTATCGAATTATCAATATATTTACACCGAAATCTAGCGTTTTAGATGCTCATTGATGGGATGGTTAAACTAACTAGAAGAGCAAGCAATTAAATCTTCAAAACGAGAGACAATTAAAGAGAGCTTTGAATTCGTAATTTATTGGACATGCAATCAGAGCTTCGATGAATGAAAGAGGGCACCCCTAGAGTTGCTTTTCTCTGGGATAGACTAGAGGTTCATTTGTCGATACTTCCACTTTCTAAGTATTTAGGTTGCTACTTATATCCTTGATTTTTTTTTTAGGTGAAACTAGTGAACATTATTATTGGTTGTCGAAATTCCCGAATTATCGCAAATGTTATACACATGTGTCAAATATCGAATTGGAACTAAAAGTTGGGTTTAGTGGCAATTTTCTGTTTTTATAATTTTTTTTAATATTGATGATTTAATGTACTTAATGTATTTATTTTAAACTCATCGGTTCTAGTGGTTAACCAAAACATAGAACATTTCCACTATCTGCTTAGTTTGCATTTTGCATGTAATGTCTGTTTATCAAACTATTTATGGAAGGGAAGATGTCTTACTAGGTTTTAGTTATATTGTTAACTAAAAACTTCTAGTATAAAAAAAGAACACTCATCCATCTAAAGTTTGAACTTGATACTTGATTATAATTATTATACTTATTATCTAAACATGTTTGAAAAACATTCAGTGAACATTCAACACATTTTAGTATAAAAGGACGTGCAAACTTAGTCCAGTTCGTAGTACCTTTAGGGCAAACGCTTACTGACAACAAGTTCACCCCGCCGCCTCATCTAGAGCTAGTTTGTATACCTTTATGGGAAATGCCGCAATAAACTTCGTAGAACACGTCAGTTCAAAATAACAAAATCAGTTAATTAAAACCAATACAAATTAAATACGCCAATAGAAAGTGAACAAAGTAAATCTCTTAAAATCAACGTAACTTAAAGTGCTTTCAAGGAAACCTCAAATTACCTCCAGGAAACTTTAAATGCCTCGAGGAAACCGGATAGGTGGCGTCTAATTACTCTTCGACGAATAGTCATGCGTTTCACACCCTTTTGATATTTTATATGAAACCTGATCCATCAATAGATTTACGTTTGCTCCATATCCAATTAATTTTTACTAAACTTGATTATAAATTGACGTATAATTGTTTCGACACAATCGAAACTATAGCAAGTTATCATTATTATCATCACCAGCTGAGCTACGCAACCTGAAAGAGCACAAGAATTACCATAAGCAAATATTCTCTATGACAAAATATTAGTGAATTCGATTTGGTTATAGCTCGGAAAGTTGATTGAATACCGTGATACTACTAAAGTATCGATACCATACCAGGCATTGATCGGCGGGCTAGAGGACTTCTGCATAGTATGATGGCTTACTAAAGCATCGATACCGTAAATATCGATTGTAAGTTTCTATTCGACATTTCAACATACCAAAAATGCAAGACTTTTAATCCCCATACAAAATTATATTTACGACGTTGAATTCAAAAGACCGTTTTTACTTTAAAACTTTAATAGGGTGAACTATAAATATCATGCTGGTTTGTCAAGTCGCGTTTCAGCATCAGAGTAACAAGGCAAGTCTGAGTTTTTCAAAGTTTCTTTCCTTAATAAAATTCGATAACACACAAACATCTTGTATATAGGCCTCTAGCAATTGTATTGTCGATCGATTGGTTCTTATTTCTCTTCTTTCACTTACGCTGGATGGCAATAACGGAAATTTGGATTAATCAGGCAAATCATATTATGCGAGACACTAACTACACTATAATTAAAAATTTTGATGGCGTGGATTGTTCAAAATATCGGGTATCGCGTACGAAGATATCGATACATCATAATATCGAACGTATCACAGTTACCCTAGTTGATGTCTTTAAAATGCTAGTTGTGGCGAATTTTATGATAAAGTAATAAAACAAGCGTAGGTGTGAAGTGTCATCGAAATGTGTGTAATATTTGCATTAAGCACATATTGAAATTATTTAATTAGACAATAGAATATGTCAGTACTGTCAGTAGTAGGCTCAGCTAGAAGCTCTTTATTACCATATTGGATAAATTTATTATTAATAAGTGTATGTCTTAAAGAAATTTGTATCGAACAATAAATATTTTCAGAGCTGAATTTACCGCATTAAATTTCGTTCTTTCAAACTCAATAATGCTTTATGCACTTAAACCAAAACTGATAATTGACCGACAAGCCTGCGTGTAAACAAAAGGTGTTTTAATTATAATTCAGCATAATTGGGAAATTAATGAGATAACCTAGTTTTAATTGTTGCAACGCGATTTTTGCGCCTCGAAAATAATGAAGACCGGCGATGATTGCCACATTACATTTTTTTTCTGTAATTACTAGACTAAGCGTAACAATTTCACAGTTTCACACCACAAATGGTAGGTTATAATAATAATAATTGTTGAATAGAAGCGGTTTAAATAATAGTTAAAGAAATTAGATAACTTACTAAAGGGTAGTGATAATAATATACTTTTGTCGTAAGCGTAGAGTAAGTATAGAAAATAACGCTGTACATTCCTATTCCTAATTTGTTTTTTTTTCGGGTCAATATAACTATCAAGGAGGGCGGGGGGCGTACGGTATGACAGATCTGTTAAGTGCTATAAATAATACGTTTATAAAAAATAAAACGTTGCGGGGGGTGCTACTACAACGATTTAAATTTATTAATTTTTATTAGCATGGATAATGGTCAGTGGCGGTTCGTGGGGTTTTCAGAGGGAGGGCACAAAAAATATATTATAAACTTAACATTTATTTAATGGCAAAGTCCATTTTTCTTACCTTTAAATAAACGATAATTAATTACAAATTAATTTAATTTTTTATGCCCTTTATCTGAAATATCCCACGATCAATGATAATAGAAATTAATAAATTTAAACCGCTGTATGTTCATATGAACTATTCTTCATAAAATGACCTGAGGGGGAACTTGGGTTTGGGATTTTAAGACAAACAAAATGTAAGTTTTGACATCAAATTTGACCGGTGACAATTTTTATTTTAAGACCCCTTTGGCTGATTTAGATAAGTCTGCATAGACATGTAGAAATACTTTGTTAGGTACAGGGCTTTTCAAAATGTATATATAAAGTTTTGTTTAACTAGTAAATAAGTTGGCATGGTTTATATTTAAAAAACTAGCAAAATTCCAAATATTAAAATTCAAATAGTATTAATTTTATTCAATGAGTACTTAATCATTTATGTCTGATACGTTTTGATGTAATTTTCCTCTCGCTATGTAAAAGGCGAACGGAATTCTGATAAGGAGACCATATACTATGTATTCAATGATTGTTGGGTACTAGGTATTTTCATCCTATAACAACTTCATTAATTTATTCAAATAAATTATTACTAATTTTCAAGAGGTGGGTACCAAAACTATATAACCTCGATTCCCAAAAGTGGGTCATTGGAATTTTTGCATAAATTTTTCTATTGCATATGTTGAACTGTCTCTTGAATAAAAATTAATTGATAGTTTTTTATAAATTGAATATTCTTAGAACTTTGATTGCATGTTGAAGTAGTCAAGGTCGTTTTTTATCAAATCGTTGATTGTAAACAATGCAGTAAACGAAAATGAGGTCATAATTAGGCATCGACCTACAATTATTATAAATTACCGAATTGTGAGTTTATTGTTCTTAATATTTTTAGGTTATTTTCGTAGTTAGTAGGGACTTAATTATGAGATAGAATACAATTCTTCTGCCGACCTGCTTACACTAGCAATAATATGCATATAAACAGATAGGTAAAATCTTTAGTTTTAGAACACAACTAATGGTAGTATACTCATCCTAGATATCGGTGCTCCGCCTTATTATCTTATATTATTTCAGCAGATTAAATTGGCTCATTTATCCCTTGGTAGGACATTTTTAACGTTAATACCGCTTACACCACAATGGTAAGGGGGTACTGACCTGTTCACCATCTACATCCTAAATGCAAAAGAACCAAGTGAGTGAAATAGATATAACCTCAAATTTTTGCACTTAAAAAAAATTTTGTAGCCATTTAACGGATCCGGAAAATATTGGGTTCATCTAATTTCTGCTTGTCGATCGGATGAGGAATGTTGCATCTTATCGGCAATTGTAGTTTCAGATTTTGCCATGATTTTTTTTGTGGTCCTTTGCGATTTGCGCATCTCACTAAAACACGAAGGGATACGCAACTGTGGCAATATGAAACTTAACTAGAGAACTTCTTGCTATTAATGGATAAGCAGCTGTGAAGCTCCGTCCTACAATACTACCTAATTATCGTACCATTTTTGCGGACACCGTTATTTCCGAAGGAAAAATCCCATGCAATTATTATTCATCTATAAACCAATTAGACTATATAAGAATCCTATACACGCTTAGGGATTCGCATCTCGTTATTTGTTAGACGTGAGTTTCGGATGTAATTTATTTTCAAGAACAACAGTGTTGTTCGCTTGACGCCACATATATTATTTAAAACCCGTTCGATATTTCATGATGGGTGTTTTCTCCAGAATGTCGTCTACCACTGTTATTTTAGTGAGCCTTCCATTCCTATTTAGATTTGCATGATTCGGTGACGATTTCAACATGTAACATCGCTCAATTTATTCTTCCAACGGATTTCCAAGAAGCAGTAAAATTGTCTCTCAGTCACCGTTATTTATTTTGTTTCTGTGGATAAGAGCACTGTTCGAGCCTTTCCGACTGCATAAAATAGTTTACAGGACCGACAATTGAAACAACCTTGGAAATAATTTCGTCTTTTACGAAATGAATGGAAAGCTGAAACGAATACATATCAATCATGTTGTCAAATGTGGTCTCAAGATTAAGCACCCTGGAGTTTTGTAGGATATCTTCTACTATTCCCAAACTTGAGGTTATGATTGATATCTTGGCTTTCCAGTGGACCCCATTTTTCTTTTAAAAGAAAAATAATTTAAAAAATAACGTATCTTCATTCAAACCCTAAGTGTTTTATCTTCGTTTTTACCCACCTAGCAGCAATTTCATTGCTCTATCACCTACCTAGCTAAGACGGATTCGAACCTAATAGGGAAGATCAAAGCATCTGTTTTTTATGGATATTATTTATAGTATAATATTTAAACTGTTTTTTTTTTTTGATATTGATACCGATTTTACTTTGACTTTCGGGTAAATATATGATGTTACTTATTGAATCGGAAAAGTCAAAATCTTAATCATTTAACTGAAATGCATATTGAGCATGAGTCAAGTTTCTTCTCTTTATCTTCATAATGCTTGTAAATATGTAGCATCCGAAATATTCTGGGGAAGCAACGGTGAGGGAAATTAACCTGCAAATCTTTCTCATCAGCTGACGTTATACTCGGTGTTAGTCGGGCGTACCTATATAGAAACATCAAATGTATGCAACCAATCTTATTTATTCTGAAACAAAAATTTTAACTTTATTTATCACAAACAAGTTGTAAACAATTTAGCTTAGATAACAAAGTTTAATTAATTTATTTCTGGTCTTGACCTCTAATTTGTTATGACTGTGCTCACTGTTACAATAGATAATACGTTTTGCAATAATTTATAAGAAAAAGTTCAGTTATTAAATAGTATGGCCAACGAATTTTGTTAAGACTTGTTGCGGCGACGTAGGTGATGATGCAAAAAAAACCTTAGTATCAGGAATAAGGTAGATCATTAAAGCCGCAGATATTGGCCATAAAACGTTCTTGTTTCGTACCGAAACTCGGAGTGCTACAAAATACCACACAGGAATATTCCCATTCCATACCGAATCACATAAACCCGAGTAAAAAACCCTTGGATACAATATTCAGTTTGTCGTAAATGAATTAGGAAGACCACGAAACTTCTACAAATTTTAAGATTAAGAAATTGAAGTTTTAAGTAATTTAGAATTCACACAAAGAAAACCCAATCACCAATAACAAAACATTTTTGACCTTCATCATCATCATCCACTGCTGAACATAACCTCCTTCATTGTATGCCATTCCATTATGTCTTCGGCAGTTTGAACCCAGTTACTTTCAACTCTTGATATCGTCGGTTCATCGGGTTTGGCGGTCTCTCTCTATTCTGTTTATCAGCTCTTGGACGCCTTTCAAGAAGTCTGCTCATCTATTTCCGCTCATTCTGGCTATGCGACCTGTCCACTTCCACTTTTCATGCTGCCCCAGAAATCAGAGTTAGAGTCTCTGCACGGGTAAAATGCATTGTTCATAAACCTTTCTTTTTTAGGCATGTTGGAAGGTTGCTTTTGAATACATCACATAGTTTACTAAACGCTGCTCATCAGACGAGAGAAATTCTTCTACTAAACACACATGTTTGATGTTGGTCATTAATTTGTTTTAAGGACTAAGTTGATATTCAAACCGACATCAGGACATCAGTAGAGTTCTTGCAGCATCAATCTTATTTCCCAAAGCTCATTAGATTCCAGAAAGAGGCGACAGAAAAAAGGCCCACTAGTAAGGGCTGGTATACTGATGGTTCAAAGACCGATCAAGTAGTCTGAGCAGGTGTATACGAACCCAGGATGGGAACAAGATCTCCAAAGTTCATAGGACATTACCACGGTGTTTCAGGCGAAAGTAACGACCATAGAACATTGCGCTATGAAAATTGTGAAGAGGAAGACTGCCAATAAGACGGGGGAAATATACTTCGACAGCCAGTCGGCACTAAAGGCAATTTAGTCAAGCAGCATAGCCTCTAAATTGGTAGGGAGTTGCTGCAAGGCACTGTACGATCTAGGCAGTAAAAACAACGTGATTCTAGCTTGGGTTCTGGGAAAATAGCCAGGGAAGGCTTATCGGGTGCTATGGTGGCTAGGCGTACTACTAAAGCCGCCATTAGGGAATGAGTATCAACGGAGTCTCAAGAATGGTGGAGTCACAGTATAAAGGAATTTATTAAGAATCCCTCTGCAAAGCTTACAGCAAACCTGCTAAGCCACAATAGAAAGGCTGTCAGGATGATGGTAGGTCTACTAACCAGCCATTGTCGACTAATAGGGCTGGTAGATGAAGCCCTATGCAGACCAGGAAGAAAAGGAAACAACATCCCACGTTCTGAGAGAGATGAGTTAGTTGCTGTCCGTTCACAGTTGTACCTCTCGTTTCCCAGTCAAGTTTTCAAATTCAATTCAAATTCAAAACATGCTTTATTGTTTAAAATACATAGTACCTGTTAACAAAGCTTACTTATGTCTAACTGCCTTACTTAAATTACTGCTACGTTGAATTATTAGGTACTATTCTTAAGAACACAAATACCAAAAAAAAAATCATGAAAAAGTTTTTGAAACAGTACAAATAAATCGTCAAACAGACAATAAAAATGATAAAAAACAGGCAAATGTCTATAAACAAGAAACAGCTGATAAAACAATCACAAATATGTCCCCAAAATGTCAGACGAGTCAATAATATAAAAGTATCACATGAAATATCAGAGTAAAATATATAAATCAGAGTAAAATACATAAATCCAAAATTAAAATGTTACAACTACAATAAACATTTCTAGACAAAGTTATCGTGAAAGAATTCGCTCACGTCATAAAAATGTCGCACAATCAACAGTGACTTCAACCTCCTTCTAAACACGGTTTTATCCGAATTTGTCTGAGATCAAGTGGCAAATGATTAAAAAAAAATTGCTGTTATAAATGATAGAATTCTTCATTTGAGTGGAATTTGGAATAGGCAGGGAAATACTATGGGTAAGACTCATATTATAAATAGAGTTGGAGTTGGTGTGTATATTGTCTTCGAATTTCTTGTGCATCAAACACGCCGACTCCAAAATGAAAATACAAGTCAAAGTTAAAATTCGATGCCTTAAAAATAGCGGCCTGCAGGATTCCCTCACATTTGCCTTACACATATATTTTACGGCTCTTTTCTGTAAAACGAATATGAAGTTAAAGAGCTGTTTAGAGCAAACTCCCCAGAAGGATATACCGTACCTCAAATTTGACTCAATCAATGCAAAATAAGCATTCCTGGCTATGCAACCGTCCAGCTCATTACTAATAACTCTCATTGCATAGCAGTTTGAAGACAGCCTTCCACTGAGATTCTTTATATGACTTTCAAACTTTAATTTATTATCAATGAAGATACCCAAAAATTTATTTTCATTTAAATTATTTAGTAATGAGTTTTCAAGCAACACACCACCCATAGCACACCTAAAAGACATAATACACGTCTTCTCCACATTCCGTGAAAGGAGGTTTGCATCACACCACCGTTTCACTGTTCGCACATCTCTGTTCACCAAATCATTCAGTTCAGACTGATCCCTACTATGCCATGAATGCGTTTTCTAAGACTGTGATGAATAGTTTAGGTGACATGGTGCCACCCACCTTGTCTTACGTCTTCTAATTTGAATTAGTCGCTATTATCGTGCAATTTCGCAGTCATATTAAGATTTTTATATATGACGTATTAATTTTGAGTACCTATAATCGTCGCGGCCGGCATTCCTGTAGGGCTTTCGCAACCTCATTCAACTCGATGAATCAAATGGGTTGTAGAAATCAACAAATGCGAGGGCTAATGGGCTATTATATTCTATACACTTTTTAATTAGAGTTTTAATAGTTTATTCGGAACCAACCTGTTCTTCTGGCTGATAATGAATAATATATAGAGATGGTTCAGTAGACTCGATCGATTTTTATTTGAGTTTTATTTGATTGTTGTTATAGTTTCTAATGTCTCGTTTTATAGCTGTGGAAGTTTATTTATTTCTCTCATATTTTCCCTGCGATTATAATGATTCATAATGCCATTTATTTCCTTCATCAAATGTTCATGTTTAAGCTAATTCGTTAATCTTCTTTGGATTTAGAAGAATGTTGGGTTTTCTGTATGATTTCAAGTATCGCGGCGTTTAAGCTAACTATAGTTACTTCAGAACAATTGATATTCTATAAAATATTATGAGTCTAATAGTATACGTTTTGCTCACACAGCAAAGTGTCATAAAGTGGTATACAGACGGGACAAGAACTGAATAGGGACTAGAGCCGGAGTATTTGGGCCAGGAACCAACTTCTCCGAAGCAATGGGAAAACACCCGGACATATTCCAGGCGGAAATTAACGCCATAGGAAGATGTGCGCAGTTCAACCTCGACAGAAACTCTAGGAAGAATCTCAGACAGTCAAGCAGCCATCAAAGCGCTGAGCTCAACTATAATCAGCTACAGAATGCATGGTATGGGAATGCCTAGCTAGGCTAAATGAACCAGGCAAGAATAACAAAAATTATCCCTTCAATTGATATCAGGACACATTGGGAACCAATTGGCAAAAGTAAGAGCACAAACTCCGCATTTAGGACCGGAATCTTTTTATGGCATAGGGACGCGCACCTACAAGGAAGAATTCAAGAAAGAAGAGCCAACCAAATGGATAATTCTATGGAAACGCCTTCCAGGGTTAAGGCAATCAAAGATGTTTCTATGGCCCCCTCACCTAGGAAGATCAAAACACCTTAAACACTGAGGATGAACAATCTCCGCATCCTCACCGGCTTTCTGACGGGCCATTGCCGGTTAAGAAGGAAATTGGAGGGAATAAAAATTGAAAACGTGGACGGTTGCCGGTTCGGTGAGGAGAGGGAGGTCACTGAGTGCGAGGCGGAGGCGAATGGCCTGCTACGGGTGCTGCATCGTCGAACAGGATGAACTTTCATCCATAGAACCATCCAGACTAATTGCTTTTATCAAAGCACTGAAGCTGGATGAGGTACTGAAAATCACATCAATGGAAGCACTATGGAAGGGGGACATAATAGATCTGTACAGGTCGCAGTGTATTAACACCCCCCCCCCCCCCCCTAGATCATTCATTCTTTCATTCATCCATACCTTTTGCTAGGATAAAATCTTATCTCCGAGACGTTGGTGAATCAAAAATCCAGCTCCTCCATCTGATGTATCTTCTCCTAACTTTCGGCCTAAATCTTAAAGGGTAATACGACTATTAAAATATCATTTGTATCTAAACATTTTATTGCACCGGGTGGGTACCCAAACCTTCAGAGCAATTATGCCTTGTCATTAGCGCGAAAATGGCATTTGAGCCGGGTAAATATGGTATCGGTACCAAATGGCAAGATTACAGGTACCTAATGTGTAGCAGGACGAACTGATACAGCACGAAATGAGTATAAATTGAGATATTTCTAGCTTCTGAACATAGTTCGTCGATTTCTAGTGCATGGAATAAAAATGCCAAATATTCTTTCTGTTCCGTGTTAGTCAATAGTGCTGGAAAAGATGCGATGGATTTTTTTTTGTTAAACTTCTTTTGTGGATGTTATTCGTAGGAATTTTAATATAATTTCTACGACTTTTTGCAGGTGGTGTTGCTAAACAACTTAATGGCAGATAATTGCCACTTGATGCATTTCCTGTTTGCAGTCTAAGATTATCACCTACTCTATCAGCGGTTTTGTTTTGCAAATTACGGTCTTAGATAAGGTCTGAGTCAAATAACATCAACTTACACCGTGGGTTCCGGAAAATGTTTTGTTTTAACTTTAAACCTAGTGTTTTCTTTTTCGTCACACGAATTATGCCCTACTAATTCCTACTTTGCTTAGTATTTTGAGGGCTGCAATAGCAAAATATAATCTAGAATTGACATCAGTATCGAAGGATTATCTCTTTCAAAAAAACTTTATATCAATCAACTTCTGAAGACTTCATTAAACATCTGTTTTTATTTCCTTTATCCAGTTTGGGGATTTGTCGATATCATTTAATTGTAGGCTGAAAATTGCTAGTTGCTCAGATAATTAAAGTATCTCAGTTAATTCTGCATCGGCGGTGTTATTAACCTCGAAGATCACAAACTACAATCAGTAAAATCAGTCGTTAAGTTAAAACAAGTTTTAGGAGTAAGGTAGGTTTTGTTATTCCAGTCCGACTTGACAGGGTAATAAATGTTTCGTTTTACCGTCAAAGTTCGAATTAACTGCCTCCTTTTTTCTTTTGGTGCAAGCACCATCGGTAATCTTCAGGATATATTTGATTTGTCATTCCATTATAGTTAAGTAAGTATTTTTCCATCAGCTTTTCTAAGCATCTAAGTATATGTTAATTTATTATGTGCATCAGTAATGTTTCGTCGAACTAAGCATATAATTAAGGTTATTTTGTTATAGCTAAATTGGAAGCGAGTTTGTTCACATCAATTACTGACATTCACTTAAATGTATTAAATATTATAATGTGTCAAAATTTTCTAACATCACTTTTTTAATCTCTTTGAAAAATTTGAGTTATTGTAATCCTTATTTGAGAAATAATGCAGAAGTTCAAAATCTCACGAAATTTGCTATCTCAAACAGTTTTATCGAAATTTTCTAAAAGTTAATTGAACACTTAGAATTTAACTTCTGTAACGTAAATTACTGTATTTAGTACAACCACATAAGTAAAAATGTTTTCGCAAGGAAACTCCAGTTTCTTAATGAAATAATTTTAATTAATCATCGATACATCTTGACTGAATAAAAAATCAATAACCCTATTGACCTCTATATTAAAACGTGATTAAACGAATAAATATTTGCCACTTTGATTATTCACACGAGCAACTAACTGTAAAAAATAAAAATAACTTCTCAGATCGCAATAATTATTATAATGAAATTGTTAAGAAGGTCAGAGATCGTTTTTTTTTATTACTGGTGTGTTAAATAGCATATCGTGTGCGTCTGCAGGATTAAAGTTACACTTTATTAATAATAGATGTGAAATGCATATTAATTTTCATTACACATTAAATATAGAATTAAAAGAGTGTAAAAAGCGTAGTCTTCGTGTGGTGTTTTAGTTGCAGCTCCTTGGGGACGATCCTATAAACTTACATTTTTAATTTGAATAAAATGTTCATTTATGTTATCTAAATCATGGGGAAATTATGATTTAACCGCCCTACTTTTATGACACTTTTGAAATGCAAGATATTTGATTTTTTTATATCGCTTTGTAGTGGATCTGGAGAGCATATTAAATTCAAAATAAAGACGGCCATATTTAAACAATATGAATTTATAACTTAAATATTGCGAAATTAGTAACCGACAATCGTCGGATTACAGACAGAGTGGCCCAACGAAAACTTTGTATTTAAAATGGAAATCTGGAAAAACGCTCGGACCCGTCGATTTCTGGTTTAAGAGGAAAAATGTTTCACATTTTTTTTTATTTACATACCTTCCTGTCCGGCGTTGGGAAGCACAACCCCCAATATTCGAATAGGGGAGATGGGTCGGGGCCATACTTCTTTTTGAAGATCTCATCGAATACTTTATGGTCCTAAAATTTTGGGTGAATATTTTCATCCATATAATGAAATGAGAGTTCGAATTGTAAACGAGTCATTTGTAAAAAGTGTTTACTTAAACAAACATCATATCTAATCTTATCAGATTGGCATTTAAGCAATGTTTCTTCTATTTTTTTTTCTTGTGTGTCCGATTTATTCAACGAGCATTTTTAAGCACGTTAGATCTGCATCAAATCGATTGTTAATTTTTGGTAAAATCAAAATGGCTTTTCCCATCGTAGAAAGGGCAAAAATGATGATTTTCTTATAGAAAAAATAACAATACGCTAGTAGTCGCGACTATGTTCGACGCAGGGACGTAGCCAGATAAAGCCGGGCTCTGGTGCAAGATCACAGCTGGCCCCCTTTATCATTTTAATAAAAAAGGTTTAATTTGATTTATGACACAAAAATGTATGGCAAATTCTAATCCTAATTAACCTTATTTATTTATTCCGAAAAAAGTACCTTTCTTGTCTTTTGATTGGCAAACAATAATATTATTTTATTATAAGATCTAAGATTCTATTGATAAAATTGCCTAGCTAGAAAGTCTTCTTTCCGATATTTAATTTCTCAAATAATTATAATTAATATTTCAATTTGAGATTGAAAATTATCTCTTGGAGACTACGGGAGTCGTTAGAAAAAGGATTAAAGCACGCATCAAATTGCTTTGAATGAACTCGAAATCATTTGATTGCAAATAAGCAATTTTGCCAAGTAATTAATCGAAATGTCAGTATTGATTTGATCTTTATAAATGCGCCTGCATGACAAATAATCGGTAATCATTATGATGATGTGATTTTATTTTATTTAGAAATTCTGAAATGTTACAAGACAAATTTAAAATCGTATTGAAAGGGTGATAGAGTGGCCACCAAAGTCACCTGATTTGACCCCAAAAGACTTTTTCTGTGAGGTCACCTAAAGACCAAAATTTAAGCTAACCAGCCTGAATCATTAGATAAATTGCGAAATTGTATAATCCATGAATGCAACCAAGTTAAATTATCTCCACACGGTAAAATTTAATCAGAATAATCTATACTTGGTGGAAATCCATAAATAATCATTATCCATCGAAATAAAAACAAAAATAATTTTATTGTATTTTCTTAACATTGTATAGCATCATCTGCATTTGATATGAAAATAATAGTTATAGCCAGGAAACCCCGTAGTTAACCAACCGGTTTCGTAATAAATAGATTAACAGTAGGTAATCTGGATAATAAAGAGTTGTTTAATGACGGATTTCAAAGTGGCTGCAGAAAGAGCGGTTTTTATTACACGTCTAAAAGGGATTTTTGATCTCGAAAGAGTGCCCTTTTAGCCTTTTAATTAAAATATATATTTTAAAAACTATTTCCATCGCATCGGTTTGTATTTGCCTATATCTTTAGGCATACTTGAGTTAAAATTTGTCTTGTAAAGGAAATTTCTATTTTTAACATTGGCATTTATATATTAAAAGATCATGTTTTCTAGGAAGGACAATATAAAAATGTCGATGGTTACATATAAAAGGTAAAGAATATAGGAAATAGGATTGTTTTTGATATTTATATATTAAATTTGTTTAATTTAAATGTACACGAAGCAGGTGGGAGTAACTTACTTACTTAATTTGATATAGGGATTTATGTAAATTATTGTTTTTAAATAAACCCGCAGAAAATTAACGTCAACTTGATTTTTCTCGAAAACGGCTGCGAGGGGATTTCACATTTGGAGGCCGCCGGACGGTCATTAAAAAAAAAATTGGTTTGGTACACGATAATCGTCAAAATGCAAAATATTCTGAAAACAATTTATTATGCATATTATTTAAACTTGGACAAGAAAACAAAACACAACATCAACTAAACCTAAAACAGAAATTAAGCAGCTCTCTTTGGATTTATGAAATCAAAATAAATCCTAATCTTTGGAAAAAACAACATCAACTAAACCTAAAACAACCACTAAACAGCTCTCTTTGGATTTATAAAATTAAAATAAATGCAAATTGTCCTCAAAACAAATGTATTATGCATATTATTTAAACTTTCGCAAACAAAAGACAACATCAACTAAATGTAAAACAAAAATTAAACAGCTCTCTTTAGGTTTATATAATCAAAATAAATCCTAATCTTTGGAAAAAATAAAAAACAACATCAAGTAAGCCTAGAACAAAAATTACACAGCTCTCTTTGGCTTTATAAAATCAAAATAAATCCTAATCTTTGAAAAAAAAAAATAAAAAACAACATTAACTAAACCTAGAACGAAAATTGAACAACTCTCTTTATATTTATAAAATAGACATAAATCTTAATCTTTGGAAAAAAGTAAAAACAACATCAACTAAACCTGAAACAGAAATTAAACATCTTCCTTTGACTCCTGCGAAAACAAAATAAACCATTTTTTTAAATATTTTTTGCTGGATTTTGCCATTTTTATAACTTTTTCTCCGTCGCTAGCTTTCAAAAGTGATAAAATTTCGCGGCATCCTTGGCTTGGCCACGTTTGGCCCTTGGCTGTCGTAGTGTCATCTAGTACTATTCCGCCTAATAGTAATCGTTTCTTTGTTAACAAAAAAATGTATTCGAAAACTTCGAGACCTTAATTTGTAATTACTGGACACGGGACCAGACGATAAATTCCGGGATTTCCCGGCCATCTGGCAACCCTAGGTACCAGTATCGCCTTCGCGCGCCGCCATTTCTTTATTTAGTTTTTAGTTTTAATCGTTTTCTTTAAGTCGTGTGCATGGTCTAGCACACACCCTATTTTTTTCTTAATATGTAATTCGTTTTAAGTCATAAGTCGCAACATCAGTAATTTTGACTATTGTGGTTTCCGGTAGGGATACAGTTACCATTTCACGATGCCTGGTCACTTCGAGTTTTACTTGATATCGTACCATTACACTTAAAAATCTATTAAATAATAATATGTATTAACTTCCGGTCCTGAAGTGGATAAAAATCTTATGAGCTCTGGTTACTTCCTGATAGACTCAAGCTTAAGCCGATAAATCACTAGGCATATAGATTACAATCAATAAACAACACAGTTAATTGAATATTATGGTTTTTAATATCGATTTATTTTTATAATTATTTTAAGAATCAAGTGGAATCAGACGTCAGTTTTTTCGCAACATCTCTAGCCATCAATGTTTTTTATTGCTTTCAAGTTTTGAATGTTTTCAAAAGATAAATAAAAAAGAGAGGAAAAAAAGTGATTGATATTGACGCAGAACGACTTTTACAACTACAACATGAAGGAGCCGTAAAATTTATCTGGATCGCTTCTTAGGTCGCGAATGAAACCAAATATTTTTTTTTGTTAATCAGGTGAACCTAAAATTAATTTTCTCTTTGCTTTTCGTCATCATCTAATAGCCCCAAAAAATATTCACCTATTTGCTTGCCTGTCTATTTTGTCCACTCAAGTTCAGTCAAAAATGTGTAAAATTTGTATAGAATGAGGGTATGGGGAAGTCTGAGCAAAAAAACACTTGCAACTTTGACGGATGATAATCATGTATGTGGTCTATGGTGAGATAGACTGGTGCAAGTAAAATTGCTAAAATGCTCTGAAGTTAAATTGCAACATTTTGTTGTCACACCATTCTTTTGCTCAATAAAAGTTTTTTTTTTTGTGAAGTGAATAATTCTGAACTGTAGGATCTCTTTAATCTTTTACCTCCGAACCTTGTTATGTTTATAAACATACACATATCAGATATGTGTTGTGTAAGCCGATTGTGCTGATTTAACTAGAATAATTTCCCGTACCATAAATATAAAAAGATGTGCCAATTTACAAATGCCACGCTCATCAAAATGTATGCCATAAATTAATATAGTTAATGATTGGACATAAATATTGTTGCTTTGAAAATATGTTTTTCGCTAAATTGGCATTCCTGATGTCTGACAATTAATTTCACTATATTGAGTCCGATAAACGTTTTAGTGCGCTTCTCAACCAATGTCAAACGTTTTAAAGTTTCACAAAAGCGAAACCTTGCGTGTCCGACCTTTCTGCCAAAATAAAATTTAAAACCCTGCAATTATTTTTTACTTCCTATTCGATTGTTAATTCTTGCGTCAGTCTCAATTAGTTCAAGTCCGTGTTTCAAAGTAATTCCCGAAGAACAAGCGTATACGAGGATTACAGTCACGTTCGCTGAACACTTAAAAATTGAATATTGGAAATTACTTTGATGACACATTATTGTTATTACCCTGGAATTGATTGCCTTTGGCTCCACAAATGATTGAATTTTGTTTGAATTGTTATAGAGCCACTTCGGCCCCGGCTCAAGGATGTAAACTGCACAAGTGCAAGTTTAGTGACCCTAATGAAATGTGTACCTAGTTTCGTCGATTCGGTGTCTAATCGGACACCGTTTTCAAGAAAAGCAAACAACTAAAAATTAAAATGGTTAGCAAATACAATAAAACAGTAAAAAGCTCTTGCAGATTGTCAGGCTTTAAACTGACTTTGACAAGATGACAATTATAATGCCATATTTAATTACTGGGTAACTGGTATTTAGTTTGATAATAAGGTGTTATTTGGTAAATTAATTTGTTTATAAAGTTTTATATATATATAATTTTGTGTTATTCGCTTTGGAAGAATTTAATGATTTTTGTTGAAAGGATTAGTTAATTTTTAAGTGTCCCTTATCAACTTCAGTTTTTAGCAAAGGTAACCATGTACTATTGAAACTTACAGAAGTTGAAGCAACACATTTATCTTTATTTAATAAAATTAAAGCACTTTCTTTAATTTTACGTTTTTTAGAAGAAGGCTCCTTTGCCAAAATACTAGAAGCGTTCCATTGTATTCTGTGATTGTTATCAAATGCATGTTGACAAATATGTGATTTGTGGAATTGTGCATTTCTAATATAAGTTTGGTGTTCTTTTATACGTTTTGATAA
The DNA here is from genome assembly GCA_016904865.1 of Pissodes strobi. Lineage (NCBI taxonomy): Eukaryota > Metazoa > Arthropoda > Insecta > Coleoptera > Curculionidae > Pissodes > Pissodes strobi. The sequence goes on from MU182045.1 coordinate 1,269,445, forward strand.
TGGTCTACAGGTCTCACCTATATAAAATTTATTACATTCACATGGTATTTTATAGATGACATTTTTAGTAGTTTCATTTTCATTAAGTGGTTTTGTTTTTGTTAGTTTAGATCTAAGGGTGTTTTCTGTTTTGAAAATTGTACGAATGTTAAATTTATTACCTATTCGTTTTATTTTGTCTGATAAACCAGGAATATAAGGAATAAAGAGGTTCGTAATAGGTCTATTTTGATTTTGTCTGATATTTGGTTGTTCAAATTCTATAAAGCATTTTTGAATGAAATCAATAGGATAGTTATTATTAATCAAAACATTGCTCAAAAATTCTTTTTCTGTGTTGAAATTTTGATTATTACAAATTATTTTCATTCGATCATATAGACTTTTTACGACCCCTTTTTTTACCATTATTGGGTGATTTGAATTAAAATTTAAATATCTGTTTGTATGTGTTGGTTTTCTGTATATTTTTGTTTCAAAACTATTCAAGTCTTTTTTAATAAGAATGTCAAGAAATGAAAGTTGTTCATTAATTTCTTTTTCTATAGTGAATTTGATTGTGGGTTCTATGGTGTTAATATGATTTAGAAAATCGTTAAGAAAATGTTCGTTATATGGATAAATTGATAAATTAGGGTCACTAAACTTGCACTTGTGCAGTTTACATCCTTGAGCCGGGGCCGAAGTGGCTCTATAACAATTCAAACAAAATTCAATCATTTGTGGAGCCAAAGGCAATCAATTCCAGGGTAAGAATGAATCATCCACAACAATATAGAACATATTTACACATTATTGTTATGTTAGGCTACATGAATCAAAAAATTGTTTTTTGTAAACTGGATATAAGACGGGCATTAAAAGGGATGCGACGTGAAGAATCACCGCGGGCATTTAGTAACGCAATCTTAATTCACTAAATTGCCATCACGTCTTTGTAAAATTATATGCATGTGCTTTGATGAATAATGCATACTAAAGGTGGTGGTCTAGTAGCTACCTTCTAAAGCCAGTCAATCAAAACTCATCACTACACGACGATTAAGATTAGAAGGAGGAGGTTATGAGTAAAATACGCAGAGTTGTATCTATAGTTAAATTGTTTTTTTTAAATATTTTCTTAAAGTGGTCCAAATACTTGAAACAAATCATGTTTAATTAAAATAGTATTATATTATTGCTTATGTACCTAACACTTCAAACCAGATTCAAACTCAAGTTCGAAATGCTTTTTTATCAAATAATGAACAAATTCTAAAAATTCTATTATACATGAATAGCAAACAAAAAATAAATGGACAAATTCTATAAATTCTATTATACAAAAAAAATTAAAAAAAAATGAAATAATAAATGGACAAAGCGTATGTCAAAAAGTCACTTGCACGCCGTAAATATTTTTTTTTTGGCCAACTTTGACTGCTTTACATGCAGAACCTGCTAGTTACGGTCGTTTCATCCCTAAAAATAAAATCTACAGATAAGGATGAAATTTAAAACATTCCAAGAGATAAAGCATCTCAGTTGCGATTAAAGTTAAAATCCAAAATACACACATCGAAATTAGGTGCGTCAAGTTGGTCCCCCACATTCGAATTTACCTGAAGAATTGGTAACCATTTACTGTGCTCAAAGTGTGCTTTACTGTGCCGATGATATTTTGAACTGTTCCGTTTCGATACCTAAGTTATAGAACAAAAAAATATGGGAGGCTAACTTGACGCGAATGAAAATGACAGGAAAAAGCAATAGTGGACCTGTGGCAACTAGGTTTTTATCAGAAAATGGCCGAAAATTGAAACTTTGAGAAAAACCTAATCCGCGGCACAGTTCAGCACACTGCCGATTAAATCACAATTCATTTTTGTATGATCTGATTTCCGACATATTGGGGGGGCTGAGCGTCAAGTTAGTCCCCCATCTTTCCTATAATATTGGTATCGAAACGGCACAGTTCAAAATATCATCGGCACAGTAAAGCACACTTTGAGCACAGTAAGTGATTAAAAATGTTTCAGGAAATTCGAATGTGGGGGTTAGTAGGGCCAACTTGACGCATCCATTGGTCAGACTGATTAGTTGCCGCTCGGCGGCTATCCGTAAATTTGGCAAGAAGCTCGAGTGGTTGTCAGACGAGGATTAATAATATGCCCATATTATGCTAATATTTTCATAGAAAGTTTCCTCATTTTTTGGTTGTGTTAGAGCAGTTAATTTAATTAATGGTCTCTTTTGGTAAGACCTCGGAGTGCAGTTGATAAGGTGTTACACTCGCAGACGTCAGGTCCTACGTTCAATTTTGCTGCCTCAAAAGCTTTCCAATTTTTTTTTTTTTAATCGCTGACTTAGGTTAAGTTGGGATATATCTAGGAAGGAAAACCCATATTGCATGTGGGTGTGCATGTGCGCGCGCGTACTACATAGAAAAACGATGTGTGCTTAATATTACACGCGACAGAAGTGAAAAAATCAACAATTTTTTGTGTTCTCTATTTTGAAATTACTTGCAACAACTTGGAAGTTTTTCCGTCTTCAAATATTTTTAAATGAAAGTTCACCCATGGATATCCTAAAAATAAAATTTTACCTTTTCCAGCTTCAAACCGTTCACAATGAGGTTCAGACAATTAAATGTATAAAGCGGATATAGTTTAATCAAAACGTCGTGTCAAAATATTGGCAGATGTATTCCTTTAAATTTCCCATAATGCTTCCAAAGCTTCGATTTTCTCGTATTTCCCATTCTCGTACGGGAAATTGTTACAGATTTTTTTATAGCAGCGATCACGAAGTTTACGAATTTGAGATTGATTACTTGAAAATGGCTATGCGTTGGCATTATTAATAGAATCGATGCGATTTTTTGCTATGTTCTACTGTATCTCTTTAATGTACGAAAGCTTGGATGCTTCAGATTATTCGATTTTCCAGTAATAAAATATTACGTGGCGTCGTCGTGTCTTGTCAAAAAATGGCGAAAAGCTTAAATTTAAGTAGCTCATCCCGTATAAAAGACAACACCATTTTCAAAGTATCTTCTAAAACAATTTATGGCGTACATTCTTGTCAACTTTTCAAGAGAAAAAAAATAAAAAGCGTATTTTTTTGTACTTTGAAAGAGATGTTTTTATATTTTCCCTGAAAAGCCCATTTTCCCTATACATCCTTGCGACTTTTTAAGCGCTGCTTCCATTAGCATAGATTTTGAAAGAGCGTAAGTTAGCATGACTTCATATTAATTTCGCTTACCGTCTTAAAACCCCGCTTTTATATAAATGCTGTAGGAACTGGAATAATGAAGAAATAATGCAAGTAGACGCTTTTTCCTTAGATATCTGTTAATATCTTAAGATGCAAAATACAGTGCTTGTTTCTGTTTAATAAATAATATTTGTTGTTTGTTTTTCTTTAATTGCAATAAGCAAAACTATAAAGAGACCGAACATGCAACTGGAAAAATAATTTTACCAATCAGTGTTTTTTTTACATATAAAATAGCCTATACACAGTATGATAAAAACATATATATTTTGGTGTGATATCTGTTAAATATTTGGCACAGATTGCCAAAAAATTTAATAGAAAAATGTTGAAAATTAGTACATTACGTTTTATATTGTACACCAATATAATAATCATTAAGTCATTTGCCTCCATATAATAAGTACTATGCAATATTCCAAAGTATTTCACTATCATAGTATCCCTCCATTTTTGCTGGATTTAAACGGTATACTCTGCTTAGCGACTTCTGTTTTATCGTTTCCAATATGAAATCACCTTGGTACAGTTTTTTTCTTTCACTCTAAATAAATGTCAAGGAAAAATCAATTTTGCTACTGACATTTCACTACACTGAGGAGTTCATAATACTGTTTTACTGCATGTAGGATCTTACGCAGTGCATAATAATTTCATGTTTATTTAAAAGAGAATTTTATCTTATAAATGTTGTTTGTAGAGTGTATAATATCGTTGGTGGTGGGTTCTGAAATAGTATCATTAATGCCAGAGAGAACTTTCTGCTTCTTTATTATTCATCTGTTATAATTTAATGAATATTTATATTTGTTATCTTGTACATACTTTTGATATATTTTTCAGATCGTGCGTCAGATTTAACGGCGGGAAATTATTACCGGGAAATTGAATGTTACAATGGGTAATTCCCAGTATCCGGTGCATTACGAGCGAGCAACTTGTTAAAACTTTTAAAGCTTTACGGATATAAATACTGATTCTTTTTAAGACCAATTTAAAATATTATATAGGTAGGCAGATAACTGTCCACCCTTTTCTCATTACAACATTACGCGTAATTCAATTTTTTATGGCGCATTTAATTTCAGTACATTACAAGAAAGCCTAGATACGATTTCAAGATGAATGATGGGAAATGGGAGATCAAACACACGAGAGGTTCGGTTCTTTGAATTTTGTATTTTTTTTTGGAATTCAATTTTTGCGGTAAATTCAACAGCACTGAAACCAAAAAATTAAAGCAACTTCTGCTGGGGAGGAAATATTGACGAGAAGTGCTTATGGCGCATTTAATTTTTTAGATCCAGGTGTTCGTAAGTGGCAATAATTATTAGCTTTTTCTGAGTAATATTTTTGGCGTTAGTTTATTCTGCATGATACAAAGCTACTTTTCTAAAAAAAATCGCATGTTTATATATGAATCAAAAGAGCAGAGATTTTATCTCCTTGATCTATTTTTCAAATGTTTATTCCTATTGTATGCTTTCTGCAAATATTATTTATTAGCAAATCCGGGTTCATTTAATTTTTATTGCTTGAATAATCAGGTCGTCTTATTGCAACAATATCCCACGACCGACGAGGGAGGATGTCATCATAATTAATACCATAATAACCATTCGGTAAACAGACGTCCTTGACGCCACAAACCGCACTTTCAGCTGCATTCTACCTTCGTTGTCTGGCCGGAAGTGGTCGAATTCTTGATCAATCAGAACCGCACAAATATGGGTAGTTCGTTGATGAACTGATGATGCTTTGATTTGTAAATAACACCACATTTCCTAATATGCAATATGAGCAGCAAGGGTTGATAGATATGATAGAGCACTAAATGATGACGATGGGACTTACGTAATAATATTTAAGAAGGCGTGTAAGAAGATGATCCACATTATTGATTGCAGTGGCATAAAAAGTCCAAGAAGAGAAATAATTGCTTCTCAAAAATGTCAGTCTCAGAATAAATTGAATTTATTAAGATTGAGACGTTTGTTTCATTTGCGAAGGAAATTGATATGCCAGTGGCGTGTCTGCAGGCAAGTTACTTAAATTGATAAAATACGAAATATTATTTTAACAAATGTTGATTATAGATTAACATGGTATCTAGGAGCCGAGAAAAAGAGGACATAGAGGGAAAAATGACAATTCGACTTGAAAATCATGATTGAACTAGGATTTTTAAAATAGATGTTTTTTTTTTTGTTTAAGATAATGCGTTATTTTGTAATCTTAAAAAAGTCCAAGATATTGACGTATGCGACAAGAGCAGCTATCAAAAATGCGCTAGAGTAAAGGATAAGGCAATATTGGTCTTTGGCCATCAGGATTGTCGAAACTGTTTGATGTATACAGTTTCCAAACTTTTGGAAAAATATCCATTGGCGTACAAGTTAACTGAGGCAATAAGTTTCCTTAACCGCAGTAAAACTGGCAGTGAGCCAACCGAGGAGCCAACGAAATCTGTGCAACTGATGTCTAAATCATTTGAAATTCTGCTAAATGTAAACAGATGATATATTCCTACTGAACAGCGCATTAAAAAAAAAAATTAAAAATTATACCAGATGTGAAAGAGTAGACGATTTTTGGATGGAGGTCATTCAAAATGGTAGTTTAAAAAGGGTGGTCCAACGTCTAACAATTTCTCACGGAAACGCAACTGCAGAAAGGGGATTTCCTGTCAATAGAGAGACTTTGGTTGAGAATTTAGATGAAGATTCAATAGGCCAAAGATTAGTGTACAGCTCGCTACGAAAAATTGGCACAGTTCAAGATAGATATTACAAAATCAATGATACTCTCCATGAAGAACGTCTACTCAAGATATAAGATAGCAGAAAACGAAAAGAAATTAAAAAAAAAAATCGGATTAGAAGAACTTTTAAAATTAGAAAAGTGACTTTATTTTTTTTGATACTCACCTTTTGGTTCAAAATGTTTCAAAATTTAACACCTAAAGTGTAGTAAATTCGCAGAAACCCAACCGGGTAAATATAAAAACCGGGAATTAGCCGGAAATTTGGTTTTAGATTTTTGCTAAGCACCATGATAAATTATTGTTTTTAATGTCTATATTTTGGCCCTATAAATGACCTTTTTGCAGCAATTCTTCATCTCATAATTTATCATTGAAAACAACTGCAAAGTTAGTATCATATTGTAACAAGCAAATTTTGGAGAGGCGACGTGCGACGTTCAAATGGGCGAGGACGTGACAACCCTGGAAAACGAATGGCGCAGTATGGTGTTATATAATACGGGGTATATAGTTATTGTACGACAGCAGAGTCGACTCATGGCGTTATGTAATTATGATGACTATACTGGCGAAGTTTTAAGGTGTAAGGCGGAAATATTAGTGGCTGTATAATATTGGCGAAATAAAACGTGTTACTAAAAACTAATTGTTTACAGATCAGAAGTCGGGATAACCTACGTATTGTGTTATTTGTTGTGGAAAACGGTGAAATACGCGATTTCGGCGAGTTAAATCGCAGTGGCAACTTCTTCTTTTTTTGTGAATGGCGATATCACAAAAACTCGTAACAAAAGGCGGGCGTTTGTTGCTATCCTTGACAGTGGATTGACATTTGGCGATTTTTCAGATATTCACGATAATAAACAAGTGTGTGCTAATTAATTAGTGATTATTGTAAAAATTGTGGCGTATTTTAACTGTGCATTGGTATTTAAAAGGCGTTTTTCAAGTGATTTCCTATGGAGGAAGGCAGAAGTGACGAGTTAGAGCTCGATTACGAGTTGGAATTAAGCGACGGTGACCACGGCGAAGGCGATTCGGCGATGGAAGACGAAACAGTCTCCATGGTACATAAGCTGTTGAAAGGCGGTTTGGCAACTAGTATCCAACAGATTGTGGCGGCCGAAATGGCAAGGGCGGCGAAGCAAAAGGCGGCCGAAATGGTAAAGGCGACGAAACAAAGGGCGGCCGTTGGTACTGGCGGTACCAAGGGCAACAAGAAGGGCGAAAAATCAGGTGAGAGCGTTCCTCAGGCGGTAGTAGAGCATGCTTGTAGCGATAGGGCGGACTCCGCTTGCAGTTTGGGCTGTATGGGGTCAAGGGCAAGGGCAGGTGGCGACATTCTTGACCCTTTTGATCCTGACAGTCAGGACTGTAACGTAGTCAGGTGGTTGAGCAAAATTGATCAGTTGGGCGATATTCATGAATGGTCGAACTATGAGAGAGCATATTTTATGCAGGCGAAATTGCAAGGCGCAGCAAGGGGCTGGTTTAATCGGCTCGATGAATATGACCTCTCATGGGAAGACTGGAAGGCGGCTCTTAGGAAGGCGTTTCCTAGAGTGCATGACTTTGCTCAGCTGCTCAAGGAGATGATAGCGAGGGTTAAATTGGATGGCGAAACCATGACCCATTATTATCATGATAAAATGGCGTTGATCGAAAGGTGTGGGCTTTCAGGCACAAAGGCGCTTTCGTGTCTGATTGACGGTCTACCTCTCGATCTACAGGCAAATGCGAGGGCATTTGGTTGCTCTTCCCCTGGCGACTTGTATACTGGCTTTCTTTCCTCATTTGACAGATATCGGCGTTCATCAACCGATATTGTGGAATTGGAGAGGCAAGGAAGTCCAGGATCATGCGCAGGCGAAGGCGACGAAGACTTTGCGTTCTTCTGAGGCGATTCTCAAATTGAGAGAGGCGTTTGGCGAATTTTGGGTATCCAAGGCGTACTATTTCCAACTGCTGGCGTGGGCTGGCGTTTACGAGCAAGGCGTTTGCTGACTTTTTGGCGAGGCGAGGCGTAAAATACCAAGGGCGAATGGTCAGGTTGAAAGGTGCATGCGAGTGAGTCTGACTGGCGAGGTGCAAAGGGCGAATGGTGAGGTTGAAAGGTGCATGCGAGTGAATTTAACTGGCGAGGTGCAAATGGCGAATGCTCTGTTGGCGAAAGGCGAGAGCTATGGCGATTTAAAGGCGAGTGAAAATCTGACAAAGGCGTAATATAAAGGTGATATTCGATAAAAGGCGTAAGGTTGCAACCACAGGCGAAACCCTTAGTGTAGGCGATTTGGTGTTATGGCGAATGCACAGATCCATAAGATCTGGTTGATTTACTGGCGAGTTAAATTAATGAGGGCATTAATTGTTGCAGGATGGCCGAATGTAACAAGCAAATTTTGGAGAGGCGACGTGCGACGTTCAAATGGGCGAGGACGTGACAACCCTGGAAAACGAATGGCGCAGTATGGTGTTATATAATACGGGGTATATAGTTATTGTACGACAGCAGAGTCGACTCATGGCGTTATGTAATTATGATGACTATACTGGCGAAGTTTTAAGGTGTAAGGCGGAAATATTAGTGGCTGTATAATATTGGCGAAATAAAACGTGTTACCAAAAACTAATTGTTTACAATATTTTAAAATGCGACTTTTTAATAATTATAATAATTGATCCAGTTATTCAGTTATGAAAACGTGTTTGGGATTTAGGCTGCAATATTTATATTGTTTCTCACAGCAATATTGCATTCTGAACTAGAAAATATTGAGGAAGCCTTATTTCATATAATTTATTTTGGAAACGTATTCCTATTCGTTCATCTGTTTGGAATCAAGAAAGTTATGAATTTGAGCAAATTGTGATGGGATTGAGAGCGGGTGGAAATATGTTTTTCAATACTCAACGTGCACAGAATAGATGCGTATCTTAATCAAAGCAGAATATTATTTTGGTATTCATGAATTATTTTAATGAAGGCTCGATATCATGAATTAATAATATAATTATTTACTGGCCCTAGCTAAAGTAAGGTCCCGTAAATAATACACCGGATTTGCCATGAATATGAACCGTATCATAATATGACAAGATACTTGGTTTTTTGAAAATAGTAGTGACTTCGGGTTTTTCCTGTTGCATGTTAACTGCAATATTTTAAAACATTTTATTCTTGTTTATATTTTAACGTAACGTTTAATGAAATAAAACATTTGTTGTCTTTTGCTGATCAGATTCGGAACAGGTACTTATGCATCTTGAAAAGTAGGAAGCGTGCACACTTTTCTTCATCAAACGTCAGAAAGTATTTTATATTTTAAGAGGTCAAATAAAGTTCCATTTTATATTGATGAAAAAGCTCACTTTTGAAATACTTTTGCTCTCTCTGGTGTAACCAATCAAATAGTGAGTTGCTATAAATTCATGTTATAATATGACATTTCTGTCAATTTTCAAGCACATTGGCAATATTTTCAACAAATAAATTAAGTTGACTCGTGATAATTGTTTTGTTTTTACTGTCGCCAGTAGAAAGTCTTTTGCATACGCGCAGGAAATTTAATGTACTAAGTATTTTTAAGTTTAATCCAATATTTTAACGTTTGAAGAAAAATAGCGTGCATTATTTATAGTAAAAGTGACTTTTTGTTGCCGGACGCGCTTCGCTCACCAAAAAAAGGCTCGCCACAAAAGTGTCACTTTTACTCCTAATTTATACAATATTCCATTGATTGTTTTATAGTTTTAAAACCACCTTTTAGCATAGGTTTTTTTCAGCATTCGTTACAGAGGTTGAGCGTTTTATTATGCAAATTATATAGTCCAAAACATATCCTGTCTAGTTCTAGTGTAATGCAATTTATTACCGAATGTGCTTAAAATTGCATACCTACTTCAAAACAAGCAAAAAGCTTCAGAAATAAGAGAATACCCGAGAAGATGGACTATTTTCTAATGTTGTTCTTGTACTTCAAGATTTACCATTACACAATTTGTAATTCAGTAAATAATTTGAATATTGGCGGTATTATTACACAAAAAAGTATTAATTTATATAGGTAAATAAAAATACGAAAGCAATGCAGATATTATTTAAATCTCTGAATATTTGACGAAGGGTCATCAATTAATTGATGTTTTGTATGTTTTTCTAAATTTTTAAAAAGTAACTTAATTATAGAATGCTAGACATATTTTTTAACCCTTTGGTGGTCGCTAGAAATTTTGATAGGTAAATAACCTCATATTTTAGTAGTTTTTAGTAATATTTTTTTTCTCTTTATTAAAAATGTTTATTTGATAAGGTTATACAAAAGTGAAAAATAAAACAAAATAATTAAGAAGGAATGCAACACAAAATAAACAACATTCTACTATTTAAGTCTTAAAATGTTAATAAAGTAATCGCAACAAAATTCATTCATAATATTTAATTTATCACAATATAACGCGAATATCAGGGGGCTAGTCTAGTTTCTTGCATTCTTTAAGATCAATTTTGATATAGAACTAATGCATCCTAAAAGGAATCTATAAATCTCGCCAGAGACATTGTTAGGCTAGAAATTTCAATACATTCACCGTTAGTAATCCACAGGTCCTCAGTATTTAGGTGATGGGCTTTATAGGTCCCAGCTAAATATAAAAGAGCTATTAGAGCTCGAAATTCGCAAACGTTTGTTGGCTTAACATCTCTTTCACGTGGACATTTGGCATGGTAGGTCCTTGCATACCATGCCATCATTTCCCTGAAAAATAGCTTCCTCTTTAGGAATATCAACAATTGGGTTTTCCTAATCTGCGGTTCTGCTTCTGTATCTTCCTTAGTGTCCGATTCCCTGTCTTCTCTATAGAAGGATTTCTCCATATGAAGAGCTTGAAGCTTCTGTTGCTCTTTGTTATAAGAAAACATCCCAGAAATCTTTTTATGAGTAGAGTAGGTAAAATCTCACTATGAATTATGTTCTCAGTATAGTTGGTAAAAAAATATTACAAGCAAATTTAGATTTGAGAATATTTTTTGGGGCAGCAGTTGCGCGCGATACTTTTGATAGCGGTAAACAAAGCCACAGTATATATAAATGAATTTAATTATACATTTAATATAAGTAATATTAAAAAACAACGAATTAAAAATACCTACTTACCTTTTTAATTAATTAAAATAAGAGTTATGTAAGTAGTCGCGTGCGGTCTAACCGACTGCACCAGATTTGTGACGGTTGAACTACACCTTCGACTCTATCTATCTATCTATACTCTATGGACACGTGCCAATCTATACTACTCGTGACACCGGTGTTGCGCGATTTACCTTAAAATTTGAGAATTACACAAAAATCCGGTCCCGTATATTTTATGAACACATTGGTTTTGATATAAATACTTAGCTGAAGAATAAACGCTAAATTGTATATGAATCTGGCCACTTCAAATATATTGCGAGTGAAACTGACAATACAGCGATCAAAATTACTTTATTTCTTTTCCGCCATCAGAACGAGCGATTTGGTTGATGTATCGATCGTTATCCCTTAAGACTAGACGATAAGTGGACATCTCATTCATCAATTTCACGAAAAATATTATTTTAACGTGACATAGCCAAGCAAAATCAGTTCAAGACAATCCGCGATGATGAGATCTTTCGAAAAGAGCATTTCTTAATGTACTTTTTACAAATTACCATGTATTATTATATCACGAGAGGCGATTGTAATTTTTTAGCAATGCAGTGAAAGTCCGTGTATAAAAAACACATTGTACAATCTTTTAACCTTTACAGAATTTGATATTCCTACAACACCAGACAGATGATTGTGAAATCAAACTTGTTACTTAAACAACTCTTTTTATGTTTTGTTATGCGTACTTGGTAATTTTAATGATATGCCTCGTATCTGTTTCGTTACTTGGATCCAGTATTGGCTAAATTAGTAAATGCGTATTAAAAATAAAAATAAATTGGGTTTTTACCAGGTTCTTTAGAACGTAATTTTTCTTGAAACATGAGCAATAACTGTAATGGTACTGTGTTTTACATATATACGAGGGCGCCCTCTGAAATTATTGCAAGTTGGGAAGTGGTAACAAAAATCTATGGTTGATATTAAGGGTGCAAACCAGTTTACATGCATTAGTTCTGAAGGAAATGAATGTGCCAGTGGCGTGTCTATAAGTTATTTAAATTTGGTTTCCTGGAATGATAACTAGCGATGTCCATATCGCTATAACTGACTGAGGAGGAATAAGGTCAAGCATCTGTTCAAAATATTCCTCGAAAACATCTGCGTTTATGTCCTCATGATAATCACCAATTTTCTTTATGCTAGTGAACCGCCTTCCACAAAACCACTTTTACTATCAGTAAGTGTGATTATTAACCGGGTTCCTTTACGAGAAGGCGTTTTAATTCCAGTAGACCATAATTCTATAACACCTTGGGCGAATTTGTTTTTTTTATCCTGCCATACCTATTTTACCAAGCGTGTACCCTCGTTTGCTCGAGTTTCGTCCAAATAATAGACATTTACATTGTTTCTCCGATATTGTTTTACTTCTTTTAAATATCGTCTTCGTCAACAAATAATTTCGTCTTTTTCCACCAGATCTGACTTTCTACTTTCCAGTTTTTTCCAGCAGAAATTATTTTCACAGTGTCGTCTTGCTCATAGGCGGAATGTTTTCTATTTGCACCTCAGCTATTATTTTACAAAAGATGTATATAATAAAATGAATGATAATTCGTCATCCGGAGGTTTTTGTATCATCACCTCGCTTCTAGCGAACACGGTTATAAACCATAATGACATGACAGTTGAGTGGGCGGGACGTGGAGGTTTTGTTTACTATTTTAGAATGTCTAATATTTCACTTCACGCATAGCCCTTCGCTCGTTTCGCTCGCTCCGGGGGCGCAACCAAGCAAAACACCGAAATTTTACAAGAAGAAACAATCATAACCTAAAAAATAATAAAAAAACATGTCTTGCCACTGGAATCGAACTCGGGGCATCGTACCACAAGCACAGCATCTAATCATTGCACCACAAGGCCTGTTGGAAGCAATCGACTGGATCGTGAAGACATTATTTGCTTTTTCGGCTGACGCGTGCGCAGTTAAACCCCCCCAAGTCCCGCCCACCCAATTGTCAATATGGTTTGTAATCGTGCTCGCTAGAGACGAATGTTTGGACAACATTTTTCCTCACTTGATAGTCTATATTGTTGACTCTCCCATCCCAGTAATTTTTTTTAACACATTTGAACTATTTTTGCAACACCAGTTGTTGGGTTTTGGTGTTTAAGGGCATTCTAAATGTTGAGAATAATAACTTTCATTTATATATAGAGCACTTTCACAGCAATTCTGTTGATCAAAGACGCTAGCCATTTTCACGAACAAGCTGTTTCACTACTTAACAGAAGATAAATATGTTCTTAAGTCATGTACCCTCTAAACTAAAGGTGTGTAAGCAATAATGTTTGTATGTAATCAAAAGCAAGACTACGCCGAAACAAGGCTGTAAAATTGGTTCTTTCTCGGCGTCTCAGATGTTTTATTTCTATTTTATTACTTTCTCTAATTTTGAAATGAACTTTATAGTACATATCAAAGTATGTTTTTATTATTTTCTAGTCATTCTACTAACAACGCATATTTTTGCTTTATCACGAAGTACTGGAAGTACTATGGTCAGCGAATTTTTATCTTTATTAAAAATGATCTATGATTTCAAAGTAGTCATATGCCATCACGAAATTGCTTGCATAAAAATGCATATTAAGAGTGAAAAGATGATTCGATTACGACCCCCCAAAACAATGGAAAAGTACTGTATAGCCTGCAAATAGTAAAAGTATAGTATTTTTGTTGCTTTTCCAAAGCAGCCAATTATTTTTGACTTAGCAAATTCTTGTTTATATATATTTTTTACAATTACTTATGTTACGCCTTCTAGTGATTTATTTGTCGGCTCTAATGTAGTTTCAGAACTGTGCGAAACAACTAGGATAAGTTCCGACATCATTAATCACAAATTCCCGAACACTTTATAAAAGGCGTCAATTACCAAATCATAAGTTGCCTCATTTTATCAAAGGGCTGAATATTTCAAAAGCAATTGAGCTTCAAGTAGAAAACACCTTTGTTGGCGCTTCGTACTCCTTCTATAAGAGGTTTAGTTAGTCGGGTTTGTTTCTGCGGACTGTAATTTATTTTTAAAGGCTTGAAACTATTTAGCGGGGCCTTATTTGCAGAAAATAAGCAATTTATTGGATTTGGTGGAATCTTTAACAATTACAAAATTTGAATATGTTGCCATCAATGTATCAGTATCCGCTCTATTTAATTCACTGTGAAGTGAAGTGAATCACGATTTGACGTGAAAACTGTAATAATTAGGTGACTCAAATAGTTAATATATATATTTTTAATTTATTCTACAAAAATCCACGACCGGAAAGAAAATGTTTTAATAGAAATTTTATTATTTAAGTACCGTCATTATAGCAGCTTAAAGCTCTTCGAGGTCCGGTTTGGCAGGTTTTCGTTAGCTTAGGAACCGATCCGAACATATCAATTTAACAAGTGTTATTACCAACGTTATCGAAATTAATTAACCCAAAAAATTTTACGCTAACATCAATCTTTTATGTTTTCACATAAACTCTTATCATTTTTTCCTGAATTGTTATGATGCGTAGTAAAGCACTTAACGATATACTTGTGTTTTAGTTTCTTTGGCTAATAACTTCAAAGTGTTGGTACATTTAATTTGACCCCTAAGGTAAGTGACATTTTGAGTTAACTCAGGCTGTTTAGTCAAATTAGTACAACCTACCCTAAAAGGGTCGAAAGGTGGCTAGTGTTCATAAGAACCGAAAAGTGCTTTCAATAATAATTAGGAGAGCTTGCAAGCTTATTTCATTGCTTTAATTTAAAAGTACATTAATTAAAATACCTTTAAGAGACGCTTGGACGACAGTTTTTAAATTACAAAGCAATAACTGCCTAATTAACTGAAGTTTCAATTTGAAAACGAGTTACAATCACTCGGAAGACTTAAAGTATTTTTTCAGATGTTATATATTTAATACTCGAACTAAACTACTGGAACTTCGGAAGTGCATAAAGTATACTTTTGGTATATTTTTAAACTCGGAGAACACCAAATATATTTGAATGCGGTTTTCAGCATATTAAAGCCCATTTTATGGTCTAAAGGTACAGTGGTTTGTTTTTCGGGGGTTTTTGGATAATTATTGTGGTTTTGAAGAAATTGTTTTATTAAAAAACGACATGTTTTGGATTTCTTGGCATTTTATCATTAAATTATTTTTTGAAGCGAAACTTCTTTAGTTAGGGTCAGTCCCAAAAAATGAAAACCAAATCAAACGGAAATCAAAGTGAAACACTTTAATGAAGCATGTTCCAGCACAGCTAGAAGACTGAAATTTTCAGGACATGCAGCCAGGGTAAAATGAGGATCCGGGACGAAAACTGGGCTTTTAAAAAAAGCAAAAAAAAAAGAAAAGTGTCGAAACCCGGGGGAAAAAGTTGAGGGGAAAAAAGTTTAAAAAAAATTAAAACAATTCCTAATATCTCTTTCAGAAGTTTCACTTCAGTTGTGTGCTGATAAAGGTGTCACATAATATTTTTTTTTAATTATTGCGTCATGTTTTAGTAAGATTTTATGCAGAGTGAGAAAAGTGTGGTTTTGAGTTTCAATACACTTTACTCCTAAATTTAAAAACATCCTTGCAGCAGCCCTTTCTTGGTTTAATTTGGTACCCAAAGAGACTAACGTCAATTTTTTTAAATGCTATTTATACAAAATCATCAAAATAGTTCTTTGATTCGACGTGAAAACTGTAATAATTAGGTGACTTTCAAATAGTTAAAATATTATTTTTAAATTTTTAATTCCTTGCATATTTGCACGAAAAATATACTTACTGAGAAGGAGGAACTGATCAAGACTTTCTAAGCAAACCGTGGGAAAATAATTTACATATTGTGCATTTATTATAATATGGGGTGTGTATAAAAATCATATACCTAGTACAAGTAATTTATAAAAATTAAGTGAATTTATGTTTTTAATAGAATATTCTGTTTAGAAAATCTGTGAATCAACAAATATTTAAATTATTGATTAAAAAGCCTCTTGTCAATATTTTTGTTAGTGCATATTTTAAATAGGTAGGGGAACATGGGGTAATAATAACATGAGGTAACAAGAACGGATCAGAATTGAGGAAAATTAGTGCAATCTTATTATTGCCATATCTATAACCCACTATTTTAAAACAATTTGTGGTTTTAGCAAAATAACAGTTTCAGCTGACGTATTTCTGATTAAGTGTTTCACAACGCGGGTCTTTAAAAACAGGTTTCTGAGTAAACCAATGTTTTCTATATCGTGTCATATCACTCCTTCTATTGTAGTGATTCAGCATTTTTTCCTCAAAAGTCAACGTCTTCTGACCGCAGAAAAAAATGTTTTGGGGAGTAATACCAACTTACTACCTTGGGTAACAAGAATCAAGACAAATTACGCTAAGTATAGATTGTTTTAAATTTTCATGCAGCTGATGAAACTGTTAATCAAAACGTTATTTTCTATAGGCACTTAACCTTTCCATGTTAATGAACTTCACAATATTCGACCGGAATATAAAGCCTTTAGAATACAATGTAAATTCTGAGCAACCTGAAGAACCTTTTGAAACAAGCAAGATAAAAAGGTCTTCCATATACCCACCCCACTGTTATATCCAGTGTGATATATAAATTTCCCGTTTGCCATCAAAGTTGCAAAAAGATTAAGTTTTAGAATAAGAAAAATAATAATTTTATTGTAATTGTATTTGTAGTAGTAGAAGTTAATGTTAGTTAATACGAGCAATAAAGTTGTTAATAGCATGCGTCCAGTGTCGGACCGACACACCTAGGGCCCACCGGTCTAATAAGGGGGGCCCGACAAGGGCTGTCCTGAATCGTTATTCTCATTCAAGGGTGGGTTTAAAAATTGCTCATTCGCCATTTTATCAAAATTATACATTTTTAAATGGCCAATACCGAAGAATTTGTAAAATAATATAAGACCACCTACGAAAAGGAGAAAAAAAACCGTTAACTTGGCTCCAAATTACCTTATATCACACGCATGTTGAAAAATGTTTCAACATTGCGCATTTATTTAGAAGTATTTGTTTGAAGGTGCCTAAATTAGTGTGTCAATTAATTTTGTACCTATATAGTTTTAGAAATGAGAGTCCTTGAAATATTAATTACATTTTCAAAATAAGACGCATGCGAATATCATTATATATGGTCATAGTACATAGTATAGTAATAATTCTCCAATTAATTTCGGGCTAAACCCTGCAATTCGTATCCATGTCTCGTAGAGTTTTGACCATCTTTTTTTGACAATACCTTCATTACGTTGTCCGGAAAGGAAGAAGGGGGCCCAACTGATAGTAAATATTTAATATTAGGTGAGTCTCAGGGACGTGAATAATAGTTTTATTTCGAAGCCATCACAAATTCTATATTACACCTTAGGGATTTTCTGACTTGTGTCATCTACAAGTTGATGGCGCCTTTTAAATAAATAACCCCCTTATTTACTCTTAGTTTCTTTTAATCTGAAGTGGAACTGAATAAATAAAATTAAAAGATAATGACCGTGGCAAGATATTTGCAAAAACTTATTTTTCACTTTTTGTTCCCTATATTTTCCATCTTTTTCTTTTCTGGCTGTTGGGAGGAGAGGGGGATATTTATGTTATTATCGCCCCGAA
The DNA here is from genome assembly GCA_016904865.1 of Pissodes strobi. Lineage (NCBI taxonomy): Eukaryota > Metazoa > Arthropoda > Insecta > Coleoptera > Curculionidae > Pissodes > Pissodes strobi. Next base: position 1,287,286 of record MU182045.1, read on the forward strand.
GAACTGGGCCCCATTGACTTTTTCGTGTTGTTGTATTCCTTGTTTCAGTCGCTTACTAATTTTGTGTCGCTAAATACCATCAAACTGTCCATAAAGCTTATTGAACTGTTAACAATTACTTGGAACGCATTCGCTATTAGATATTGCTGACGTGTAAAAGTAAGTTCTGACAAATCTGCCTCTGTGGTTTAAGAAACAAAAGTTTCCTGTAAAGGAGGAAGAGAGACTTTGAGGAGAAAGAAACAGATAATTAAATGAAAATTCAAAGGCCTCAAATTATTTTGCAAGAGTTTACCGGTCTCAGGACCGGTACACCGGCGGCCCAGTCCGACACTGCATGCATCTACAACACAATTTTATCCACAATACCGAAACAGAATTATTGCACAAGGCGCGCATATCGCTAACCATTGAAAAACTGTAATCATCTCCTGTTGGGGTTCCCAAACCCCCCAACTTAACATGTATCGGTTTATCCAAAATTGTACCTATTTCGATTCTGTAGCGTGTTCATGATTAAATTTAATTAGTAATGGCGAATGGTTTTCGCAGCAGTATTTACATAAACATGTATGCTTGTTTTGTTGTGATGAAATTTGCAATATTGCTTATATAGATAGGTATATTGACACGCCTAGTAAATGTTATTAGTTGTTAATCTATATTTTTGAGCATCGTCCGTATTATATGTCCAAGCAAAATAAACAGTTTAAAATAATACTTTGTCATTTGTTTGATGATAAGAATATTTTCTTTTTGAAATAACAATCATTGACACTTTCCGATAAGTACAGGTTATGAACTCTAGGCTTTACTCTACTGATCACACACATTCATTGTTTTCAATTAAAAACAAAACAATTACCAGCTACATTGGCCGCAAGGTTATATCTGTTTTAACGAGTTCAAGCCAACGTTTTAATGTCCAAATAGTGTAGTTAACACGTTTGTTTCACTTTAACTTGTCTAATTAAGTTTTTCAATTCTTAATTTATACACGAATGATAAGTTAGTTACTCAATCAATCCAAGCTTTGCTACTATATAGTTGGACCAGATTAGGAAGAATTACCTGCACACCGTAAAAATGTTTCAATGTTTCAATATAATGAATTTTAGCGGAGGGTTTGAAATACAAGGGCTAGGGGTTCGCGAGACCGAGACCGAGACCGAGACTTGGCAAGTCTCGGTCTTGGTCTCGAAGAAAAAAATTAGTCTCGGTCTCGGTTTCGAGTCTCGAAGCTCGAGACCGAGACCGAGACTACCTTGGTCTCGGTCTTGTCTCGGTTTGGTCTCGGTCTCGGTTTGAGCAAAAAAAAGTTATTAAATAATTTACTGTTTTATTTCGTTAATAACACAAACGATACTTGGGAATGTTAAGTTAAATGAAACATCTAATAAGTGTCTTTTGTGTATCAGTTCTTGGTGTAGATGTGATATTAGGGATAAACTTCTTAAATAATTTTACATTTTTTTTTGCAACAGTTGCTTGGATAATAATAGTTAACTTAAATAGGTCCCTATATTTTAATATATTTCATGTTAGTTTCTAAATTGTTGTTTTGATATAAAAATGCTTACCTCTAATGTAGGTAGGTATACAAGTGATAGGGATTTTTTAAGTATGTACAGGGTGTTCCAATGAGGACTGAACGGGGGCTTATTTTTGACCTTCCCTGTATTTTTAAAACATACCAAATTAGCCATTCGTAATATTTTTTCGACTAAATTCAAAAATTTAACCAAAAAAACATATGAACCGAAAAACAAAAAACTTACGCCAGGGATAAACTGTTTTTTACTTAGAACACCCTGTATATTACTACATTTTTAAACTCTAGAGAAATCTAAACACATTTCGTGTATAATATCCTATACCTACCTTTAGTTGTTTACTAAACATTAACAATTGAAAGTCGGGCATTTTGACACTTTGACAGGATCTAAAATCTAAACTGCACGAGATCAAAGAAAACGGATTGCACATTCCTATTTTAGGTTTTTATAAGCTATCGAATGACAGTAACTTCGAATTTAACCGGAGGTTTAAAAGTTGCGGTTAATTTTATCCGCGCGGTAAATTCGAAGTTACTGTCATTTGATAGCTTATGAAAGCCTAAGATAGGAATGTGCAATCCGTTTTCTTTGATTTCGTGCGGTTTACATTTTAGAGCTTGTCAAAGTGTCAAAATGCTCGACTTTCAACTGTCAATATTTCGTAAACAGCTAAAGATAGGTATAGGATTTTATACACGAAATGTGTTTAGATTTCTCTAGAGAGTTCAAAAATTTAGTAATATACAGGGTGTGCCATTTAAAAAACAATTCATCCATGGCGTAAGTCTTTTGTTTTTGGTTCAAATGTTTATTTGGTTCAATTTTTGAATTTAGCAGAAAAAATACATCGAATGGCTATTTTGGTTTATTTTTAAAATGCAGGGACGGTCAAAAGTAAGTCCCTGTTCAGTCCTCGGTGGAACACCCTGTACACATAAAAACTACCGATTTATGTCAATTTTGTTGTCAAAGTCAACGCATTTTCTTCTTATTTTTTACATTTCTTATCAGTTGTAGCGTAGCCATACAAAGTGATGTCATTTTCAAACATTCTGTATTATATGGAAAAATGTATTTTGAAAACTCTTAAAATTTAACGGTATACAGGGTGTCGCGCAATTAGTAGACGAAACATCAACCATGTATTTATCGGTCAAAAATAACTAAAATTTTTCTTATAAAAATATATATGGAAAGGCAGCTAGAGCCTTTTAAAAATGGGCCCCTGAATATGGTTTTCTTTAATTATTTCCGAAACGGTGTAAAATAGAGTTTTAAAATTTTGGGATTCTACTAACTTTAGTATTCTGAATTAAAAATGGAATTAAAAATAAAAAAATTCAGTCAGGTGCGAACATTTTAGGGGGTGAATCTAAAAATTAACTTTTTTTTGGGCTTACTTTTTATAGGTATATTTTTTCTTCAAAATTTGAAAATTTGAATTTTTTTTCGCAAAAAAGTGCCTCTTAGTTTGTTTCGCTAGGACGCGGACGGAGCGTTTTTGAGGAAAACGGATTTTAAAGTATACTGACTGCCAAAAACGGGTGTAAAATGAAGGTTATAATTTTTGATATTCCCCAAAAATTCCTTTTGACGTTACAAAACTTCATATTATTATAAAATAGTAGAAACACTTGTTCCAGAAAAAGTTGACAGATTTTCAAAATAATTTGATAAACCAGGTTACCAATACATTTATAATACGTTTTTCTCAAAACCCTGCGTCCTAATGATACGAAATAAGAGGCACTTTTTTACGTAAAAAATAAAAAAATAGCGCACAAAAAAGTTGACGTAATTTTTTTTAGATTCACTCCCAAAATGTTAAGCACCTGACCTGACTAAAATTTTCTATTTCTTATTCTATTTCCGAATTCTAATTATTAAACTTAGTTTACTTAGGGGAATTCTAAAATTTTAAAACTCTATTTTACACAATTTAATGGAAATAATTAGGAAAAAAACGTCTTTAAGAGGCCCTAGCTCCCGTAGGGGGCGTTTCCCGACATATGTTTATAGAAAAAAATTTATGGTATTTTTGATCAATAACTACAGGGCTATTGTTTCGTCCACTAATT